>JBAIZZ010000207.1:179657-385588 GCA_037355905.1 Heliconius aoede | reverse complement strand
ACCTACAGCACAGCAACAGCAGTTATTTCTCATGTGTCAGAGTAAGCAAAGGGAAATTAGTATTAACACTCTCCGCTCTCCACTTTCCTCTCAATTTCGTGGCATTGCGAAGTGAGTAGAGCATCAATAGGAATTGGCCATTTAAAGTGCATAATTAAAAATGTACATAAGGAAAAATTTAAATAAAAATGTAATGAAATTTTTAAAAGAATTTTTATATAAAAAGTTGATTCTTTTGATGGAATGTAAAACTATGTCATCGGGCTAAGAGACGACCTAGCTACGTTTCTTAAAGCATAATCTTACTAATTCTAGAGCACTTCATTTTATTCTATAAAGTGGTTACCACTTTTGAAATTCTTTCTTTTTTATAGCTTAAAAGATTTCAAATTTTATGTTTAAGTTGTTATTGAATTAATAAATGAGATTAATAAACGTATCAATTTTTTCATAAAAAATATTTTACATTCAAAGGTGTTTAAGGAAAAAAAAGAAGAAACGAACTCAACACATGCCTCTAGAAATCGGTGGAAACCGACTTCCCCGCTTGATTGAAATTGAAATAAAATGTCTTAACACAAAATTCCCAGGTTATCTTTGCCTATGCTGCCATATGCAGGATACAGTGTGACAATAAAAAAAAGTATGAAGAAAACGATTATACTAAAAAATATACACAAATTTATAAATTTTTTAATCTCTCTTTGAATTTTCAATAGTAAAATCTTGAACATTTAATGCACTCGACTGCAAAGTATTAAGTATTTATAAACTTTACCCTTTAAAATCATTTTAGAACTCGCATACTTATGTTGCTGTAATTAAAGTCTTTAATCTTTAGTTTCTTATATAATATAATACGAATATATTAATAAAAATGTGCGACAGGTTGTGTGTTCGATACTCACTTTTTATTCTCGAGGAAATTAAATGCTTTTATCCTCGCAATGGTAAGAAGGTTAAAAGCGGCGTAGAGCTCTGGTGCCAATATGCAATGGCTGTAGAATTGGGTTGAAAGCGTGGATTGGAGTCATTCTTAATGGGAGCTTAAAAAAAAAGAAAAGAACCGGACTGTCTTAGCACTAAGTTCCCTAGTTCCCTCTGGCTACCATGGCATGAGTGGAATATGATGTGAAACTATGGAAAAAGTTGTAAAGTCTGTTGTCCATTTTCCGTCGAATTCTGGAGACATTGCGGTTTAAAGGGTCGGAATTCAATGCCGCGCTTTGTAACACCAGAGTGGGAGCGGACAGGGATCGAACGCACAAACTGTGTCGTTTACAGTTCTCGTTTCTTCGCTCTAGTGTCGAGGTAAAGCGCGGCGTTGAGTTGTGCCAATGTTCTGAATTCGGCAGAAAGTGGGAAACGGAGTGTCTTAACACCGAGGTTCCCTCTGCCTAACATGCTGTGTGCGGCATACAGCGTGAAGCAGAAAAAAAATCATTCAAAGTGCAGCAAAAACGATGCTTTCAAAAGATATGAAGAATTTTATCATATGTTTTGAATGCGTTAGCGTAGATGCCTGATTTAACGATGCACGAAGGGATCGTAAACCTAAATATATCAATTTCAACTTCACGCGGTATCGAGATAAATCGTTTTGACAGACAACAAGGCATATACGGGTTCCGTTTTTATATTTTGAGGTTCGAAAAAAAGCAATACTAAAATATGACAGCTCTAACATAACAGCAGCAGCTTTTACATAAAAAAACTTTTTTTTTAATTTTACCAATTTTAAACATAGTTGTATATTTTTTCTTTTGATAGGTTAAGACTCTAATTATTCTATTTATGTATATTATGTTTAATGTATATATTGTAGAAAAAATAAAGAACTTTCAAAAAGAAATATAAAAGGAATTATATATCAAATAATAATAACAAAAAAGGAACACTACTATACAAAATAGATTTAAGAGTTAAAATAAACTAAAGTTCAGACATACACACAGAGCGAAACTCGAGAGAATTTATTTGGGTCGTTCCTAGAAATGTACGACTAGACGTAAGCGTTACGTTAATCCCGGGAGGGGCTGATTTATGATGACGAAAAAAAATTGGTTGATATTTTATAACTTAAATTGTATTTATTATATATAGGGTAGTCAAGGGAAAAGTGGGTACATTACAATGACGCTGAATAACGCTGCGCTTTGCCTGATGTTGCCAGAGCAAGGAAAATAAAATATCAATTATTTCATCTCCTTGAGTGGGAGTCGATCCCACAACCTGTCGCGTTTACAGTTGTACCCCTGCACAACGACGGGCCTCATTGCTATTTTTTTTTTGCTTTCATCAAAGTTTTTTTATTTGTTCTTATTTTACGGCGGTAATAGATTTGAATCTCATAGTAACCTTGGGTTATATTGCGTCTCAAATGGAAATAATAAATAATGATGTACGAGTACGACACATGAAACTTTATGTTGGATGTCGCCACTGTGGGGAAAATCCAACATGAAATATTTTGTTCAATTCTAACCACGAGTTCCTAAGATTTTCTTATCCTACCAAACAAGCCGTTCAGCTTAATAATATTAGGATGAATGTAAATCTGAGAAGCATTACATCCATCATATATCAGTATTTGAGCCATTATCACTCTGGCGGAACTAACTGGCGGAAATTATCTTCTATGCGATACGAAGAAATTTGGCATTAGGAATTATCTGTAATTATAAGCGGCACAAGGGTATGACTGTAACGCGATGGGTGTGGGTTCGATCCCCACTCGAGGAAGTGAAATATTTATTTACGCTTATATTTCCATTTCTTCGCTCTGGTGTCGAGTTCAGAATCCGGCTAAAAGTGGGGAACTTAGTGCCTTAATACTAGGTTTCTTCTGCCCTGCCCTGCTCTGCTCTGCTGTGTACGGGATACAGCGTGAAGTTGATTATTATTATAAATGGATCAAGTATAATCTTTAATATTTTACTTTTCCATTTAAACAATAAACCTCTTCTATTATATTTAAACTTAAAAGATCTATTCATATTACCCTTTATCTCTAGTTATGTAAAAAGGTTTTGTAAAGAATTTTCACCACCATATAAAAAATCAAGTAGGCAAAATTTATCAGAAATGAATTAGTAAAATACTTTTTTAGCCCCCAATTACTGGAATAGTCCGTAACCAGTCTCATGATCGTAGTTGTGCTAACAGCGAAATGGTTGAGTTAACACGCCTAACTTCAACGTAAATAAAGACGACATTTTTATTGAAAGTAGAACCGTTTTCCTTCTGTAATTTCCTCGGGTCACCCTTAAAGTGTGGTCTAATTTGTAAGCGACTAGTCCTTTCCTTCAAACTTCTTTGCGTGGACTTTAAGGAAAATAAGTTCTCGTAGGAATTTCCAGAAAATATTATTTAATGTTTTCGTTTCTGCGATACCACAAGTAATTGGAGTAAATTGAGGGACGTAAATGTCTGACTTTGAATTGGCAACTCAGTGTGTTAACACTAGATTCCCAGATACCCTCTGATTTCCCTCCTGTGGGCGGGTTACAATGTGAAGTTTATTGAGAAAAAAATGTATTTAATTTAATATAATATAATTTATCTCTTGTTTATATCAAAGTGTTTTTTTTCCAGCACAACACACAATCTCAGGTTAAAAAGTATAATTAGCAATAAAGCAATTTCATACTGAAGATAGGCCGCTATCGACGTACGGGTCAAACGTTGGTGAAATCATTAATTGAATATTTTTTAAACATTAAATGCTTTTATACATTATGATAAGAATTGTTTTCTGATAAATAATTTTTTATATATGCCTTTTAGATAATTTTCTGCAGCATTTTTAGGGTTCCGTTTTTAAAATATAAAATGGAACCATATTACTAATTCGCTGTCCGTTCAACCATCTATCCGTCGCAGATATTCGAACTTTTTCAGATGATGTATTTGTGTTACCGCTATAATAACAAATACAAAAAAAAGCGTTGAGTTCCGCCTTAATACGCAATGTCTTGAAATGGAGGTTCCCAAGCTCCCTCTGTCTAGAAGAAAAAAAAACCTATCAAATCTCTTATCACTTGTACCGATGCGTAATCACACAGATATTTTTCGCTCTGCCACAAAGTTAAAAACTCGTTATTTGCGGCCAAAAGTTAAGGAAATTCACCATTGTGTCTGACGGAGAATTTATCGTCACTCTGTGATTTCACAACAAGCTGCTTTAATTGGAACATCATTGTTCGTTTCACGTCAGTGAGGTTGAGGCACTATTTGTGAAGTTTCTATTATAGAAATAAGGCATTATTTACTTATTTTTATATATGAAGTACATAGGTACAACATTTGAATTAATAGATTTTATCTCAATTCAATTTTCACCTTTTGAAAGTAGGCCGAGGTAATAACATATATAATATAACAATTCATTAAAATGTCTATTTTATTTTTTGCCTAGTCTTAAAGGCTGACGCAAAACGAGAGGGGGGGGGGGGGTGTATTTCAAATGTACAAATGTGTACAGTACAGTCTCACATGTAGGTAGAGAAAATTCAAACTTTCAGTTGGATAAAAATACGAGCCGTACAAAGATTGAAATAGTTCTATTTCAAAAGAAAATGCTAGAAGAAAAAACAATAACACATATTTTTATAAATATTTTACGACACAGTATACCTGCATGAATAATAATAAAATATACGATTACTGTTCATATTTAAACGCTTAAATAAAATTATTTAAAATATATTCCTTTCTTTTACATTAAGCCATAGAAAATCTGCATCAAGATGCACATGTACGTATGTATGAGCATACTCCGAGCTCACCATAAAGCAACGAAAAAATACACATGCTTATTAGCATTTTTTAACAATTCTTATATGTTATTCATCTCGTCAGACTTATGGCAGCCATCTAATTAATCCGTAAAAATATCTCAAAAGGGGAAAAAAACCCAGCGTACTTTATTCACACGAATAAAACAGCCAGAAACATATGCGAAGGAAAGCCTTTCACATATATAAATAAGTAACAAGCGTCCTTATTACGGTGTGAGAGGATTTTGTAAGAATATAATATATAGGTGTATATATTTAAACAAATGTATAGTTTTGTATAAATAGTGCTTTTTTCTATTTCAAATAATTCTTATTTCGGAGTCAATCAATCGTAGTGCAGAGGGTGTAACCTTTTAACTTCACGTAGTGTCCCACACAGAGCAGGGTTGGGTAAGTTACCTGGGAACTTAGTGTTATAACACTCCGTTCGTATTAGGACACGTTCGTTCACCATTTTCCGCCAATTAATTTGTTGAAGCATTGCGTGTCGAGCAATGAAAATGCAAAATATTTCAACTTTCAAAAGTTTCAAACATTAATTTCAACGACGGATAACTGAACTCACCCTTTTAACGTAGACGCTTGCCACAATTGCCCTTCAAAATAATAGTTCATATAGAAATGCACACATTTCCAATACTCGCTTAACTTAAACTTAAACTTATTTCGCGTCCCTTAACCAGAATCTGCCCTTAGAATCCCCGAGATATATTTTATGGAGAGAGCACACTCTTTCTGCAATAGCTGGCATAAGGTGCGCTACCCAACCCTTCATATTTACGATTAAGTCGTGATCAGAAATATAACATATGGGAGTGTTTTTTGTCGATAGGCGTCTGATATACAGATGGAATACCAGCGCCGTTAAAAGTTGCTTTACTGAATTGGTTCTGACCGTACAACAATATTTGAAGATTGCCTTTGCTAAGGAATGGAGTATTTTATTTTACCTGAGTAAGTAATAGTAAAGTACGTTGTATGTAGGATTTTAAATATATATTAAAATAGCTTCACGCTATATATAGGTTATAACCTAGATATAGACAGGGTTGGCAGAAGGAACCTAGAGTTAAGACATTGTGTTCCCGCTGTCTTTCCAGCGTCATTGAGTGTTGATTTGCTTCGCTGAATTCTGCCGAATTCTGAGATGGGCATGGACCACATAGGCCTCCCTCCTTACGCAATTCATTGCAACAATAGTTTATTCATCTCACTGTATGTTTATACAACGAATGAAGTGATAAGAACTTGCAAAATTAAGCTACAGTTAGAAATTAGTGAGCGGAAACGAGTTTGCTGTAAAGAGTTATGTAAAGGGGGTAACGAAGTGGGTTACGTTCACTATGAAATGTAGATGCTGTAGTATTTTGTTTTAATGTATTTTAATGTATTTTTTTTTTGTAAGCAGAGGGTACAGTGTTCTATTTAATATTTTAAAGTAATATTCCACACTAGGGAATTTTTTTTTTTGAAAACATCACCACTAAGCCAGTTCTTAGAAAGCTACGATAATAATACGATAATAATAATATGAATATCATTCTATAGCATTAGACGCGTCATTCGCTCTGCCTATGTCGCTATAGCGCTTGAAGCTAACAAAAAGAGAGATGACTATATAAATATACTTGTTTCTATTCCCTGCAATCAAAAATTATATCATTGGCCATTAAATACTAATAAATTTTATTATTCGTGAACTATTATAAAAATATTAAAATTATTCTGAAGTCTGTATTATCAGATAATTGAATAATTATTTTTAATGTTAAGTCGAATGAGTAAATAGAAATGTTTATTTTTTAATATAATACTATTATTTTACGTTTGCGTGTTGAGAGCCAGAACTCAACGCTACCCTTTGCCTCAAAACCAGAACGAAGAAATGGAAATATAAACGTAAATAAATATTTCACTTTCTAGAGTGGGGATCGAACCCACAACCGTCGCGTAACAGTCACACAACGTTTCGAACACTTTACACAAGATGTTAAAGTATACAAATATCTGCAAAAATACACACAAATGCACGTATGTATAGGCAAAGTCTGCAAATATACTAAAATATTCAACGGGTTAGCTACTCTTACTGCACCGCGGTATATCGTGTTAACTGCTTAGATAGTATTTATAGAGCTTAAATATTTGAATGAATTGTTAAATTAGGGGATGTTGTTGAGTTTTTAACCGATTGCCAGCCCAGATATAATGACATTAAGAGATAATTATCAAATAAAACGAACAAAAGCTAAAAAAATGCCCACGTTGGCACCAAAATAACGGATTTTAAATAGTAAATAGGTACATAAGTATCTATCTATATTTTAACAATGCCCTTCATCAATGTGGCGTTAGGCTGTTGTAAAAAAAAACAGGTTACAATCCCGTTATGATCAAAATTTTCAGGCAAAATTTAAGCACAATAATTAATAACGTTTCATAAAATAACAAAATATCCCTTAAGTAAATTTTCAACCAAGAACCACTTAATTTTCGCATCAACACTACGTTCTCATTGGAGAAAATAATTTGGCTAGGTTTTTCTAAAGTCTTTTATTACGCGCAGTGAGGGATCCCGGGTCGGTCGTAAATCAGAAGTTTTCACAAAAAGTAACTAAAAGTTTGCCGCGTGAAAATGATGAAAAGACGTGGAGTTATATTCAGTTAGACTTTGAGATGGCCATATAATTGGTGAACGGAGTTTGGCAGACCATTTTTAAAATGTTTAGTTTCTGCTTCAAATGAAATTAAGTTATAGTTGTGGATCAGAAATTTCTGAAGAAATGACCCGTCGAAAAGGTATTTATGTAGAAACTTGTTTTTCATTTCAAACAATTGAAAAAAAAAATAAACTGACTTCAGACACCTAGCAAATAGATGTTGGCACTTACAAAATAAAACAAAAAACTGATATATAAGCTAGTATCCCGCTCGCGGCTTCGCACGCCTGATCGATATGATAATTCACTTACTTCAAAATATCTAAGTGTATTTCCGGAAAATTGGCTATTTATTTTGGTAGTTATGTTTGTCTATACTGCTGAACTCAATAAACGAATATCTAATATTTTTTACCGTGTAGCAGGATATACAGAGAATCTTAATATTAAGACATTGTTCCACACGATTTTTGAGACATTGTAAAAATTTTTGGATAGTGCTAGTCAACGCTGCATTTTTACAAGAGCTAGTAAATTAAAATAACTTAGACCTTCGACTGGGAATCAAATCCATAATCGTCGTCATGCCGTTACGGCACGCTCGCCTTGTGACTTTACATAGTTTCCAAACTCTTTATGATAAAAACAGCCAGGTCAGTTTTAGTTGATGAAGCAATTGTTACGACCTCCCCTCAACCGCAGTCAAATTGCCTTCTTTAATGTACGGCACGCACAGCGCCGCGAAAAAAACGACGTGTATCGAAGCTCTTATACTGCGATTTCGAAACGAACGCTTAATAATTTTACAGACGTTCATTAAAATAATTATAATATGCGAATGTAATTGACGTCATGTTGGAATGTAATATGAAGACTTGCTTAGACAGCACGACCGTGCAGTCTTATGAAATTGTAATGAAATTAATGTTTTGTACATTTTTTTAAAATAATTTTGAGACCTTGCGTTTTAACACGCAACTCAACAATGGCAAGACAAAATAATATTCATTTGAATGGAAATCAAACCCATAAACGTCGCGTTAACAGGCAAATGAGATGACAGGCAGAGTTGCGTCGCCGACCTCAGTGCTATCTAAAGAATGCTAGATTAAAAATGGTTATTCTAAAGTTCTGCATATATATTAATGTAAAGAAATTTGTCATTTATTTGATAAGAATGCACAAAAAAATTATTGGGTATTAAAACGCATGAAAGATCTCTTTTAGTATAAAGTTATTTACTTTCACCGTGTATCCCTATAATATAATCGTGAATAAATATAAATGGTATTGATATTTGTAGGGTAAATATTACGAAGTAAGACTAGAAGTATATATATAAAAGAAAACACTGAAATTCAGGGGATCTATCCCATATAATAGCAGGCTGAGAACACCTATATAGATAATAGATATTCCCTTCTCCATTTTTTGCCCGAAAAAAATTATACACATATCCCGGCTAAACGCGTTTATCCTTTACCTTCAAACCTTCACAAATAAATAATATATAACAATATACATTTTTAAAACATTAAAAATGATACTTTATGCTGTATTTTATTGCCCGACATCAGTGTATAATGTTGTTCACCACCACCTGGCACCTGCGCCGCGACGCCGGCGCCGACGCTTTACGAGCGGCCCGTGGCGCGAATCGCAACTAACTATCAATGTTACTGGAAACATAGGGTGGCGGACTTTGTATGGAAACGCTGCAGTGTTTTAATATTCGATTCTCTCTTTTTTTGATGCTGTAGAAAATAGACTATTTAGTTTTTTTCTGTGTAGCAGGATAGACAGAGGGAACTTAAACTCGAATTCAATACCTTCTGCGGAATTTTCGAGGCATTGTGGATTGAGCGCCGGAACTTAATGCTGCATTTCAACTACCAAAGCTGAGAAATAAAAATTGATGAAATTCAATAATTCTCCCCGACTTTACACTTTTTCATTATAATGCAGCTACCTCATAGAGTGATAAAAAAAGATGAATTATTCTTTTATTAGATTTACTTTATTTATATTAAATTTTTTACAAGTGATTCAAAGTAAAACTATCATCTTTACATTCCATACAACAGCCACAACCGCGCACAATGTAGCCGAGAACAAAACTCCAGGCTATTTTATGACCATTTGCAACAGACTCACGTGAAACGTATAGAAAATCTTATAAAAGTGTTGTTTCTATATCTTACGTCTACTTTGAAACGCATCAAATGGTCTACTTATATAGGTTGCTAATATGTTTTATATTAGTTTATTTTGGATACTTTCTTTGAAATGGCAGTTATGGCACAGTGGCAAACTCTCTGAATGTAAATTAAATTAAATAAATTAAATCAGCTTTACGTAGCTGTATCCCGCGCTCAGCAGGGTAGGCAGAAGGAAACTCGTATTAAGACACTCCATTCCCCTCTTACTGCCGAATTCTGGAGGCTTTGCTTGTTGAGTGACAGAACTCAACGCCGCGCTTTGCCTCGACACCAGAGCGAGAAAATGGAAATATAAACTTTATTTTACATTATATTACTTGAGAAACAACTCTAGGGAAGTCGTGATACCCACTGATATGTATCTGTGTAAAACGTAGAGAAAATAATCATATATCACTAAATCTTATTTTTCATAAATAAAGTATAAACCACCCAACAACACACCAATACTAACAGGCTATATTACAACATAATTCATGACCTTTCTTTAAAATTTTCATAAGTGCGTCAGACCGAAACCTATGAAATTAACTAATTAATCACCACAAAGGCCGCTCTCCTTTGTGACATGATTACGTTATACGTCGGGTTCATATGATTTTCTTTTGTAACCTGTGTTTGGTATTGAGAAGCGTAGAGAGAAAAGTTACAGTTTTGTGATAAATGATAAAGGTTCGATAAGGCAATTACTCAGTAACGACATTTGAATTAGATAAGTATGATTAAAAAAAAATTAAATAGCAGTAAATTATAATTTAAAAATCTATCAGCGGGCCGTGGCGTAGGGGCATAAGTATGTAAGGCAGTGTATAGCTGTGGGTTCGATTTCCATTCAATGGTGCGGCGCGGTCTTGAGTGCCGCCACTCAACAACGTAATGCTTCCAGAATTTGGCGAAAAGAACGGATGTACTTTGATGTAAACGGAGCGTTTTAACACTCAAATTCCCTGTCTACCCAGCCATGTGCCAGCCAAAAATTTCTGTTTAAAAGAAAAATCAAAAAACTATAATTTATATTCCTTTCTTTCTTATAATCTATCTATCTTTTAAATAGAATGTTAAATATGGGCACAATTGAGTGACGAACAAATAAAATAAATTTAAATTTTAATAATATATTGAGTGAGTCTCTTGGGAAGAATTGTACTATGTTATAAGAATTAGCATAGTTGAAAAATATTTATAATGAAGTTATAAGGATACTTAATCCAATATATCGTTAGCTAAAAATAAAAAAATTAATTAACCATAACACATAATATAACAAAACCACACTTATTAAAATAACTTTGTTCGATATTGACAATATTTAGAAACGTTAGCCACTTAAATTCTAGTATCCTAAATCATAAAATAACATAAAATGGATACTCTCGTCAAAAAAAATGTATTTTTCACTGCCTAAAAAGAAGTAAAGTTTCTTAACTTCGTGACACATTCTCCGGAAATACCTAAACCACCTATGTAAAATAACAAAAAATTAAAAATAGATAAAAACACATTTAAGCCACACGTCCCCACAAAAACCGCTCAAGCCCATAAAACTTCTTATTCTCAAGCTAGGAACAAAGTATCTCTGCAGTTGTCTGCATCATTCATGCCATCGTTGCGCTCTTGGTATCCTGTCATAACTCTATTTGGCTGTGCCGCTTATAATCTAGAATTGTTGTAAATACTTTGAGACTTGAAAATGGTTTGTTTTGATATGTGAAATGAAAATGTTTCA
Organism: Heliconius aoede; assembly: GCA_037355905.1. NCBI lineage: Eukaryota > Metazoa > Arthropoda > Insecta > Lepidoptera > Nymphalidae > Heliconius > Heliconius aoede. The sequence continues at coordinate 374,184 of JBAIZZ010000207.1, read as the reverse complement.
TATATTTGATAACTTGTTTACCGTCGTTAGTTTGGTTGTAACATTAGGATTAAGTAGCTGGACACGATTTCTAGAAGTGCAAGTTCGATTTCATCTAAAGTATTTATTTTCTCTTACTTAAGTGTCTGAATAATACTCATTTCAGGCAACGAGGCAAAGCGCGGTGTTACCACTCGCCACGAAATGCCTCCAGAATTCGACGGAAAGTATGGAACGGAAGCATCTTTATATGAAATTGAGAATTTTAACATTAAATTCCCAGGCTCCGTTTGCATAAGTTGCCATGTGCGAGACACAGTGTGAAGCTAAAAAAATAACTTTGAAAATATGATAAAAATCTCTATTTCATCTATTCTATAGCATAAAGTTAAAAAGCGCACCTCACCTGACCAAGTGCCATAAACAGACATTCATATTCAATAAGCTTTACAATCTTTATGCAAAAACGTGTTTCATCCAGCCCTTAACGGCATAATTCATATTTTTACGAGCCGCCCTTATCGCTATAGCGCTATTTTATTATTTGTATCACCGTACAGTTCTATGGTGGGAATCGTTACTCTTTTTAATACTTCCGTTCCTAAGTAGTCCTTATCTTTTTATATGAGTGCAAGTAGAAACTTTGGTTTTTCATTTACTGTATAATTATTTAGTACATGCCGTCGTGGCGCAGTCGTACAGCGTTCGATTTTAAAAAGGGCGATTGTGTGTTCAGTTTCCACACGTGAGGATGAGTATTTTTATTTCGTCGTTCTAGTTATAAATTTACACAGCATTGAGTTCCACCACTGTTATTTCATGCTGCGTCAGGGAGTAACACGCATTGTCTCGAATCTTGGCGGTACGAATTCCTCTGTCAGAGAGAAGAAATTAAAATAATATTTCAATTCCTCTAGCGGAAATCGAACTTACGATGTGTTGCGTTTATAATCACACTGGCTTAAAATAATATTTCCATGCTTATCTTACAGTAAAAACTCCATAATGGATCTGCTCAAGTCAATATGTCAGTCTCGTTTCGATAGAAGTTTCCCCATCGCGTTCATTTCCATGGGGAAATCACAACTTTTAGATCTTGACTTGAAACGTAAAGGCAAGCTCATGTACTGATAAGTTATATAATTAAATATATAATTAAGTTATATACTTTTAATAGAAAACTAAAAACGGATTATCATAGGATTATTTAAATTATAACCTTTGGTATAAATAGTGTATTTTTGGTATAAATAGCCCTTAAGTTCTTCCATTCAAATCGTGAAATTTCAAATTCAAGATATAAGACAATTAAATCCTACCTTATTAGGGAACTAAATTCATATATTTCATTTTCTTAAATGGGATTTGAATCCTCGCGTTGCAGCTGAGCCACGACAGCCCCTTATTTGTACTATAAAAAACATAAAATCCTAAAATAAAACTTAGAAAAACTGTAACGGCATTTGGGTTCATTTGAAAATTGAAGTGCCGTCGGAAATAAACGTTAATTTTTAATAATTCCCCTTTTGAGCTTAATTTCACGGACAATTTTCAAAGCTACATTCGAAAGAACGTCTCAACGCAACGCAACGGTGCAAACCGAGTCTATGACACGCCACGCGAAAATATCTTTTAATTACCACACCTTAAGAGCCCTAGTTGCGAATGTTTTGCTCGAGCTCGGCTGGGGCCGTAAGTGCGGAGCACTCGAGTTAATCGTATAGTGCAGGGGATAGGCGACTAACGGGAAATTTTATGTTTTTTAAAATAAAAATTATATCTGTTTGATACCGCTGTGGCGCAGCGGAATAGCTTTCGACTATAAACACGATGGTTGTTGTTTCGAGTCCCATTGTAGGAAAAAAATATTTTCATATGGGGCCGGTAACATAACGAAGAGCAAGTTTGATTTCCACCACTTAAAATGCATTTTCTTTAAGAACTAGCGGTGCATAGAAACAGAGTATCTAAACATTAAATTCCCACTGCAATCTGTATGAGGAATACAATCTTTACATTTAAAAAATTGTATTTGTTTAATATGTATGTAAGTAAATACTAAGTGATGAATAGAAATGTTTTATATTTTTGTCGCTAGCTATCTAGTTTATGTCGAAAATGGTCAAATTTAATTATTCTATAAACCTTGAACATAGCGAGGCTGCGTGGGCTCTACTCAAAAGTTCATCCGTCCATTTTTCTTTATATACGCAAAGAAATTTTTCTCTTGGATCACTTCTTATTCTTCCTAGTGTTAAGATACTCCGTTCTTATTAAGACACTTCCGTTACCCACACACGCTGAATTCTAGAGGCACTTCATGTTGAGTGGCAGAACCAGACCTAGGGAATTTCATTAACTGAGTGGAAATCGAACCAACCACCAGTTGCGTTTTCAGTCACACATTTCTGCCCCTGCACTATCTAACTGTCTTCACTTTGTCTATTAGCGAAAACTCTGTTTAATAACCCTTTCTTAGCAGTCGGGTAATAAACAAAGTGTCCGTTACGTATGTTCAAATGTTTTAAAAGTTCTAAGCGTACATCAGGAGCGTCGTTTGCTCTATTGTTTCATACTAATATATGTAAAGAAGATAAAATATAAAATGTCATTTATAACTTGAACCACACACGATCTCGAAAAAGGGAGGTTTCCTTGAGAGGTCCCCGTGGAAATTTTAAGTCTGCATTTATGTCAGTTTATTTTTCAAGTGTTACGTAATTTTAGTACTGTTAGTTTTTATTTGTATTAGAAAGTAAAAATATAAAAAAATAAAGAAATAGATATCACAAATGTTTTTATTCTTATGTATATATTTCTAGCTTCACGCTGTATCCCGCACATAACAGAGAACAGATCCATGAAAGAGGCAGAGGGAACATTACAGATTTGTTGCCTGTTGAGTGGTGAAACTAAACACCGAGCTTGGTCTTATTTAGTTACCAGTTAGCAGAAAATTTAAATAATTCATTTAGCCGAATGGGAATCGATCACTGTCACATCTACAGTGAGAGACCGCTGCGCCAAAACAACCTTAAACTTATTATAACAAAATATATTTTGTAACTAAACGTCCGTTATATAAAGCAATACAAATATATTGAATTGGTAATATTTTATCTCTCATAAAGAAATATTTTTTTTCGTAGAAATTTCTTGTCTCACCTAGAATTACCTTACCTAGAATCTTACCTAGGATTTTAATATAGACCTAATTTTATTCTGTATCTATTCTTCGAATAAAATTATTTTAATATCTACATAATTTTATACAAAGAAAATTAAAACAATAAAAATAACTTATTATATAAGTAAACGATTTTTTGATAGTTTGATTTGGACATTTCTATAGTTATAACTTTAAATACTTACCACCTGAGGAAATGCCCAAAATAACATTTGACTTCTCGTATGATTAGACAGAGTGTAGACTTGAGTTACGCTTTTCACCACGTAATGTCTGTCTGTCTTATGAATAAATAAACTTATGAATAGTTTACTGGTTTGTCTCCACGTGAGATACAAACAAATTATCTGCGTCTATGTTTGTGTGTTTGAAAGTGAAGTCTTATGTATTAAGGCACTTCATTTTTTTTAGTTTTACGTTGAATCCCACACACGCAGAAGCAGGGTAGAGACAACTTCTCCTTTACTAATTAGTATAAAATAATTTAATTATAAAATATAAAGTCTTTATTAAAGTCCAAAAATTTAGTACGGAAACGCTCATCCCTGTCTCAGCTAAATGTTCGATAACTTAAAAATTTATTCCAGGTGCCTCGTGCAGTCAGGAATAATACAGGATCAATTGAGATGCTAAAGTCGATTCTTTTAAAATATCCACCGTGTAAGAGACGGGCTGCGGTGAATCTAAAAATATGCTTCTCATAGTCTACCTACAAGTAAACGTACGTATTTCTACGTACACTATATTTTTATAAATTTCACAATTTTTCAGGAAAAGAAAGATAGATAAGTGGAAGTAAATAGTAAGACACTCCGTTCCCCATGATGAGTGGGGATTAAACCCACAACCGTTAGATTTTACAGTACACTTTATACCCCTGCGTCAGCGACAGAGGCCATGTCGTAGCAATACAGCGTCTGATTGTAAAGCGACGGTTGTGGGTTCGATTCTTAAGAATGTGAATGAATTATTCTTATATCATTGCTCTGATTATAATCGCACATGCACAGCGTTCAATTTTGTTACCCACCATGCAACGAAAATAAGCAAACGAAGTGTCTTAGCCAGAGGCAAAGTGCCAGTGTCTAAGAAGTGTCACCTGTCTGTTATATCATGCGGGATAAAGCACGGAGCAAAAAATTGTTTATCATAATATAATGGTGTATCAACACCATGAGTGTGTCAGTGACAAAGGGCGAAAGGGTTCTTAAGCTTGTATTGTCTCAGACAATAGGTTGTAGTATACATTTGTGGCATCATCTATCATATCGGTGCCTTTACGCCACTCTTCGTATGATTATGGAGGAAGTTAGTACTGAAATTATTAATTAATATTGAAAGAAAATCTTTTAGTATTTTTTAAAAATATTTTTAGATTTTTCTTTATAATTATATAATATTTAATTTTCTTTATAATTATTTTATTTCGGTATTATTGTTCAGACCAATAAAATTTAAAAAACAGTACTAAAATATAGAGGCAATCGCGGCACAGTGAGAGATCGTCTCACTATTAAAATGATGGTTTTGGCATCAAGTCTTAGCGGGAACAATGATAACATAATAATATTCATTCTCCATTCTGGTAGACAGCGGGCAGCGTTAAGTTTCACCAAAAATGTCAAGTCTAAAAATAAGAGAATAGAGTGATTTAACACTAGGTTCCTTCTACTTACTGCTATATGAGAGAAAGTGGTAAGTTGTTTTATTAAAATATCGTCACAACATGCAATAGGCGACACCATATTTACAAATGATTTAATCGCTCGTCAAGACACACGACCCTCCATTATAGGTTATCTTATATCACAGTATTCATTATCTTTAAAATTAAGTTTTCACGCCGGACGTTGTTAAAAATTCATTGAAATTAAAAATGGTAAATATGACTGTCAGAAATTTGAACGAAACTTTCAATGTAGTGGAATAGTAGTTACTTATGTGAATATTTGTATGGTATGGTATTTGTATGGTCAAATGAAGATAACTATGTATGGCATTTCACACATTCTAAGCTCCCGAAGTAACTCTGATTAGGTGACCTTAAGTAAATTTTAAGGACATCTATATTTATATATTTTTTTCCTTTTAGGTTCACACTGCTCCCGAATATAGCAGTGTGGACAAGTGGTGGACTATGTTAACACTAGGTTCCCGCTGTGTGAGGAGGCGGCCGTTGCGTGTTTCACTCAGCGAAATATTTTCAATTCCTCGTTTTGATATTAAAACCGTGACGTTGAGTTCCGTCACCCAACAGTGTCTTGAAGACAAACCGGAAGACTTGACTACCCACGGATTATCTTTGCCTATGGTGCCATAATTATGTAAAATCTAGATTTTTTGAATGGCTTGAAGCTAAAAAAAATAATTTAAATGTCTGGGATACAAAATACAGAAAAATATTTATTCAATAATTGCTTTCTTTTCATTCAGATGAAGCTGTGGACAAAAAACAGTGTTTCATCATTACTTGTTATCTAGACATGAGCGAAGTTTTTGCTATAAAATCAGTGGGAACAAATAAGTGATGTTATCGGTAAGGGTTAACTACCAGAAGATGAAGATAATGTCAACATGTGAAGATCCGCTCATAAGGTTATTGTCGACACGATAACTAAATACTGTACTGATCATTTTTTTAGTTAAGTATATCTTTCGCATATACATACACAGCTTCACGCTTTATGTCTAAGCATAAAGCGTGAAGGTAGTTAGAGAGAACGGAGCGCCAAACGCTAGGTTTCTACATACATCTCACCCTCTTTATACATGCCCTCCGGGGGGCCCCTCAAGATTTTTACGTTACCTTCCTCGAGTATTTTTCCTAAATCTCTTACAACTCACTTTTCTATCTTTTTGTTATTCTTTCATCACTCATTCGTGCGCCGCCCAAACCAGCTGAGTACGTTCTTCTTCATTCTCACCGTGACATCCTCGCTAGTACCTTCCAATCTGTGTATCTCTTCACTGCGGATTCGATCAGTTAAACTGACTACGCATATCCTGGGAAGAAATCGCATTTCCACGTCATTCATGTTTCTTTTATTTTTCTTCTGTAATACCCACGTTTCGCTGCCGTATTACAACGTCGGTACCAGTACTGCATTGTGTAAGGCCAAATGCGCAGTTGTTCTGACGTTTCGCCGTCTCTTTAATGCAGCTAAGGCTCCGTGTACCCTGTCACCGGCAGCAATATGCCTTTCCACATCTATCTCATATTTTTCATCTCTGCTAAACATACTTCCCAAATATCATCTTCATTGACTTGTTCTAATATTACCATGTAAACTGGACTTGCATTCCGCCCTTTCTTCATGTCTTTCAAAAACCAGAAGCTTCGTATTTTAAAATAGTTTATTTTTTATTGATTTAGGCATTTTAGAATTAAAAAAATAAATACTTCAATTTTAGATCATTTCACGCGCGTTTCACCACTGAACATGTACTGTCTCCGAAATCGGACAGATGCAAGGATTACTAAAATAATGAACAAGGTGTCCTCTGCTTACCCTCGTAAGTGCAAAAAATAAGCTATTATTTGAAAGAAAATACATATAGAAAGCTAAATTATAAACGACATTAATAAAAAGAGTTGAGAAAGGCAAGCTCGAAGAGTGCAGCGCAGGAGTGCTTCATCAAACACTCGACAATATTTTAATTGAAAATCGTATACACTTTCCAAGGTAGGATATTCAAGGTACTTTAATAAATTGACAACTTAAAATATATTTCAACAAAATAATTGTAATAAGAGTAAAAATCGTGATCTACTATACTCGTACTTCGCACTGTTCCCGCATATAGCTGCAGCGTAGGCGAGTGTTAAGACATTCCGTTGCCCATTTTCCGCCGACTTCTGGAGGAATTGTATACTTGAGTGACGAAACTCAGTACCGCGTTTCATCTCGTTACCAGAGCGAGAAAATGAAAATATTAAATATTTCTTTTCCTCGAGTGAGAATCGAAACAACAACCTGTCGCGTGTACAGCCGCACTGCTACGACAGTACAGTCCACGACAGCCTCAACAAGCAAATGACAAACTTACATTATGAATGAATGATTTTTTCCTTTCATTTTAGTAACAGAACACCTAAGTAACACCGAGTATGTCGTATGTCTATCCCCGCGGGTAAGAAAATAAATGGCGATGCAACTAAAGCGATTGCGGGCCAAGGGAAGCGTTAAATAATTGAGTTAAGTGTGTGGCGGGAGCCTGCGCGATCATAAATCTAAAGATATTACAAACCGGAATTTTATCCTGTTGTATGACGTTGAGAAATTACGTTATTGTTATTGTAAGCTTTGTGTTAAGTTTAAAGTTTATGTTTTTCGGATTTCATAAATACGTAATAAGTTTTAATTGTGTTCTAATGACATTTATATTTATAACCCTTAACTTCGTTCGAGCGGTCTACAAACCTAATTACCACCGGAATTCGGAGAGCAGTGGCTATCGTACTAGGCTAGAGAGCCTAGTGTTAAGACACTCCGCTCTCCACAAAGGTGCTTGCAGGATACAGCGTGAACTTGAAAGAAAAATCGGAAGTACCTCAATAGTGGGATCGAATGGATTGTCATCATATTTAAATTCCGACACAGTACTCATAGCGTAACAATGGCCTTTGCATTGCAAGTATTTAAAACTGAAAATAACAATTTTAGTGAGAACATAGATAATTGAAATAATTTAAAATTTCAAAATGAACTATCGGATATCTGTGACGGCGCAGCGCGACGGGTCGAGAGCTGCTTCAAGTTACGAGTACAAATGAATAGAATAAGGACTTAGGAAGCGATCAATCAACGTCGCGTCGGCGATGACGACGTGTCGCCAACACTCTACAGACTCCACAGACCGACTGGTTCTACAGTTACAGTTTTTTCTGTGATTTATCATTTGGAAAGTTACATTTAACATATGTATTGAAAAGATTATTTTTTAGCATATATATACATATAGATAGAAAACGAGGCCATCGTGTCAAACCATAAAACCGACGGGTGTGGGTTATAAATGATTATCATTTACTCACTCCGGTTAATATATAGTGCAGGGTTCATCACTATATCACTTACAACTAGCTTCCCTCTGCTTCCCCTGCTATTTCCGGGATACAGCGAGAAGCTAAAAAAAGGAACAAATAAATAAATAGAAAACTCATACGTCCGACTTACAATAAGCCCCAAACAGTTTCTCATTAAGGCAACATAATTGCGGCAATACGTAGGCGAAACGTCGAAATGAAATGAGTTTTCGGGCTTTAAAAAATCTAAAGAGCATACGTGCTGGAGGGCCAGCGGTGCCCTCTCGACTGCTACTCTACCGTCAGAGACACAGTATGTTTCTGACTTCGGGTGCCTCGCCAACTATTTGGGCCACAAGTTTATGTGTGCGTTTGTTTATTATATATATATAGATTAATATCATATATATATATATATCATAGAATAGGTTACTATCATAGATGGTAATTTTGGATATTGTTAAATAATTTAAGTAAATAAGAAGACAAAAAAAGCGAAAACAAAAATTTAGTAATTTTTTTTGAAGAAAAATAGTTTGCATTTTCTTGTGTAACTTTAAATTCTGTTTAGTGGAATACAATGTCGTGATAAATTATTCAAATGACGATTCATTATCTTATCCAATCGAGACTGCGCGTGTAGTATATAATTATTATTAGTAATAAATTAACAGATAAAAAAACTTATCGTAGAAAAGTTAAATTTTACGTCAAATAGATATTTGTAGTTACTTTTATATACAACTAGCGGCCCGCCCGCGGCTTCGCCCGTGTGCACATGATTATACAATCATGAAAATAATAAACAGAAATGACTGACGACTATAACGACTTCTAATAGTGTTTAGATTTCATTGATATTCTAATATGATTTTTTTACTACAATATCGTAATTTCTATAAGAATTCTTAGATTGTTATGAATTAAAAATACGACCAATGTTGATACTTCATGTTTATAATATGTTAACATATTTGGAGCATTGATATATGAAGCTAATTATTTATTATAAATATATATTCTTGTACATGTACATAACATTAATATTACGTGAGTTATGTACGTGTTATCATCGCTTTAAAACTCTGTTAAATGAATTGAAATGAAAAACGAACGATAAACTTTGAAATATTAATATGTTTTAAGTACTTGTTGTACTGAACTACTCTATACAAGGAACGGTGTATTTAAATATTCACAAAAGTTAGATTTTTTTTAAAAAGAATTGAATGAACTTACACTTATATTTACATTTTTTCTTTTCCTCTTTTTTTCGTTGTTTTAGCCCCAGGCTGTTCTCCAATATCCGCTGAAATTTGAATTCGCATTGAGTGTTGATTGGCGGAATTCAGAGCTGCGCTCTGTCTCGATACCGATTTAATTTCCTTAAGTGGAAATCGAATCCATATTCGTCGCATTTACAGTCTTATGTTTCTGCTCCTGCGCTATAACTGGCCTTTATACCTAATATAGATGATGTACATCTTGTTATGTACAGACTTAAATGAATGTTAAAAAAGTCCGTCATGGCGCAGTGATCACATGGGTGCCGCCCGCAAACGCGACGGTTGTGGGTTCGATTCCCACTCGAGGAAGTGAAATATTTCTTTACGTTTATATTTCCATTTTACTTCGCAATGACATACGCAATGCCTCCAGAATTCGGCAGAAAGTTGGGAATGAAGTGTCTTAACACTAGGTTCCCTCTGCCTACCCTGCTGTGTGTGGGATACAGCGTAAAGTTGAAAAAAAAAATCTTACCTTATTATATATTTTTATATACACACGTATATTATTAATTTTATATACACACAAATTAATATACTTATTATTTTTATTATTATTACGTAGATACATATATTAGCATTTTCCAGAGAAAATTTAAAAAATACTTGAAACATTAATTAGGTTTTTGCGGAAGAGATGGTCTCAGAAATTCATATAAATTGTAGATCTTACATTAATAATACAGAAAACGACGTAATTACTCGTCGGGGTACAAAACTTTGATGGAGATTTAGTACTTAAAGTGTTGGAATAAAGATTAATATTATATGAATTAACGTTATAATATAAAAATTTAAGTTGAAGCCTGTTCTTGATGGATTAGGAAAACTGTAGAAGAGTTGAGATATATTACTGTTTTTCTTTACTTACTATTATGCTGTGTCCCGCACATAGCAGACCTAAGGAATCCTGGGACGCTGTTGGAGTGGAGTGGATTTCAGCGCCGCTGTTTGCCGCGTTGCCGGAGCAAATAAACGAAAAGTTAAATATGTAATTTCTTAAATTGCCTTTCCTAAAAGGCTATATTTTAATAATATATTTTATTATATATTTAATTATATATTTAATTATATATTTTAATATATATTTCATATAAAAACCTGTTGTTTACAGAAACATGTCAGTGCCTCTGCGCCACGACTGGCTTAATATCAACGTAACGAAACGTTTAATACTTTTTTTAATCCATAGTTGACAACCAAATCCTATTAAAAAAAATATCACAAATATCCAACTGCTACTCTCAGCCATTTCGAATCCCTTTTTCCTACTTAGCACTCTGAAGATTAGTTTTTGAGTTGCCAGTGATAGCTGAGCTTGCATCACCGTCTGCGATGCAAATGACCGATGAATCAATGGAGTGCTCTTATCACTCTGACCTCTGGAACGAGCGGTGCCTACCAACGAGGTGCTAAATAATATTATTTTGAAATATTGATTACTTTGTGAAGTAAAATATTTGGGTTGTTATTATTGAGAACCTTCTCCTTTTTGAAGTCGATTCAAATCGTCATCGATTCGATCCTCAATGGAGTGGAGAAAGAGTGGCGTTGAGTTCGCTACACGACATTCATAACTTCTGGAAAATTAGGCAGAATGTGGGGAAAGGAATGTCTTCGATGTTTTAGGAGTATGCTCTTTCCAGTTCCAGTAAAAGCCAGACAAGAAAAGGAAAAAATATGTAATACGTTCATGCAAAAGCAAAAAGCTAAAAGCATGCTGAAGACATACACTGCATTTCATTAAAAATGTAATCAGAAAACACTAATTAACCACTTAAGATGGCAATTTAAAAGAGATTTTCGGGCTAATTGTGAATTTACATTATACTACAAAAGGCTACCCTTGGTTCGGTGGAGAACTAACTAAGGCGTTCCATCATAGCGTCGCATGTCCGAAATTTACTTGAATAAATTACGTCAAAAGGCGAAAAGTGTTGAATTTTAACCCGACACGGCACGTGACCGCCCCAGAACGGGACCTACAGTGAATTTTAAATATTTTATTCATTTTACATACATTTGTGAGGTTCACAAGAGAAATTACAAGAAAGATGTCTTGGTTTGCTTAATAAATGATTACTTTTTCATATATACTCTTCGTGTAATATGCACAAAGGTTGTTTTTATTCGTCCATTAGTCAAAAAGTTTGTTAGAATTAAACACTTATTATGGCTAAGTAAGAATTTTTTATTGCTTTTAAGTTGACACAAATGAAGTAATACCAAAATCTTATAAAATCTTTGTAGTATTTGTATGTTCTTCTAAATTACGTAGAAGTATTAAGTAAAAATTAATAACAAAAATTTAGATATTCAGTCTCTTGCAGCGGAAAAATAAACTTCTAAGTTAACGAAATCCAAAAATACGCGTGTTATACATAGTTTTTACTGCATATTGTATGAAATTAACCGCGTAATCACATTTTCCCAGTACCACAAGGGTATTGAGTCAAATCAAATTATTACGAGGAAAAAGTAAATAAATAATTAATTAACAGAAAATTTTGCAACAACAGAACCGAACAGAGTATTTCAGAGCTTTCCTTGTTTACCAGGACGAAGAAGTTAGTTCCCATTTGACGGATATAAATATTTTACAGCTGCCGCACGTTTGTGACCCTGCGCCACGACGGCCTCGATACAACATTGAAACATTTATTAAGTCTAAAAAAAAAAAGATAACCTACATCTAACATAACACACTCAGTTTCCCGTTATAATAATATTTTTACATTATAAAAATATTTGCTTATTTAAATTATCAAATCTTATCACTAAATAATTATTTCAAAGTCGTTCAAAGATAAAAATGACGTCACAGCTATGACAGCTAATACCCGGTTAGTCAACCACAGCTGCGCGTGCGCAACACACGTGCCGTAACTAAACGAAACAGGAAATGTAACTATATCGTAAATATTTACTTAAAAGACTAGCAAAATGATGTATTTAAATAGAATAAAATTTAGAAAAAACTTAGTATTGTTTACATTAGTGATAATGAATATAGTTGATCAACCTGCACCGGAAGTGGTTATTGAACAGGGCACTTTAAGTGGCAAAATAAGTGCAGACGGGACGGTGTTTGAGTATATAGGCATACCGTATGCAACTGCCAATAGTAGTACGAGGTTCAAGGTGAGCCGTTGCATAAATAATTTTATTACAGTTTTTTACTTAAGAAATAACAGTAAAGAGGCCAGTCATAGCGGAGACGTACAAAGTGTGACTATAAAACCAATTGACTGTGGGTTTGATCCCCACACTTTATTTTAATTTATATTTCCATTTCTTCGCTCTGGTGTCGAGGTAAAGCGCGGCTTTGAGTTCTGCCACTCAAAACGCAATACCTCCAGAATTCAGCAGAAAGTGGGGAACGGAGTGTCTTAACACTAGGTTCACTCTGCCTACCCTGCTGTGTGCGGGATCCTGCGTAAAGCCGATTAATTTATTTAAATACAGAAAATGGAAGAAAATTATAATTACTTGTATCGCTGCAAAACAGATTCTGACAGTAATTGCACCGGTTATAGGTTCGATTTACATTTAGGAAAATTATTAACTAAAAAAGTAAAACTTCGGCGTGGGCAATAAAGTATCTTGACACTAGAATTATCCCACTATACGTGGTGAATACAAACAATACATTGAAGTTGTAATCAACTTCAATGTATTGTTTGTATTAACTTATGATAAATTAAAATAATTGTAATGTCGGTACACAATACGATATGTAGGCAACATACAATGAACTTGGGTTCAAATTCCATTCAGAAAATGCTAATTGCTATTAAAATTTTCCTTGTTTATATTCTCTATAGGTAAAGGTAATTTAGTGGCCAAACCTGCAAAATTATTTTTTCTATTTTCTATTATCGTTGATTATTATTGTTTAAGCGTGCCTTAATTTTATAAAATACGTATTTATATGTCCTAGATGCATACACAAATAATAGTTGTAAAATCCTTCAATAAATACCATTACAGTAGTGTAACATACCTAATGGGTAGTAGCAGAAACGTACAATGGTCATTGAAGTATAAAATTAGACGAAACTGTCTATTAATTTCCGTTATCTTAAACTTTGCAGTGTCGAGAACGTAGTGGCTTTAAACCTTTTGCCTATCTGTAACATGCGGGATACAGCATGAATCTATTTAAAGAAATATTGCCCCTGCTGTAATGTAATTTCTTTAAAAAAATATTTTATTTCTAATTAAAAGTTTTTGCTATATTTCTGAGCAGGTACAGATATTCTGCTAAGGCCATAGTCTCAACTACCTATTAAGTTTTGTAAATTTGCTTATACTTGTTCTATGATAACGGTTCAATTGAACAGCTATATTTTTGTTTATGAATAAATAAGCAAACCAGCTTCAAGCTGTATGCCGCATACAGCAGCGTAGGCAGACGGACGCAAGTGTTCAGATATTTCGTTCTCCATTTTCCGCCGGATAATTTAATACATTGTGTTGAAAGGAGTAACTCAACGCTTAGAGCCAACCAATGAAAATATTAAAAATTAATAATTCATTCCCTCGAGTGGATATCGAATCCACAACCATTACAGGCACACCCTTAGCATATTGTAATTCATTATGATTTCATATTATATTTCATTCTTTATGAAAGTAATTTCGCATACGGTCATCAAAGTAACCACTGGTGCTCATAACATTATTATCTTTGAACTTCATTTTACAAGATAACAAGACAAAGTGCGCCGTTGAGCTCCGTCCGTTAACAAACTTATACACAAACTTAAACATATTTTTAATATTAATTGAATTATATCAATTAACATACAAATACAACATTTTATTGTAAATTTCAAATATATTACTGTAAATTTTTTTTTCTTTTACAGGCCCCAGGGCCACCACAGTCATGGGAGGGAGTTTACAAGGCGACTGAAGAAACTCACATTTGTCCACAAAGCGTATTTTTTGGAGTGGTAGGTGATGAGGATTGTTTAAAAATGAATGTGTACGTACCTGTAATACCTAAAACAAAGAAACCTCTTGCAGTGATGGCCTATATCCACGGCGGAGCATTTATGGTAGGAAGTGGCAGCAAACTTTTATATGGACCAGGTTTCCTTACAAAGAAAGATGTCATTTTTGTCACATTTAATTATAGAATGGGAGCTCTAGGATTTTTGTGCCTCAGAACAAGAGATGCCCCAGGTAATGCAGGTCTCAAAGACCAAATCGCTGCCTTGAAGTGGATTAAGAAAAATATTGCAGCATTTGGAGGTGACCCTGACAATGTAACCTTATTCGGTGAAAGTGCAGGCGCCACATCAGCTTCTTTATTACTAATTAGTGAAACATCAAAAGGACTTTTTAACAGGGTAATAATACAGAGTGGTTCATCTGTTTCTAACTGGGCCATCAATAGGCAGCCTATTTGGGCTGCAAGTCTTCTCGTAAAAACTCTTGGATACGATACTGAAGATCCAAATGAATTATATAAAATATTTTCTAAAATGAGCTACAAAGAAATTACTTCTCTTACTGCTAAAAAACCTCTAGGATTATTTTATGATACTCAACTTATTCATTTACCATGCGTCGAGTACGATATTCCAGGAACTGAACCAATTATAACTGATTTACCATATAATCTCTTTAATAAAAATCCTCAAGATGTTGATGTTATACATGGAACTGCGAGTAAGGAAGGCTTATTTTTAGTAGCCGAGGAAACTGAGGAAACTCTTGAAGAAATGAATAAGCGATATTTATTTGCTTCAGATCTAGAATTTTCATCGGAAGAAGAAGCTATGTCAGTAGCTACAAAGGTACATCAGTTTTATTTTGGCGAAAACAAAATTAGTCCAAGAAATGAAATGAATGTTACAGATTTGTATTCGGAACTATATTTTGAAATACCAACAACTTTTGAAACTGAATATTTACTGAAAAGAAATAATTCCAAAGTATATAATTATATATTTGATCACGCTGGATATAGAAACTTTTTAAAATTAAAAGGTCGATTTAGATATGCGGATGGTGCTAGTCATGGAGATGAATTATTTTATATATTTAATGGTAATTTATTAGAGCCTTTTCGAATTGTTGAAAGTGATAGAAAAATAATTGAATATATGACGACTATGTGGACAAATTTTGCTAAATATGGGTAAGTTTGTTTATGTAATTTTGGCTTTATATTAATTAAATGGGCCTAGTAAATGAGCAAATGCCCATTTACATTATTTGACCCGAGGATAAGGAATCGAAAGCACTTTAAACATGAACTGTCAGTAGGTTTGTGGTTATTTTTTTTACACACAAATTACGAAAAAGCCGTCGTGACGTCATCAGTTGACTATAAACACGACAAGGAGTTCGAACCACGCTTGATAGTTTAATTATTATATTATCATCAGATGATGATAATTTTATTGATTAAATTAGACAAAACGCAGGATTGAGTTCAGTCACTCTGCACCCATTATCCTATCCTGCCATGAGGAAAAAATCGTGAAAATGTTAATTTAGACTATTGGAACTTTACGCAACAAACTTGATAGAAACATTCTAATAATAAGTAATATATGTTTATGGTTTAACAGCGACCCCACACCGGACACTAGCGATGTACCAATAAAGTGGATACCAAGCAGCAAAGAGCACTTGAACTACTTATATATAAGGGACAAGTTAGAAATGGGACCAATGATGCATCCTGATGGTTATCGGCTATGGAAATATATATACGATAAATACCGAAAAACTGATATTTATTAAAATAATTAAGAATAATACATTTAATAATTTTTATTATAAATTCTGTTTCTCCTTTTATTGAATTTTTGAATTGGAAATATATACATTTATTCTACGTAACTTTTCATATAGTGTTAGATTACGCTTTGCCTTATTGTAGGAGCGAGGAAATGAAAATATTAAATATTTCATTAAAGTTGGACAATGAGCACCGCCACTCAACATAAAGTTAGTAAAATAGTCTATAATCCAACTAGATCTACACTTTAAAGGCCAGCGACGCATCTGCAGCTTCTCTAGCGTTTATCATGTCTTTTTCATACAAAAATTGGTAGTGTTTTCGCACTATCTACCTTGCTATGTGAACCGTAAATAAAAAAATAAAAAAATCCAAGCGGTACTCTAAAGTAATCGCATATTGTAATGAAAAATTACATTAAAAGTTATAGGATAATCTACTGTACTATGTTACTTCAGAAATTTTCACTTTACTTAAAAAAAAATTCCATCCTTAAAAGTAAAGTAAAGAACTTGGTAGAAAATAAAATTATATCTAAAACTGATATTCTTGCTAAGATTTTTATGATGGTACGATAACAAAAGTTTATTATCACTTACGATAATTTTCAACTCGACTAAGATAAAACAAACGTGAGATCTCTTATAACGTGAGGTAACTTAAGTTTTCTCGTTACTTGCGCTCGAAACTTTGTTGTATAATTATAATAAGTTGTAGTGTGACGCGGATTGCTTACGTAAGGTATATAGCTAATGTAGATTAAGGTAATATCACTCTTAGTAGATTTAAATTTTATTACGATTTCTTTGTGAACATAAATTTTAATGTTTTTAACATTTTTATTTTCTCGCTGTGGTAAAGAAACAACGTGCTGCGTTGAGTTCCGTCACTCAACATACGCTGCGAGACGCTCCATTCCCGTTAAGACACTTCCGTGGCCCTCTTTCCGACGTGCTCTAGAAGCATTGCATGTTATCAAATATATTAGCTTAAATATATTAGATACTTTATAAAATTACATCATTATTATAAATATTAATTTCAGTTCAATTTAGTTTTCTGATTATCTCGGTACATTTGTTATTTGCAGAATAGTCAGCGGTAACCTGTGATAAGATACACGATTCTATCCAATCTTTAAGATATTGCTTAGTGAGTGGCGGAACTATTGCTCTTTACAAGAGTGAAAATAAAAAAATAATTCTTTCCCTTCAGTGTGAATCGAACCAACGACCGTCGTGTTTCTCTCGTCATCGTGTCGCTCAAGTTACAATACTTACTACATTGTTTGGTTTTCCATCAAAGAAGCAAGATTGACGGTGTAATCACATAAAGAGGTCTATTTGTTAAGTTTATTCGTTAATGTGACAAGCAACGTCTTTTGGGTCTTGCGTATGATACAGATTATATTATAACTTAGATATTTGTTTCTTATAAAGGAATTGTTTACTGTGATATGAGTGCTATTTACATATATTTTGTAGCTTCCAGTATATAGCAGGGTGGGCAGAGAGAACCTGGTGTAAAGAGATTCCATTACTCATTTTCCACTCAATTCCATGATTAAGGAAGGAAGGAATGGAATGCGCTGCCTGGGGCCGTGTTTCCCGATAACTACAATCTGGGGATCTTTAAGAGTCGAGTGAATAGGGTTCTTCTAGGTAAGCGTGCTACATCTTAGACCTCGTCTTTACTTACGATTAGGTTAGACAGTGGTCAAACGCTTACCTATCACTGATAAAAAAAAAAATATTAAGCAGAGCCGAAAAATGAAAATGTTCATTCACATTTACAGTGATGTTCCACTGCGATATTATATGTATGTACGTATTTTGCGCCTTTGACACCGAACCCTATGTAACAAACTACCCCCTCACAGTAGGGTAGGCAGAGGGAACCTAATATTAAGATACTCCATTTCCCACTATCTGCCGAATTCTGGAGGCATTGCTTGCTGAGTGGCGGAAGTCAACGCTACTACATCATCAAATGAAAATATAAATTGAAATAAATATTTCGTTTCCTCGAGTGGGGCTCGAACCCATAACCAGTCGCGTTTACAGTCGTACTTTGCGCCGCTGCGCCACGACTGGTCTCATCAAACTATTTAATATGATAAAGATCAACGCAATTTTCTCATCACATCCCAGCAGGTCAGCATAATGATGAATATTGAATGATTTCGGCCTATTGTCCCACCACGGTACAAACCACTCTGATGGAGGGCCCTCGTGCCGCAGTGCACTTCATACTCGAGGCTATGTTTAGATGATACATTTACTTTGTAACTAGAAATAGTCCTATGCAATAGGAAAACAGTTTGTTATTATGATAGCGAAGAAAATATTAGATAAATTATGACTATAGGGCAGTGGGACAGCACTGAATTGTAAAAGCGGGGGTTGCGGGTTCAATTACACGTAATAAGCTTGAGGGCTCCCGAGGTTGGAATCAGTGGAAGAAGCAATAGGGGTATGCAGAGAACGAAGCCTTTCTGGTCTGTCTGGTTACCCCGTCGGGAATAAAGCGTGAAACAAAGAAACATATCATTTTAAAAATAAAATAAGGAATTTACATCCCATACTATCAGATTATTATTATGTAAGATTTTAAATCTATTATCTCTAATTTAATTTTGCTTACATGTTTTATTGTCTGTAGTAAAAAAATGCGCCACTATTAAATAATTATTTGTACGAGTATTATTAGTAGATAAATTATTTCCATTTTAATTGGCACTAATTATTTATAATTAATTTTATTGATACATTTGAAAAAAAAAATGCCAAACTTTATTATTTCTTTTTGGAGAGACGCCAAAAAGAAACGCTGTTTCAAATTTCGCTACGAATTTGATACATTGTGTCAAATATTATTCTTTCTATTGAATAAAGCTTTAATACAAATTGTCAAAATTTTATGACGGTAGTTTGTGGGTGGTGGCAATTTATAAAAATTACATGTTAAGGCTCTGAATGGTTTCATTAATTATTCATTATTTTCTTTTATTCTAATGAGTAAAGGCTTTTCAGATATAAAAAAAACTAATTTATCTTTGCCATTCGTCATATTGTTGAATGTAGGTCCTTCTGTAGAACATTCTTTGTATCATCCTTATTTTTAACTTCATACTATCCGTATTAAAATAATAAGTGATGTGTCACTCAGTTCTCTCTTCCAGACACATAAAAAGCGAAAAATATGAAAAAGAAAAAAATGCATTTATTATGATTATATCTATTGTTACATTACATACTAAATCTATACTCATAAAACTAAATAAGTAATTGAATATATCAGATAAACGTCATAACAGTTCCACAGAGGGTAAAGGGCGCTTCGCTCCGAGAGTTCTCGAGTGAAGGGTATGTTTAATAATAGCGCCTTAATAATCTATCAAGTCAAAAGGAAATCGTGTTTGGTGATTTTGTATCGTATTTGTTGTGTTTACAATTTACTTGGAGGCTTTGGAGGATTGGAATTTAGTGTTTGTGCTTTAAGTTGTTGAGGGCTTGGTTTTTAAGTTAAATTATTATAATGATTTTTCCATAGATTCACACTTTCTCCCTAAGGAACCCAGAGCTAAGGTATTCTATTTCCCATTTTCCGGACCATTTTTTGAGACAATGTGTGGCGAGTGGTGAAACTTAACTTCGCACTTTATCTGGTTAACAGAGGGGGAAAATGAAAATAATATATTACACAACACAGAAATTGATCCCACAACCGTCGCCTTTACGACCAAGCCTGTGCGTTTGCTCGAGTATGGCCTCAGAAAAAAAAAGAAATGTTTAGCTCACACTTTTATTGACGAGCAATTTCATTTGCGTGGACTACGAAACGTAAAATTCTGTATTTCCTATTTTATCAGAAATTTCGGAAGATTCGCTCTTAGTGCTCCCTACACTCCCGAAGGACTAAATGCCAAATAACAGTTCTCTACCTCGCATAGCTTCAGCTGCGCGTTGTTTGTCAATCACTAACGGAATAGTTCTATAGATTTGTAAGAATATGGAAATGGACTTTTACGTTTTTTAGACAACACAAGAAAATATTTATCCTTAAGATCCTCAAACAATTTTGAAATAATAATGAGTCGAATATAAGAAAAACAAAAAATGTACTACCCTATCCTACTAATGACTATAAATGTATAGTATATTATTACCTATTACAATTTCTTCTTATTGTGCCTGGCAAAGAATATAGGATTACCTGACAAGACGACTCAGCATACTTCATAATAAGAACAATAAATATAGTTATTTTCTTTGTTACTAAATTACGTTGAAACCGGACTCATCTTCCTGTAGTTGCAGTCAATGGGATGTCTAAGGATAAAATAATAAACCTGACGACTTATAAAAAGCCGGATGACATCAAGTAAACGAGTAAATACCAGATAAGTATCTTGTTAGAGACAAAGGAAGTTGCCAACAAAAGCGGGCCGTATCGTTGTTTTTCACCCTGAAAAGAGCGCAAAGGCTCTGGTGTGAGACAAGACATGGGAGTGATGCGTTCACATATTAATAATTATGTGAATATATTTGAGTAGGTTACCTACTCTTAAAATGTTATGGATAAATAAACAATACATGTTAAATTAACTAAATAAATTCGAGGCCGTCGTGGCGCAGTGGCACAATGGTGTCGTGCATAAACACGACGATTGTGGATGCGATTCCCACTCGAGGATGTGAAATATTTATTTACGTTTATATTTCCGTTTTCTTCGCTCTGGTGTCGAGGCAAAGCGCGGTGTTCAGTTCTGCCACTCAATACGCAATGCCTCCAGAATTCGGCAGAAAGAAAAGTTCCCTCTGCCTACCCTACAAAAAACTAAGGCCTAAAAAAATACAAATCTGTTTGCCACTAACCTTATTCTACGTCATTTAGGTTGGATTAAAAGGCATTACGCATATATTTCTACTTTTTCTTTTTACGATTAAAATTGCATATTTTCTAATTAGCGCCTTATAAATGATATTACAGTTTTCAAGCAGCACTGATTATATTTATTATTTGTATAAAAGTTATTACAAAAAGGCAATTAAAAAATCACGTTAGTACTATCCTAACCTTCGTAATTAACTTTCGTCATGTCGTGGTATGGAATAGCATCCCCTAGCCCTCTAGAATACCTTCCTTTGCAAAAGCAACGTGCGGCTGTGATCAGACAGAGAAAGACACGCATCGTAAGTGAAATACTTTGATTCAATGCAGGTTAGTAATCTAGAATTTACAATCGACAGAAATCAAACCAGATATAATTAACTATTTTATTTTACTACTTTCATCACTTAACTACGAAGTTAAAAAATAATAATACAATCAAAGTTAATAAAAACGCTTTAACGTATAACTTATACTGGAAAGTCCCAAAGTCTTCACAGTGTACACAGATCTCAAGTCCACAATAGGTGGCGTTGTCAGTGCCAGTTGCTCTTTACAACTTTAAACAATAATACCTTCTAACTGCAGGTTTAATTGAACTCCTGTCTCCCGTGCTTTATACTATTTAAGTCGTTATATAATGGAATATTTTACTATTTCAAGAATAATAGTCTGGAAGGGTTCAGAATTTGTATAGGCAGTACCGACTTCGGCGACATTGGTTATTGTTAGTATTGACCTAGAAGATCATTATATATTTAAAATTGAGACGTCGTGACACAGGATACAGCATCTGACTCTAAGTGGATGTTGTGGAGTGACGATGGTTATAGGTTCGGTCCCCAATAGGGAAATTATGTTTTAATACTGTTCCTTCTGCCTATCCTTCTGGGCGGGAAAAAACGTGAATTTCTGTTAAAATAATTTCTTCTGTTGTTAAAACATATGTTTAAAGTAGACGTTACCTCTAAATAAAGCCCAATATTGATTAATATTAAATACACATTTCTACAAGAGCGGAGTCTTAGACATATTTAATGATAATATTTGAACAAATTATTTATTACTTATTAAGAAAACGTATAAAAAATTGTACGTAGCGGTATTTGAACCCACGCTTCTTTGGAAATCTTCCAAGTGCTCTGACTAACTAACCCATTAGTTCTCATCGAGCTTCGTCGCAATTCTTAAACGCTTGTTACAACATATTTATGTTGTTAGCATCGCTGTAGGGAGATTTTTACAAATTTCTGCGACCCAACGATTGATTTAGCTTGGCTCAGTAATCGTGCAACGTTCAAATTTTTATATGTTTTCTTAATACATATTTTTCTTTTTTAAGTATGGAATAACAAAATAAATATTATCAATTAAATATTGTTAATATCTTGTTCTCGGTTGACCTTCAGAACACAGTATTATCATCATGAGAATCCCCATATGGGTATATATGAAGAAAGCTAGCGACAAAATATAAAGTTAAAACAAAAATCTACATATATTTCATCTAAAATGATTTTTTCACCTACAGTAATATCTACGTTTAATACAACAAAAGCTTAGCTAGCTTCGTTCAATTAAGATAATACAATATTTATGAGGTTTAAAGATGCATTCCAATTCGAGGGTCTCGGGTCTCGTGACCCCAACCACCTTTGCCACTTTGCCACAAGACTAAAACAATTGAATGTACTGAATATTTTATTGACGCCTTCGTGTTTTTGATATTTTGATTGCGGGTTCGAATTCTACCCGCTGATGCTTATAAAATATTTTTAGCTCTCACAGCAACACTCGCAGATCCCCACTAAAAGGCTAAAAAGGTCTCACAAACTAGAAAAAAATCAGACAAGCTATATTTGTATTGTAAAAAAAACCGATAGTTCTATGTTCGGCCGTACCAACTTGCTAATGTCAATCGGACGACAGCTACAAAACAACAACAGTAAACGATAGGAAAGCGAAAATAACTAACGAACTTCCTTCGTCATTCTCCACATTCTAAACAACTTCAAACTGAGGTGAGTTAGGCTAGATATGTATGTGGAAAAGTACACAGTGTACACAGTGTACCTTCATATAGTAAAAATGCTTATGGACCAGTATCCTTGAACAAATAGGAGTAATTAAAAATTACTTTTTCATATTACAAACTCTTATTAAAACAACATTACTATCACTCAAAGAAATCAATCATTTTCATTCACTCATCACGCCATTGCGTGATTGTTGCTCAAAGCTTGGGCAGAAAGTTGAATTTAAGTAATGTCTTAGCACTAGGTTCTCTCTGCCTATCCTGATATACGGGAAAGAGCGTGAAGTTCTAAAAATATATTCCTCAATTATTTAAAGTACATTCAAACAAGTCAAATTTCAAAGTTCCAAATCCTACTATACCAATATTATCACAGTGTGTCCCATAATGAGTATGCAGAATCATGTGAGACAGTGAAATTGTAAACTTTGTGTAATTTATATTTCGTGATTGGAACTCTGGGAGGACACCTGAGCCTCTCTCTCTCTCTCTTTCTCTGTCAACCGGTGACAAATATCCCCTCTTTTTGCTTACATTTAATATGTATGACTTTAAAAGCTTTATGGAAACGACACTTTGCGTGGTTATGCTTTCGCCTTTTATTACACTTGCTTCACTTTACTAATGAAACCAACTAGCAATGCTGGAGCCAACTTCGTGGGAACTTCACTTTTTATTGGTGTCTTATTTGGAGTTGCCGGGTAAGTCTTTTCTTTAGCTTCACATTATTCCCCGCAAGAGCGTAGCAAGATAGGAATGCTATGTCACGATTTTCCAAAGCGAGGATATTAAAACATTTTATTCCACCAAATTGAACTTAAACCGTCACACTTTCAGTCAGACGTTACTGCAGCGTCACAGCGGTCTCAATAATATAGTATTATTTAAAAATATAAATAAAATGTTACATAGAAAGTATTCGTGAGCATATTGAAAAATGATTCAGAATCGTAATTAACTTCTACGGTAACAAAATAAAAGTAACAATATCTAAATGGAACGGTTTTGAAATAAGACAAAATATGAGGAGGTAAATCAACAATCTGGTCAAGGTAATGATGAATATACAATGTTCAGAAATTGGGAAAAAGTTGAGAATGGAGTGTCTTAACAAGATTCTCTCTGCCTATCCTGTTATAATGCCAGAAAAAGTGTATATCGCTGACGTTGCATACAAATACATATATATTTTTAGCTCACAACAAAGACAAAGAAGAATTTTACCTCCGAACAGTTTTATCACACAAAGTATACATGTATATAGTACACATGTATATAGACATGCAGGTACCGTACAACGAGCCCACATTCAATACCGGGTATACTAAATAATAAATTAGACTACCTAACTTCGCGCCGGGTTTCGCACCTAAAAACTTTACAGTGATGGCTTTAGTGCGGAATTTTTGATCTTTGTATTTTCACGTAAATTTTATCTTATTTTCTACTGAAATTTAGGTAGCTTTTTGTTTAAAAGATGTAGAAAAAAATGTTGTTGAAAGCTTAATAGATAAAGTTAATTTGACGTCATTTTATTAAGGTTTTGAAAAAGAAGATATATTATTTTTAATCATTGAATTATGTACACTTCGTGATTCAGTTGACCAATTAGTAACCAATGGTGGTTATGGGTTCGATTCCAACTAAAATATTTTATATTAGCCTGCTCTGTTACGATAAAGCGAGTCAATGGGTACCGTTCCCAGATTTCCTCTGCCTACCTTGGTACGTGCGGGATACAGCGTGAAGCGAAAAATATATAATTAACTTCAAATCTACGTGAGGAAAGTTAAGTGAGGAAACTAGTATAATATAATTTTCATCCTCTACCAAAGACTATGTTCAACCACCCTTATCAGCCTCATCTGCGCTGTTCAAAATTATGTAAGTACTACGGTAATAAAAGTAGATATATAGTAATGTAACGGCACCTCTGAGCTCACTTGAAAAGATAACCTAGTTTCAACCCTAATTTTTACAACTCGAGGCAGAATTATTAAGACGCATTCATATTCTGACGTATACGGTACTCTAGCTTCTACTTTTACATTGAATGTGAATCTGAGAACTGAAAAATGTATAGAAATGTAATTTTGTGTGCAATAGCAGATGTTTTCTTTTCTTATTATTTTATATTATATTATAAGTTACTACTATGAAAACGAAAACGGTTGTAGGTTCCATGTTCACTAAAGGGAATGAATACCACCAGAGGAACTACAGGTACGTTGCCGGCCTTTAAGGTGTAGACGCGCTTTTTACATACCCAGTTCATATCGACCTGGAAACCCTGCTGCGTATAGGCCATTCCGCAGCTGCGTGGCATGTGGAAGGAATTTCCCATGACGTGGAGTCCCACGTATCCAGATGGTGTGGATGATACTTGAGTTTGTGACGTACTAAACTGTTAGAAAATTTGCGGCAGGTAACAGGTCAAACAATTCTCCAGAATATTCCCATTGATAAATGCGATAGAGAACGAACATCCAGGAGACATCTCGACTCACAGCCTTTCACATTGGCTTGCGATGTCTCCTGATCATTAGGTCCCTAACGATTCGAACGTCTCTACGTTGTATGCGTTCAAATGGGTCAAGCCGATACTAGAGTGCACCAGCCCAGAGATGAGAACAGTACTTCATACGAGGCTGAGCCTGGGCCCTACAGGGCCATCAGTATTTTGGTGTGAAATACTGGTCTCGCTCTATTGATGCGGCTATGATGGGAGTGTTTTAGAAGACTGTTGATACGACAAATACGTTTTTTTTGTGGTTGACGCGCAAATTTGCCTTCTTGGGATTGAATTGAACCAGGTTCCGTTCACGCCATAATACACATTATATAATAAACTTTGGTATTGTAAATGCAATAAAATTACTTGAGAAACCTACGATACGCTTCAACGTGTAAAAATTATTCTTATTCAATTTAATTTTAAGTTTGTTAATATAATTTCCAGCGTCGTAGAGCTACTAATTAGGCTTCCAGACATATTTTGTTGTAATTCATTCGTGGTTGCTTCAATATGCTATGTGAACATAAGTATTTCATAGAAATAGTATATTTTCTTTTACCGCTACGAGTAACGTAAGAGTTTGCCTAAACGCTAAGATCTTGGAACTACTGGTTCGATTTACTTTTTTATTTTGTATAATATTACTTTAAAAGTCTTAACCTAAAATAATAATAATTAACGGCATTAAATTTCTTTACGCGCGCTTTTATTGCATGTAATTTGTACGTATAAATTTCGAGATAATGTAAAATTTGACTTTCAGTCTAAGGCTGCAAGCTTAGGCTCGACTCACGCAGGGGGCGTCCTTGCTGTCGATGATATCGTCTCAAACAGCCACGTAGAGCGTGCACTTTATCAGAATTATAGAAATAAGTTGTTCATGATTGAATGTATAAATTATATAATAAATCAAATGCGAAGCCGCGAGTGAGTTTCTAGTGCGGGGTAAAGCGTCAAACTTAAAAATATGTAAGAGAAATGTAATTTAAGGACATACTTTTAGTATATTATTTAATGTATTTGAGGCCGTTGTGGAAAGGTAGTATCTTAATGGGGAGCGAAATGTCTTGGCACTTCCCAGATTTTCTGCGGAATCTGTATCCCACTTGAAGCTACAAAATAAATAAATAAGATGACTTAACAGCATACAAAGCAAAGCATATATTTCAAAATCAATAATTCTATAACAAGAAGTTGACAACTTCACCCAAAAAAAGAAACTTATTATTATTAAAAAAAATCATTTCCCTTGCACAAACCTCGAACCGATGGCCTTCACCAATTTAATACTAAGCAAATATTATTTTCCGAGAAAATACAAACATTAATAGCATGTTCATACATTGTCTATACAGTAAGAAAGCTTACCGCGTCGTTTGTATGACAATATAATTTACATAAGCCCCGCGGTATCTGTAAGTAGGGGGTTCGCTGGGAATTATAATTGGAGCCACGTCTTACAAATAAGTCATTACTCTTATGGATTATTTTGTTTCGTTATTTTGTATGATAAATTAATTTTATATTGTTATTTTCACACTAGCGAAGCTTTCGCTTCTTCGCATCTGAATTACTTTCGCAAAATTTAATTTATAGTGATATATATATATTTTATGTACGAGCTTTTTTCCATAAAACAAACTCTAAATGTTAAGAATATATTGGCAAAATAATGACAATTGTACTTAAATCGGTTGAGCCGATTCTGAGATTAACGGGTGCAAACGCACCGTACAGTAGTCTGTGGTCACGGGTAGACTAGTACGGATCCAAAAATGTATAAATTTCATATATTTACTTCTCCCCTCTACTAGATCTTGAAAGTGCGAAACCTAGAGTCTCTATCTAGGTTCTCGCAGCCCTTGTTATATGTGGCATGTATATATATTTCTTCACACCTACATGTGCATGTGTGGGTGTGAAATGAGTGTAATGGTGTAAAGAGTCTAATGAACAAAACTTTTCAACTACAATTTATCGCTGGCATACATCTCGAAATGAAATCTAGCAATCGCTCCAGCTGAAAGATTTCATCATCATCGCTCATGCCTGGAGGAGTTTCATTTGTAGAACCATATTTTTCTTATTGCTTCGAATCCATTTCAAGTATAGCGCTAAATATCCTATTTTAGTTTTGTCATAGCTTATCCCATGATAGTTTTTTCAAAGAAATTTAACTTTTAAATGGTTATGAAATATATTTTCTTCCTTATTAGCGTCGCGTTGAGATGAACTTAACACGCAATGCCTTCAGAAATCGGTAGAAAGTGAGGATCGGAATGTCTTAACACTAGGTTCCCTGTATACTTGGAAAAAAATCTCTTCAGATAAATAACAAGAGTGTTTCATCTCAATGTTTTTTTATATTTTCAATTTTTTTAATGAATGAAATGAAAAATTAATTATTTCTCATAATATGTTTAAATTTAGAATATATTAAAAACTATTTCATGAAATATATCTTACAATTCGCATTTAATGGACAACAAGTATCAAACTCAGGTGTTTTTACAGTGAGTGATCGAGCATTCCAATGAGAAATGGTCATTTTTAGCTCAATTCAATCGCAGATTGCCTATTTAAATATAAAATATTTGTCATTCAGAAAAATATCCGCGGAGATGATTAGAAGTAAACAACGAGAACGAGAGAATCTATCTTTGACACTAACTACTATCTTTGGTACTTATTTTATTATATTTATTTTAATTTCATTGCATTCTGCAAAAATATAAAAAAATAATCATAATATTATGTTAAAATTAATGTTTTGCCAGTCGTGGTGCAGGGACATAGACTCTGGGTCTGTGAGACTCTAAACGCGACAGATTGTGGGTTCGATTTCCACGCAAGGAAGTTAATTATTTTATAATTTCATGAAAATGAAAGCCCCGTTAGAACTACGAAACATTTTGGTACCAAGGCAAAGTGTGGCGTTAAGATCTACCACTCAACACGCAATTTCTCCAGGATTTGGCGGAAAGTAGTGAACGAAAGCGTCTTTTTAATTAGAGTAGGATGTCTCCACACTCCCAGTTTCTTTCTGCCTACCTTACGATGTGCGGGATGCAGCGTGACGCTTAAAACTAGTAATACAAAACATGAAAACTTAAGTATCGCATATAGCATGGAAGGTAAAGGCAACCTAGTGTTAAAACACTCCGTTCTCATTAAGTCACTTCATCAGTGTATAATTTGTCAATAATTTAAAATTTCAGTTCAGTCTGCCCAGAGCCAGGGCTTCGATGTAATTACAAATTGACTGCAACAATAATATTTTGCGAACGTTTCGGATACTTCGGTCTTCGTGGTCGTGGTTGTTTAATTAATGTGATTATTTTGGTGCATTATGTTGTCCTGAATTTATTAGCATTTCAAATCCATTGACAGATGTATTGTGGAGGTTGAGTATTTGACTGTCAACGTTACGCTAGTGGGTTCGATTTCTATTAGGGGCATCAGTTTTAGGCTGTGCTGCAGTCAGACAAAAATGTATTTATGCGCATGTATTATTATTTATTAGACAAATTATTAGTAATGGCAAACTAGCATCGCGCAAAATGAAGTAGATACTATAAGTTCAATTGACTCTAATATGAGCTTTCACTTTTTTGCAATAAACGTGTTCATTGAGGGTTCAATCCCCCTTTGGAGAAATAATTATTTTCATACTCTGTTGTCAGTTGTAGTAAATAAAGTGCAATAGATTCACTACCTATGTCTAGGAAATCTGGATGAAGTGGCGACCAGAGTCCTTTAACTCTAGAGTCCCTCTACCTTGCTATGCGTGAAAAAGCATGAAAGTGTTTTTTTTTACTTTCATGCTGTATGCAGCATAAAGCAGGGTAGGCAGAGGGAACTTGGGAATCTAATGTTATTCTTTTACGTTCCCCACTTTCAGCCAAATTTCAGAGATATTACGTGTTGAGTGACGGAACTCAACGCGGCATTTGCCTTATTACCAGAGTTAGATAATGAAAATACTGAATATTTCACTTCCTCGAGTAGCAATCGAACTCACAGCCTGTCACAAACACGCTTGTGCCGTGCGCCACGACTGATCTCAAACAATCGTTGTAATATAATACAGTATATAATAATTTAACTCACTAATTAATTAGGAGATCTTAAACGTAACAAAGCTGGAAAGCCTTAATTTATCGCTATAACCGCAATTTTCATAAAAGTTTATAATAAATAAGCTTGAAAAAGGCCTTATCTTACAGCGCTGTGAATTTATATTAATTATATTAGGTAAGTCTTGTTAAATTTTAGTAATATGTAAATTTGCAAAATGGTTTGAAGTACCCCTATTGTAGGTAAAAGGGTAAACTTGGAGAATTTGCGTATTACAAGATATTTTTTTGTGACAATGTTAGAACGGGTTGAATCTGCATGAGATTATGAGTTAATAATTGCATATTTTACTTATTTAGGGAGGAAGGAGGTTAAGCAGAGAGAGTATAGTGTCAATATGTTTTATTCTTTTTTTACCCGACTGCAATGAAGAGGAGGATTGTATTTTCGATTCTATTGATTGTATTAATTACTGGGTATAGTTAATGAAATTGAATAATCAGGTTCTTTATTTTGTCTCTAATTCTATTACTATACTACTATATGTATAATATATTATGTTATAAAGACCATCGTGATAGAACATTATTCATTGTGTGGAATTTAGTGACCCCGCCACATGCGAAATAAAAGCTGAAGCCAAAAATAATTAAGAAAAGAGGTATATGTTATATACATATAATTATAAGAAACCCAAAAATAGATATCAAAACCGACATAGCATCTATCTTGGAAGGTTTAACATTGAAATTTCCACTGGGGCATGTCCAGAACTGAGGGAATATTTAATTTGGGTGTGGAACGTAAGCTTATTCCACAGTTCCTGGATGAATACTTAATGGCTCTGGCGCTGTGTTTTGAATAACTGTTTGTTAAACAGATCTATTGTACAACTAGTGTTCATGATAGTGGTCATTTTTTTTATTATTATTATGTTGTAATATAGTTATATAATTTAACATTTATTTACTATTCTATGTATGGGGTATTCTATGTTCTTCGCTGTATTGTAATTTTACTATGTTCTGTAAAAAAATTAGATATCAAATATGTAACTCCCTCGATTGGGTATCAAACTCACAACGTTTACAGATGTAAGCTTATACTCCTGTTCACTGTTCAATGATGAATAGTCTTATGCCAAATATGGACAGAAAAATCCCTTATATGTTAAATCGGTGACTGCTACAAAATACGTATGTATGCAATAAACAAGCACAAATCGTTTATAATTTGTAACATATATTTTAGATTATATTCTTGTTTCGTGTCACCTGTCAGGTTAGCGGTATCTGGTTGATCTAGTTGTAATTAATTCGGCTTAATATGCACGTCACCTCGGAACGACTCTTATTTAAGGGATTACATACAAATAAATTATAATTATAATACTGAAAATATTTGTATCGTAGGATTTCTGCTGTTATTTCCTGGTTTTTGTCAATATAATCAAAAAATTATGTTAATTTGAAACATAGTGTTACTTAATTAATTTAAATTTAAAATATAAGTGTGTATCGTGTAACGATAACAAAATACTTCTTTTTGTACTATGTAATGATAAATTTATAGTAACTTGATACAACCTGATTTTATAAAAAGATCTTTACGATTTTTACGATTAGAACACCGTTTAAAACTATTTAACCGGATTAATCGCGTGTATTCCGCCATCGGTCGGACGAAGGTGAAAGCGCGGCGTTAAGTTCCGCCACTCGAAAAGCTAGCATGAAAATTAGTCGGTGTGATAGGAATAAAGTGTTTTTCTAGTAGGTTCCCGTTGCCTATCCTGCTGCTGTTCTCCAATAAATAATCTTGTACATCTAAAATGGGTCATAGTATCTAAATATGAAGTTGTGTTCTATTCTATTTACAGATTCCTCTCAATGTCAAGAGCAGACCCTCTGCTGGAAACAAAATGTGATACAGTTTTGTGTTGTCAAGTACAATTTACTTGCTAGTTATTTGTCACTTTATTATACGACAAGTCGACGTCCGGAACTTTGTGTGGACTTTAGCCTGTAAATAGCCTCTGAGAAATTTTATTATAGTATTCACGTACTCTTCTATTTTTTAGCTTCACGCTATATCCCGCACATATGTAGGTAGGGTAGCTAGAGGGAACATCAGTGTTAAGGTACTTCCGAATCTACCTATGTGCTAAATTTTGTTTACTCAGTAACGGTAAAGTTTTATGTATGGGTATAGAATATCAATAATAGAAATGATAATGATAAAAACGTAATATAAATGCCGATATAAGACCGATTCCCTCTCGAAACGAATTATTATTCATTAACATTTTTATTTGATTTCTTCGCTCTGGCAATAATGCAAATCACGAGGTTTGGTACAAGTCAACTTTTATAGAATATTCAGCCATTTGCGGGATATAGCGAGGACCTAAAAGGAATACATAAAAAAAAACGTTATAAAGAACCCTCCAATGCATAGAATTTAGGAGCCGTGGTGTACAATATTAATACATGTTCCGAGCCCGCGAAAGCAATAAAAACCAACAAATAGCACGTAAAATAATACTGTGAGCTTTGCTGGGGGCCTTCGGGAATTTATTCTGATGCCTTAAATCCTTATTTATATGATATCGCTATAATTCATCCGAATTTCCAGCCTTGGACTCGGCGTTCCGCGAAGGTGAAGCTTATCTAAGATTTAATGCGCAGATATTGTTTATTGAGTTGTTTTTTTTTTAGTTTATGTCCTTTTTTTAGTTTGTCTCCTGTCTAATTTAATTGTCATGTTTAAGTTAAATTTTTTTTATAGAGTCGAATATAATCCTGCGTATCACACGCAGGATTATATACGGATTTTGAAAACACTGGTGTGTTGAAGATCTAAAATTGAACTAAAATTGTCTATGTGTTTTCAAAAGTAATACTACATAGGACGCTTCACGCTGTATCCAGTATAGCATATAGCAGTATAGCAAATAGTATCATGAAAACATTTTCTTGTGCGTTCACTTCTCAAGACGGGAGAGTACAAGGTAGCCATAAACGTTTGCAATTTTTTAATAATTTATTATACTTAGTTGTTTAAAACTATATGACATAATGTCAATAATAATTAATTTCGAGGCTAGTCATGCCTCTGCATGCATCTGTACTATCACTTACAGTTGCAGTTGTGGGTTCGATTCCGACTCCAAGAAAAATAATATTACATATTTTCAATTCTTTGCTCTGATAACAAGGTTTAACGCGACGTTAAATTCCGTCACTCAACACGCAATGCCTCCAAAATGCAACAAAAAGTGGTGAACAAAAGTGCATTAAGGGAAACGGATTAACTTAGCACTAGGTTCCCAAGAGCGGGATACAGCGTGAAACTAAAATAAGTATGCATCATACTAGAATGTACCAACATATCCGTTCATATCAAAGCCCAAGATAAATCTCAAGTGCCTGAGTCATTTTAATCATAAGATAAAAATTTTAACTTTAAAGAAGATAAAATGAGATAAATAGTTCAGTTTCATCAGAAATCTTTTAAAATCCACTTGGTATTATAAAAATGGCTGTCTTTATAAAATTAGTATTATTTTTAACAGTGTTTCTTGCTATAGATTATTGTCAATCTGATAGTTTGATAATAGGTAATGTAACAGGGCGGCTAGTTTATGTGGATAATATTAAACGTTCTTCTCTGCCGATGAAAGTTCGCACTAAAAGCGTATTCTACAATGGGGATCAAATAATAAAGGTGTGTTTTTTTTTGTTTTCACTCATCGTTTAAAACAAAATACTTTCTTACATTCTGGTTATAGCCAAAATCATGTTATTATAATTTAGTTCTTTTAGCCAATTTTTCCGCATAACTGGGTGGGCAGAGGGAATGTCATATTCAGACACTGTTATCCACTTTCTGCTCAATTCAGGACGTGTGGATGTTGAGTAGAGTTCATTGTCACCTTTTGACTCACAAAGAGGAGAATTATTTAATTCTCCTCTTTCCTTTTAGTGTAAACTCAGTTTGTGTTAGTGTTTCTTAACGATCTAATTATATTTTTAAAATTACTCAGCAATGGTACCGTTGCCCCATATACAAAATTTTAACCTTTTTTTATAACTTCAGGGAATCTCTGTGATTGATAAGACGTCGACAAAAGCAAAGGCGTCAGTGACATCCGGGGGAGTGGGATTCACATCCATCAATATAAAGATGAAGAGCGTACGCGGTGAAGGACTTGATTATCAAATACAAATATTTGTATGAATAATAATATTATGTCTATATATATTATATTTATGTGAAATATATTTAAAGTTGTGTTATTAAATTATTTATAAAATTTAAAAAATAATAATTTCTAACATTTTATACTTTTATTGAACCAATTGTCTCTATCATATATTAG
Organism: Heliconius aoede; assembly: GCA_037355905.1. NCBI lineage: Eukaryota > Metazoa > Arthropoda > Insecta > Lepidoptera > Nymphalidae > Heliconius > Heliconius aoede. The sequence goes on along the minus strand of JBAIZZ010000207.1, from coordinate 340,048 downwards.
GGTTGGCAGAGGAAACCTGATGTTAATGCACCCCGTACCACGTTTCCGGCCATTTTTTGATGATGCGTCTTGAGTAGCTGACTCAAAATCAGTTTTCATCGTGTTCAAATCCATACACGGTTCACGGATATGGATTTTTATTTTATAGGTATTTTTCCTTATTTTCTATACTTTGTACAATAAAATAATATAACCTACAAGATAACACTTATCTAAATATTCTACAGTTGTTATCTAACGAATGAATATATATATTTTGTTTGGCTATTAGCTCTGGGCAGGGACTAAGGAAAAAGTCTTTTTATAAATATGACCTAGTTAGACTAAATATCTTACAGTCTAGTAACTAAGATATTTATTACGAATTAAAAACTTCTATCATATACTGTAATAGCTTTAGAACAATTTGTAACCAAAATCTACTAAAATAGTGATGACTCAGTTTTGTGAAATTAGCCTTTTGTTTTATAATAGACTGAGTAGCGGTTGTTATTTCGAGCACAATATACGCTAAGCTAACATAAAAGTAATTGCCTGTATCGATATTATTGAAAAGCTATGAAGATTGAATGGAAATTCACGTTAGTCGTCGCATATTGGTCAGTGGCGGCGATGCGTAAAACGTGTAGACCAGGGGACTGACGCTTATATTTTTTGTGTTAATATATTCTTTGTGTTGTAGTTTTACTATCACTTCGTATATAGTGGAGTAGGGAACCTATTTTTTAAGTTACTCCGTTCATCACTTCCTGCCAAATTCAAGTTAATTGCATTCAGAGTGGTGAAACTCAATGCTGCGCTTAGTTTTCTACCAGAGCGAAGAAGTGGTTGAATATTGTCTCGAGTAGAAATCGAAACTACAACCATTGCGTTCACTGAACGTGAGGCTGCGCTACGATGGCTTAAAAATAAATATAAATATTAGTAGAAAATGTATATTACATAATATTATACAATTCTTCTTACGGTTTTTATTTATTTTACATATCGTGGATGTACTACCGCCAAACACTCACATTATTATTCAGCCCCCTGGACTACGCTGTTGACTTTGCCCCTACATTGAATATGCGATAGGGGCGATGGGCGTGTCTAAAACTCTTGTAAACCTTTGTTTTGCGCCGATATTGGATCTATCGGTTACTTTGTAGTAAATATACTGCTTATACTGTCGAATGATACCGTCACTTCAACGGACTTTAGTTATTTCAGGAAAGTTCGGAAACTTACAAATTGGTTTCAATATTTAGATTATTATTCGAAGTTTACTTACGAGTACCTCTGATAGGTAAACTGTATAGTTGTCTAACTTTATTCTCACTATTTTGGTGTAGATGTAAAGTCGTGATTATATAAGTTTTCGTTATTTGCTCTGTAAACTTGAGATCAAATGGCTTAACTTGTTAGTTTCTTATTTATTTTATATCGCAACTGTATTTTAATTACAATTTTGTGAGTAAAATTATTATGGTACTAGCAGCCTGCTCGTGTATCCGCTTGTGTAAATTGCACATTACTATATACTATAAACCAATTGAAATAAAATAACTAAATGTTATGAGAAATTTGCCAAATAAAAAAGTAGTGAAATTGCATTTAAAACGTTTTAATAATTTCTGATATAAGCACAAACGTACAGACAAACTGACCAACGAAAAAATATAAACTTTCCTATGGATTGAATCAAAAGATATTTCAGCTGCAAGTATAGCATTATTTTGATATCTTAAAATAGCGCTAAAATATTAAACTTGATGTTAGACAAAATATAGTAGTAACTTATTCTACTGCTTATTCATTTCATTTTAAGAATATTTTTAAAATTTTAATGACTGTTATCTCTTAAATAGTTGTGAATTAGATTAAACCTGGAACTTCTACCTCCAAATATCAGTTTCCTGTAACGACTGCTTAATAGTTACGGATAGGTTTGCCTGAGTCGATTTGTTACTCTGTAATATAACCTACAATGTCTATTGATTTTCTTTAAGAACGATATATATTGACTAATCCTTTTTAAACAATTTAAATAAAATGTATGAAATCCAGCAATGTATAATTTACAATTTGGTAACAACATTACATAGAACTAGCGTTTACCTGATGGAGTGTTAATAGTTCTGGTTTCTGTCCTTGTCGCACTTAAAATAATGAAAAAAGCATGAGTGAGATGGAAAAGTGTTGAAAAGTTAGTTCATTGGAGCATCTTCAGAGGACATTAATCGCCTCTTAGCGACTAATTTGTTGTTCAGTCACGACTTCCAAAGGGTGTTTGGTGCAGGTGTATAGTCTTGGGGGTGAAGAGAGGTAACCGATGTTGAAACAAAAAAATATAAGTTATACGAGAATATATATTCTAAATAACCGGGTTACTCTATTTAGTAGCGAACTGACGATATATATGTACTGATCCTACAACCTATAAGGAAGGTGGTGAGAACGTTGTACAAACAAAGTTCAATAATTACTTGTGTATACTAAATTTAAGTTTGAAATTAGTTTATGTTGTCATAGTAATTAAACGTACCTTTCTAAGGTAAACATTTTGTAATAAGTTACTTTTTCGACAGAGCCACGAAACCTAGTGTTAAAAAACTCCGTTCATCATTAAGGCACATCCGTTTCTTACTTTCCGTCAAAATCTTGAGACATGGCATATTAAGTAACGAAATCAACGAAATAAAAATATTCAATATTTAATTCCCCATAGTGGGAAATTACGAAATCCACAAATTTATGGCGCCAAGCCAGGCGTGGGGCTGGCGTACCTTTATTATCCAGATAGGCTATAGATATTATAGGTAAACAAAATTACTATTCAAATACAACGATAGTAAGTTGTCAAAGCCTATTGTAGCAGCGGGATTAAATATATCTGAACAGCACAGCGGACCAAAATTTAAGATTTACGATCCCCAAGACACCGGAAGTTGCTTACATTTCTAGTATTCACGGTCTGTAACGTGACCAGACTGTGTCGAAATGCATTCATAGTTATAAAAGAAAGAAAGCCTAGTGTTAATGCATTCTGTTCTTCCTTTTCTTTGCTTACTGAAGCTCCAACGTCATACGATACGACTATGTTATGACAGGTAGAAAATTAATATTAATAAACAAAACATAAAACTTATAATTATTTTAAATAAATAAAAAGACTTTTATTTAAATTTTCAAAATCATCGATTAATTCAAATTGTAATATACACAATAAGACTTCTATAGAACTTGCTAGCGTTCGGTACTTCAGAAATCGTTACCAATATCTCCAATAGACGTTATTCAGTGTTCATTTCTACTTTATTTCTTTCGAGTTTTACTCGTCACTTTTATTCCACACTTTAGCTTCTACCTCAATTCAGCCACTCTCATCTTTCCCTGCATCAGAATTTGCTAAAGCTCACGTGCAGGATATTTTAAGCTCTGTATAACATAAGTTAAAGTTCGTTTCGAAATGGCACAGTTTCGTATCTGCAATGTTTTTACTTTTCATAGCGACGACAGAATATGATGCAGAAATGTAAAATGTAAGGACAATTGAGTGGAGTGGGAGCGCAAATGTGTAGGAGCGCTAGTCTTTGTCTCCCTCCGCCATGAAATGACGTTTTTTTACAATATGCTGCTCTTTTTTTAAATTTGCTTGAGGAAATATGGGATATTCATTCAGTTCTAATTAGAAAATTGTGAGTGTTTGCGTGTGTGTGTGTCTGCAGTGAGTACATGTTTTGATATTCCTTCGTTAGTGTATGTTTTTTTTCTTTTATTATTTATTATTGAAGTGCAGCTTACAAATCGTAAGGTTGAATTTTATGTGAGCAAAATAAACTATTAATGGTATCTTTTATATATTTTGTTTCTTTATAATTTCTGTTTCAGCTTCATGTCGTTTTTCGACCTCCGAGTAGGCAGATAGAGCTTAGCCTCAGATTTCTGCTATCTGCTCAAATTCAACAAATGTATGTTAAATAGCAAAACTCTATGCCCTACTTTGTCTATAATACTTTATAAAACTAGCTGGAGAATGTAGTGGTACTGGTGGTACATCTAATCCAGTGTTGCTACCCTTCATAATCATAATAAGAAGACTTCAGTACTGTAGTAATATGATAACAATGGCTAATAAATCTGCATATTCATGAACTTCTGAATAGAATGTGAAATATTTTGAAAAATGTATACATTTTTTTGCATAGCATGGCAGAAATAACATTTTTTATACGCTTTTACTTTTCAATTCTTGTTGTAGAATAAAAGGAAAAAATATTGAACAAATAACAAATAAACTCTATTTAAAAATTGTAAAATCTTTTAATTTAACAATATATAGGAGCTCCACGCTGCGTCCTGCTTAATGCACGCTCGGCAGAGAGAACTGAGTGGCGGAACTCAACGGCGCACTTTATCGAAACTGTCACGTTTTCAGTCACACTTGCGCCACTTTTATATTTCACCAAATACATCCGGGGCATCGATAGTAGAAGATTAATTTTTAATCGTTTAAAACGTACGAACCGAAGTCGGTCGGTGTAGCGATACCGAGTCACGTATCCTTTTTACAACCGCCTCAGCTGCGGACGAGCCAATTGGGAAAAAACGCGCATACTTCACCCGTTCACGACGCTTGTGTAATCAAAATATATTTTTTAAATTGCGTAAAATATATAATGTCTCGAAAATTGAGCGGAAAACATCATATCAGAGTGTATAATACTAGGTTCCCAGATTTCCTCTACTAAACGAAGTTAAATATTATGTAATAAAAACGTATACCATGTAAAAACCAGAATATTATGGATAGAGTTACCTATAAAGTACAGGGTTCAAATTTGGCTACTAAAATTTGCCTGTAAAAATTGTAAAGAACAATATATTTTTCTTTTTTTCCAGCTTCACGCTTTATCCAGCACACAGCAGGATAGGCAGAGGGAACCTGGAAGCATTGCTTGTTATGTGGCAGAACTCAACGCCGCGCGAAGTTCGACGCCAGAGCGAAGAAAATGGGAATATAAACGTAAATAAATATTTCACTTCATAGAGTTGGAATCGAACCCACAACCGTCGCGTTTGCGCGCGACACCCTTGTGCCAATGCGCCACGACGGCCTCATAAAAAAAATAATACGTTTAATATTTTTTTACAAACGTCACTTTCAATTAAATTTTCTCATGATTTAGATACTGCGACACTTCTTAACCTGATTTATTGAAACGTTCAATAAACATATAAAATTAATCAATACACAAACAAAAGGCGGAGAAAGAAGTGACTTAACACTCTTCACTCATCTCTAGCACAGTGACTGCATCGAAGTTTTAGAACAATAGCGGCTATCTGCAACATAGTTATCCGAGTGAGCGGTTCCGAGCGGGCAGTGTTGGTGCAAGCGCGGTCGAATGGACACTCTCATTTGGTATTCACGCACGCATCGACTGTACCTTTAACCCTGATAACCGAACTGAGCTAAATCTCAGCTATATGGACCGTTTTTAATATTTCTGATGTCACTTACTTACGTCAATTTTTTTGTGAGCATTTTTTAGGGATAAGCACTTTCAAAGAAAAAACAGAATGTCTATATATCTGTATGTTCAAAAAATGGATTTGACACGTGGACAGATTTGAATTTATTGAATTTATTTTAAAAACTGCGTGGAGGAATTAAGCAATAAGTAATATTAAATATGTCAGTTATGCATGTATACGGTCTTGGAGCCAAACAAAATAATCTTCTAATTCAAGCGCAATCAAGAGATCAAGCTTCATTTTTGCCGAATCTAGTATGAAACTAAAAATGTTTTGAATGGCAGTTCAGGAACAGCAACAGGACAAAGAGTTTCACCAGTCAATACGCAATATTTCAAAAATTCTTTGTAAAGTGTAAGATGAAATTCCTTAAAGTATAATCTTTAAGTATGGACGCGTGATTTTATTGTTTTATAAAGTAAAATTGTATAAAAGTATTATTTTAATAATTATTAAATATTAATCATTAATAATTATTAAAGTAATACTTCTAAAGGACATGGAAATCAATCTCTCAATCTATTCTTAGTGTATGGGTAGCCTAGTGAGGCTGTATGGAGACACAGCAGGTCAATATTCTAATATAATCTATTGCTATACTGGGATTATATACAAGTATAATACATACATACTCGTACATATGTCTGGAATGCCACAAAGATTTACGATTCCCCAGTTCATAAGAAGCCTGCACAGCGCTCCGTGACCGGAGTGAGAATGCCGCGCGTCTAGTTAAAGTAAAGAACTGAAATTTAAGATGACTGTCTGTTTTAAAATATTTGTAGGTAGATGTATTGATACAGATATATAGACAAATAAGATAAAACAAATGTTTTTTTCTTTGTATTCAATCAAATTTCTATCGTATATTAATTAATATTGATATATAATATTGATATACATATTTTTAAATTGTGATGAACTCAACGCCACCCTTTTTTGTCACAGAAGAAAAAATAATACTAGTTATTTGTAAAAGAAAGAAAACAATCTTGATAACTTAAGATTTGTATAAAGTTGTTTAGGAGGTTAGGAGTCATCAATACATTTTTTTTAAATATATAAAACATGTCATTTCATTTTTACAAGTCTCTTGCATTTTGAACACAGAGAGCTCAGCCTTTGTCTTCAACTTTGTATCTAGTTAAAGAATGTGATAATGAATCGAATCGAATGGCCAAGAATGGAAAACCAAAATCCAAAAGTTCAAGGTACAAATGTCTTAAATTAATTGTAGGTGGACCACTTAAAACATAGCATATAATAAAGAAAACTTATATTCAGTTAACTACCATATTATAAAGATATTTACGATTTACGCTGGATCCTACACATAACAGGATGGGCAGAGAGAAACTTTAGAAATTAGTGTTAAGACACTCCGTTCCCCACTTGCTACCAAATTCTTGAGGCATTGTATGTTGAGTGGCAAAACTTGATGCCCACTTCGTCTACTTACGAGTACTAGAGCTAAGAAATGAAAATATTGATTTCTTCAAATTGAAATTGAACTTACAACTGTCGCGTTTACAATCGCACGCTTGTGCCGTCCGCCACAAAGGCCATAATATAAAAATATGTATTAAATTATGTAATTTTAAAGTTTTATATAATATTTATATAAGTATAATCGAATAAAAATACCATCCACCAGTAAAGTTTCGCTCACGTAAATTGTAAAATACAGCGAACCGTTATTTCAAACTCAAGGTGGATTATTGCGGTAACTGGAAATTTCTAACGGATGCACGTTGTGATCCAGATGCACTTAGTTCTTGTGGTGCCTTGTATTGGTTTGTACAATAAATTTGTTATTATTGTACTAGCGACCCACCCACGGCTTCTTTGCTTCCATTTATTGTTATACCCATTATAGCCAAATTATATATATTATCTTTAAATAAACTAGCTTTTGTGTTATTCTGATGTATACGATATATTCGTGAAAGTGGCACAAGCATCTACCCTCACAAATTTGCACATTTTTAATATAATTAGGACGGAAGTCGATTCGATCGCCTGATCACCTGGTTTAACCACTAATCTGAATTGCTTACGTGTTATATGAAATCGGAGACCTGTCACTTTGATAAATGCCCCCAATAATATATTTTCTCTAATATCCTTTACGTACACACTTACATTCCAGGAAAATTATTATATGTATAACAATATACTTTATGTTATCTTGCTGTAAAACTAATTGTGTGTCTATTTTGTATGCAGAATATTATTTCTTGGTATACATATGAAGTATTTCACTGGTTTTTTCTATGTAAGCTTTAGTTGTTTTTGTACTGTGATGATGTAAACAACGAGGTACAACTTCGAGATCCGGTTATACGAATACTTATAAATGATATAATTACAATAACTGTTACTTGAAAGAGTATCCAAAAGCTAGACTGAAATATTTTATTGATATATATATATATATATATCAATAAAATATTTATATATATATATGAATATTTATATGTATATATATATGAAATATTTACGACGAAAGTCTTAAAAAGAAAGATTATGACGAAAGTATGAAAAGTTAATAAAGTAAAAATTGAATCTGCTTCCTTCCTAATATATCAAGTAGCAACAATCATCGATGAAACTTAATATTTTCTATTAAAAGTAAATATTGTTTCACAAAGTAAAGCTGCTAATATATTGATAAACGACGCCGTCAATACGTCGCTGAGAATAACAGCACCTCGCTAAAGAAGCGTAGCTTGGAACTAAAATGTCACTGTATGGAGTTTATAACTTTGGAAACTTTTATTATTTTTCAATATGACAATAGTTAGTCTAAGAAAATTAGCTAAAATTATTTTAAATAAATTTTAAATATGAAAAAATGTCTTTTGACAGCAATGTCTTTCTGTAGTCTTACGTTGTAACCCACATATATGTACTAGTATAGGCAGGAAGGTATTCATGTATAATTTTTTAACTACTTTAAATATTTTTTACTTATTTACAAGACCTACTGAGTACTAAACGCTTTCCTCTAAATCGAGCAACATTAGAAAATTACTGCGTAAATTTAACGTCACTTGTCGATGAAGCGCATCTTAGATTTGAATTGAGACACTTCGAAAGCGACTGACACTTCGCTGAGCCACAATACTGCCACAGCATTTAACGAACAAGAATAGATGAAAGTATGCAAATATGTAACTATTTGTGGATGAATCACTCATCAACATTAATTCATAACATAATTCGAGCGAGGGCACTGGGTCGCCGGTTACTTCAGTTAACGTTCCACAACCACTCGTACTTAGCATTCCTCTTTTTTTGTACGGAACACTTATAATTTTCTCATTAAAACACATTCTGAATTGCTGCCAAGGAATTGAACGCGAAATGTCAAAGCGAAACTGAACAAGCAGGTTTCTAGGGTACATTTTTTTCTATCATAATTATAGAACTTTAGTTTTAACGATAATTTACACCTGTAATATACATGTCAGTGTCTTATTTTCCTTAAGTCTACCACCAGCCTATCAGGAGGCCGTCATGGCGAAGCGATATAAGACAAAGCTCGGCGTTGATTCTCTCGATTGAGCACGCATTTTCTCATAAATTGGAATGAGATTAAAAAACGGGGTTCTTTTGAAGTCTTAAATACGCTTATAAGGTGACCTCTGTCTACCCTGCTGCAGGATCCATGCGGGATGCAGCGTGAAGCTACAAGAAACCTACCATTATAAAGATCCTTTTCAAAAGACCTCGTAACGTTTTTACACAGAAAACAACCAAGTATCTACTCTTTTATATTGTATTTATACGAAGGGTAATATTTTTATCCAGAAATAACTACAGATACACCAATACGTCGTACTAAAAGACAGTTTCGAACATTCAAGTCACGTATCGTTTACAATTACACCAGCTGGAGGCAATTGCAAAGAAACGCTAATATTTCATCTCTCTGTCCCCGTTCATAAGGGAATCGATATATTTTAAATTCCAATTGAACTGAATACTCACGAAGACTTTTACAACGGCGTCCGACGGCGTTCGACTGTCTGAATATAAAGTTGCTCAAGATTGATCCCAAGGCATTTGCAAGGGGAGCTGAATTACGTTAGTTTTGTGTTTAATGGTGAGGGATTTTGTAAACATTTTTTTGGTAATATAGTTTATTTTGTTGGCATTTTCGCTTTGCTACGTAAATTACACACAGTAAATACGCACATATATATAACTGTTCCAGTGCGAGTCGGATTGGTACACCAAGGGTTCCGCAGAAGTTTCAGAATTATAGTACAAGTAAAAGTTATATTAACCGATATCAAGATAAATGGTCTTGATAAACGGACAGACGGACAAAAAAGTAATCCTATAAGAGGTCCATTACTTTCCTTTTGAGGTATGGGACCCCTAAAAGTAATCAGAATACCGTAAAACCGTAAATAACATATAGCGTAAAATTTTGTCACATAACAGGCTAGGCACCACTGCCCTCGAACCTAAAGTTAAGACATTCCATTCCTAAATTTCCCAGTCGCTTTTCGAGACATTGTAAGTTCAGTAGCGGATCTCAACGTTGCCAAAAAAATATTACTTCTTTCGAGTAAGGGTCGAAACCGAAACCAACGCGTCTACAGACAGAAAGGTGTCATTTCGAAAAATACGAATTATATCATACAAATATGGTCGATAAATCAAAAACAAATATTATATTTTCTACCGTGATTTGGAAATGGAGTATGAATATAACAGCATCTCGAAGACGCCGAGTCGGCGAAATCAGTTTCCTGAAGTCTAATAACTTTTAAATCCCTATGTTGAGCATTTTTCTGTTAAAGAAGAAGTCATGTGGCTTACAATTCGGAGATAGGAAAATGTGTAGAAATTTATTATCACATATGATACGATATAAAGAGATGCCAGTCGTGGCGCAGGAGCATCCCCTTGCAGTTGCAAGGGGATGCTCCCCTTCGAATCGAACCCCTACAAGTTACGTTTACAACTGTAAACGCAACTTGTAGGGGTTCGATTCCCACTAGAGAAAAAATAAAATAAAATGTTCTAGATCTAATGACGAGCCAAAGCGTGGCATTGAGTTTCGCCAGTCAGCACGCTATGCCTCCAGATTGTGGTGGAAAATGGAGAACGAAAGCGTCTCAGTGGGAATGAAATGTGTTAAAGGTAAGTTCCTAGACTCTCTCTGCCTACCCTGCTATGCTTGGGGTACATCATGAAGCTTAAAAAAAAGGAACTTTACTTATCCCACCTATATTAATTGCTTACCTAATATTTAACCGATTTTTTTACTTATTTATGTAGCATTTTAATTAGCTCGTACTTGAATGTAGTTCTCAAATTTTAGTATTCAAGTAAAATATTTTTTTATCGCATCGTTCGAAGAATAAAAACATCTAAAACAAAAATCACAGATTTTATCTCAAAAAACGATGAATGTATGTTAATGCTAGTTAGTATGGTAGATTACTTAATTTAATAAAATAAGCATCCAAAACAATCATATTATTTGAGTATTCTCAGTAAGCGATGAAAGAGCAATGAAAATAAACTATTAAATAGCAGTAACAAGAAGAAACCAAGAACACAATACAAATCACAATAAAACTTAAATAGAACTCGACTGCATCTAAATTAAAGTACCTTTGGTACCTACGAGTACGTAAAATGCACGTCGTGTTGGTAATAGTCATAAAATTGTGTACATTGGAACCAAGTCTGATTGGAAAATTGACCCAATTAATGGTATAATTGGCTAGTCAGGCTCTGAGGCCTCGCATTGTGGAGCCCTAAACGAATTTTGTGAAATATCCATGTATAATTAACGACACAAAAGGCACAGGATTGAAGTTAATGTCTGGTATATATAATTTTGAATAGAAACTCAATTTGTGTTATTTTTAAGGAAATGGTATTCTAGAAGGTGTTGTTTAGGCAAGTTTTGCGCGCATCGCGCTTTGTATTGAAATCATTTATTTTCCCGAGGAATTGAACCCATTGAATGTAAAGAATTTGTTTTCGTAATCCTTACTTCTATAACATAAAAATATAAAGGTAGACTTATAAATGACTTATTTAATTTAGGTTCCCTCAAGTTTAAGACTTTACAACTAAAATAAAATTAATTCTAAATACAACAAATATTAGTCCAAGAAACTGTATAATCGATTTGTATTAGATAAATAATGTTGTTTTTTTTAATATATTTGCAGATTCTATAGCAATATACTTAAACTGGATGAAATATCAAACATTTAGTAACAATTAAATGAGTGTCAAGGCTTTCCGTTTTCTACTTCCAGCTCGAATAGGAGATATTGCGATTGGATAACCTCAATACAGCCAATTAATCGTTCGAAGCGCTCTTACTTATATACACAAGGATATAATAGGAAACATACAATGTGTCTCTTCGCTCTAACTTTTACCGTAAAAATAACAGAGGTATTTACTTATTTCAAAACAAATATTAGGGGTACTCCGACTTCCACGTATCTGCTGCTACTAGTGGCAGGAAATTAAAATGTTCATTGTTCCAAGTGAGAATCGAACTCTCAACCACCACTTCAAATGTTGTACAAAATAATAAGCAAGCCGTATTACATTAATTTCACAGTAAACACCCAAAATGAATTTTAACGCGTACAAAATCACGTTACGACCGTAAATAAAGACCGATGGCGTCGATCACTCTCATTAAATATTAAACTTACAGTGTACAGTGCGCCTACATATACTATAGACATAGACCACCTGTATACTGCGTTTTACTTGTACTGTTATCGATTTTAAGATAATTTTGTGATGATTGTATTGTAAATTTGATATACATTACTGTTTATGTATGAAAATTGTGTATTTATATTTAAAAGAGCTTTGTGGTTTCTTTAGTCTGTTAGGATATAGCGTGGCGTGGAGTTCCGCCACGCCACGTCACTTAACGTGTGACCTACCCTTAGGTCACTTGAGTTCTTCTCTTTTTCTATTTACTACATTTTCCAATCATATATTATGAGTGAGCAATGTATAAATCAAAGTATAAATATGATAGTAAATTATATCTAGTGAGTTGTAAATTGGTAACGGTTAGGAATTGCTACAGATTCATTGCGCGGAAGCCGGCGCTGCGCTGGGCTTAAGTCATCAATATCGTTTTATACTAGATATACTTGTTGTATACTTACTCGTATTATTCTGTTTGTTACAATATATATCTTTTGAGTTATTTATTGTTGCATTTTGTAAATGACTTCAAAAAAATGAAGTTCTGAAGAAAAAGTAGAAATAGAATTCATACTTAGGAAGCCAGATAGAGGGAACCTAGTGTTAAGACACTCTATGATCAATTTTCGAAAGACTGTGTTTTGAGTGGCGGAACTCAACGTCACAGTTGTGGCCAGTGTCCTTTATCTAGTAGGACTCTAACCGATAACTGACACGTATATAAGTAGTCAGACAGTATCGTACTGCGCCACGCAAACACATTGTCTATGTAAATTATTCAAAAATTTAAATTGTTACTTTGCTTATTATTCTTACATTACTTCTGATAATGTAAAAAAAATTGGTAATATAACACTTTCCGTCCACGTAAATAAAATATATCTGTATTTTGGGGCAGTGGCTGGTTTTGGATTCGAGTCTTATTCGGGGTTATTATTGATTTCATTTTCTCGCATTTCTAAGACAAAAAACGAGCTAAGTACTTCAACTTAATATTCATCGTTTGACTTGAATTTAAGTTAAAAAATAGAATATTTTGACTCTTAAATTATCCATCTATATCTATACTTGTTGTTGAATTTTTTTTGGATTTACATTTGCCTTTCGTACTACTTAATACTTCCCGCCGAATTCGCGAAGCATCGCGCGTTGAGAGGCGAACTCACCGCCGAGCTTTACCTCATAATCAGAGCAAGAAAAAGAAAGTATTAAATATGTCGTTCCCCCTAGTGGGAATCGAATCGAATCCACCGCCACCGCGCCACGACAGCCTTTAAGAGAAAATTCTATAAACCTCAGTTTAAACTCCGCTTAGTCATAGCCATAGCGTAGATAAATCCCCTCGAGCCAGTGGATCATCGGCTTCACATAGATAAATAGTCTGCGTCGTGTCGGCGGATATGTGATGTATTATTTTCAATTTACAGTCTGCAGTGGCCTGCGATTACTTTGCCCGACACACTGACGGGCCGTTTTGTTACCTGCTTCATAGTTATTGATACGACTTAGTATGACTTGATATGACCTGGGGAGCCATTTTTTTGGTAGCTTTGAAATGTTGAATATTTATATTTTATCACTATACTACATTATAGACACATTACACAGTGTTATATCGCAACGATAATGTTTTATGTACGTAAATAATGTAATATGGGTTCGATTCCCACTCAGGGATTCATAATATTTACATTAATTTTCTGTTTTGTTAAAGAAAGTGCAGCGTTAAATTAAACTCTTCATATTGTGAAGATGAAAATTAAAATATACGCATTAAAGTTAAGTAAGCAAACGTACGCTTAAAATGAAATTACAAAATTCGTTTCCGATTGATGCTTGATCTTTATATGAATATAAGGCGCGAATTCTGAGCGAAAAATATTTTGGGGCGTTCGTGTAATGAATGTTGTAGAATGCTGAATAACGCTTAAAAATATTTAATTATTCCACGTAAAACTGCACGTTCACTGCACTTATTTACGTAGTTTTAAACGCATAATTACTTTTACTGTTCGGTTTAACTTCACTGTTAAATAATAAATATAAAATAATTGTAAGTGAAAATTTAAAGGCATGCTATTGGGCTGTCCGTCTGGGAAACACTATGCAGGTCTTTAATTACATGAAATAAGATATTTCGTTGGACTTCCCTTATATAATAATCAGTCACAATGGCGAAAATAGTGAGAACCTGACGGAGACGTTTTTTTTCTACCAGAGCGAGAGAGCGAAAATAATTTACTTCATAAGTGAGGATTCAACCCACAACCATCGCTGTCGTAGCGCCACGAAGGCCTCATCTAAGTACTATCGGATATTGAATAATAACATCATCTAAAAAGTACCTGGATAGTAATATACTAGTTACTTTTTTTTATCCGTGCTTAATATAATATATTAAAAATAATTGAGGCCGGCCATGGGGCAGGGACACAAAGTGTTACTGTAAACGGGACTGGTTTTGGATTCAATTCCCACTTGGGAAATTGAAATATATAATATTTCCATTTTCTCCGCTCAGGTGTCAAGACAAAAAACGTTGAGGCGGATAATGGAGAACTGAGTGTCTTAAAACTAGGCTCCCTCTGCTTATCATGCTGTGTGCGGGATACAGCATGAAGCTAGGAAAAACCATTAATAAAAAAATTATGTTTTATGTAAACAAATTATGTTATATATATTTATATAGTGTTTTCTATTAAAAGGTACACAAGCGCTATAATGTAAATCTATTGTTTTATATAATAACAATACCCCGCTATATCACTGTCTGATTGGAAAGTTGACCTCATTATCGAGGTAATTGGTTGGTGCGTTTGATTGCAAACTCGACGATAGTGGGTTCGATTTCCACTTGGAAATTCTCAATTTGCTCGTTCTGGTAAACACTCAACAAGTAACGTCTCTAAAGTTGGGCGAAAAATACGGAAAAGAATGTTTTAATACTTGGTTCTCGCTTTCTAACTTCTCTATGCTAGACGTAGTGTAAAGCTAAAATAAATAATTTTTAATAGTAAGGTAGCTGTGGCGCAGTGGCACAAAGTGTACTTCAAAATAATCTGATTATGGATTCGATCCCAATCGAGGAAATGTAATATTTATTTAAATTTATATTTTCATTACATTGCTCTGGTGCCGAGGGAAGGCGCGGCGTTGAGTTCTGCCACTCAACACGCAATGCCTCCAGAATTCAGCGGAAAATGCGAAACAAAATGTCTTAACACAAGTTTTCCTCTGCATACTCCGCTGTATGCAGGTTACTGCATCACTATGTTATCTGTCTGATTGTCTGTCAAGACTATGTATCTCGAGTTCGCGTGGAGGTATCAAGCTGAAATAACATCATGATCTAGTGTGCTACGCAATCTGTAGATACGAGCATTCATACATAGGTTTTGTTACATTTTGTATAAAGTTCACCGTTTAACAAAACTTGCAGGATGAAATTTAGCACAAAGTGAGAAGTGACCACACAGTTAAAATAATTTCAAAATTGGAAGAAAATGCGAAAATTGAAAATTGAACGAATTTCCGAACATTCCAGAAAAAAAAAACTATTAAAAACTTATATTTGTGTCAGTTTATAATAGTTTTTTATTCGCAAACGTGACATTGTTACATTTACTCGCCACGTGATCAGAACCCACACTTGCTGTACCAATATAGGAAAACCATTGTTTCAATATTTCTCTAAATAAATTTATACATCAACTATTGTTCCAGTTAAGCAATCATTACTTTACTTACAAAGATATTTAAACTAGAATGTATATAAAAACGTAATGTATACTATTCAATAGTAAATAACCATTAAATTTTAGTTTAGTTTCCATCATAGTGAACAAGTGAAGGCAAGTACAGACATGCATAATGCAGTTCTAGCCATGATAGAATTACAGCTCCATAGCCCCGCATCATCATAAAGTTAGCTTATCTTACACTTAGAGAATTGGTTGATTTTGAACTTGGCTACTTTGTTAGTTAGTTTATGTTTTGCTTTGAAAATTTTGTTGTTACGTCAATTTTTAAGATGAATTTATGATTAATATATATCTTGCATCATAATTAACATGAAGAAGTGCAATCGAAATTGTGTTTGAGAATATTTTTAACTAAATTTCTAAATAAGTATTGTTTTTGAGAATTTTTTTTGCAGTTCACAGTTATTCTAGCAGTAACAGAAGGAATTTTATTACCCAGACGTTCCGTTCTTCATTTTCTGCTTGCAATTTTTCAAGACATTATGCGTTGTATAACAAAATTCAACACCGCAATAAAGCAGTAAAATTTATAGACAGAATTCTAAGTTCCACTTATTTCAATAATCATATGAGTGAAATAGCATACTTGTGTAAATTTAAACACCTAAGCCAATGGGACAAAAAAATAAATATAATTTATACCTAAAATTAACCATGTATTTATTAATATTTATTTATTCCAATATATATATATATGTGTGTGTATCGTATTCAATATTTGAACGATTGCATCGACTTAATTGAATTTCATACGTAGAGCAATGAAGCTACTAAATATATGGAATATGACATAATTTAACTACTTTTTTAGAAAACGTATAAAATAATTCAAAGCCGTATGGTTAGAAAGGAGCGGGTTCAAATCCCGTTCCGTGGTTTTATATTTTAGCTTCCGCTGTAACTCACACATAGCAGGGTAGGCAGAGGGAATCTGCGAACCTAGTGTAAATACACTTTCGTTCCTTGGTTTACGCCGAAAACGCGTGTTCAGAGTGAGGAAAATTAAAGTATTTCATTTCCTCGGGCGGGAATCGAGCCCACAACCTGTCGCACGTGCTAACATGTTGACATTTCGTCAGCAACACAAGTCAAAGCGTAATTAAGATTAGTTTACGTAAGATCAATGTGTATGATTGAGTCTCGATATATATTCCAAATCTGTGTTAATTTAACTTAGCGTCAAAGTACAGCCTGGAGGTTCGAATGCATGAGGAACTGTAGGTAATCATTAAATGTTTGTAGTTATTCAAATTGTTAGCATATATACAATTAAACATTTTTTTTGTATGTATAAGCATATTTTCAATATAATTCTATAGAATAAATTGCTTTGACCTCTAAGCCTTACTTTCATTAATACATTCTGAACAAAATAAATATTCTTATACGATCATTTGGTGAGCAAAAAAGAGTGAAATTGAGTTCCTTCAATCAATATGCAATGTCTCGAAAACTAGGAAGAGTGTCTTAACACTCTGCTTTCTTGCTTATTCTGCTATTGAGGAAAAAGCGTGAAGCTGTGATTTTCTGTATCTTATTTATTTTCTGCGAAAGAACCTAATTTTAGTTTTTAGTCAGTTTTTATTCGAGTTTACTAGTGACATTTGATGAATTCTATAATTCAGTTCCTGGCTCCATCATTATTATAATTATATTATCAGCTATATTTTATTAAAAAGTAACAAGTCGGCCTAATAAATTTATATATATATATATATATATATATATATGTATTATGTAATATAGAACATATTTTTATGTACAATTATAACGCCGCACTGTAACTAGGTTTCTACAAAGCGGCGTCTCCCGGGGTTACACTGTGCAGATATTCTGCCCCGTAATATTAAATAATGCTTCACAAGGCTTTCATAGATGAAATTAGATATGCTGCAGCTTAGAATATTCTTTTACATTTCATTTTACATACAAATAATAAGTGTTGTTTGACCATGCCTAGTGCCTCCTTCACCAGACTGTAGACTCAATGAATGCGGTGTTCACGAGTTGAAATCTTCCCTCATAACAAAGCTTCATGGTTTGAGGTCAGTCGTAGTGCCAGGGCACAAGCGTGTGACTTTACACGCGTGAAGTAGGGGGTTCGATTCCTACTTCGGATTATTACCATTAGGTTTTTCATTTTTCGCAGACAATCGTTATCATAAGAATATCGTTAAGACAATTCAATGTTCGTTTTCCATTCAATTTTCCCGTTGAGTTTCTCTTTAACGCTAGATTCCCTCTGCCTATCTTACTATGCAATGTAAATCTGTTATTATTTAAATAGCTTAATTAGCTACTCTAGCCAGTAAATAATGTAAAGTAATTAAGAAGCCTCGGTCTGACGGTGATAGGTACATAGCTGCACATAGTAATAGCGGACTGACGCGGGCAACTAGACGCGGCCTCTAGGGAGTGCATTGAACAGAAACGTATGCAGTTTTGGTAGCTAGATAAAAAAATATTTACTTTTTAATTATTTTAATATTATTTTTCACACACTTAAAAAGTGAAGAACATTAACAAGTAGAAACGTACAAAAATTTAAAAATCGTCGTCTCGTTGGTGTATGAAATGAAATGTAATTTTGTACGAAATAAACTGGAAATATAACATTTATTATACCTTAAGATTTACTCTCTCACTTGTATTGTAAGTTTTTACTTCGTGGCAAACTATAATCGATCCACGGAAGTAATGTATTGAATTTAATCATACAGCCAAGCTTATAGAAGAGAAAGCATAAACGCTTCTTTGTCTGTACTCGGATAGAAGCGAAGAATTACATATTTCATATAAATTTTAGCTTTACACGCAATACTGAGATAAAAAGTCTTGAAGACGGATAGCAAGGTTAAAATTAAGTGTTCCGTTTATTTCCTTTTTAGGTACGGAACTCTAAAAAAAAACGGCAAATTGTCCACAAATAAAAAGAATACATAGAGATTTTTAATCGAAAATCCAACGTTTCATGCCAAAATCAACCACTCCTGAATAATATTTATCTGGTATCAACTGCACAAAAGTTTACAGAATCCGAGCTATCCTCGTCGTGTTTGATATACCAAAGCCATCTCTATATAAAACGCTATAAGGTGTAACTTTTGGAACTTCAACTTTTTTGTTATCTATATATACTCTTGTAAAATATCTATACACTTGGCAATTGACTTTAAACTCTATGATATATGTACAAGGTTCAATTCTCTCTGAAATTCTGATGAATTTCATGAATTTCTCCGGTGTCGGAAGGGTTTACAGAGTTCACTCCTCAGCTGGCTTTACGTTGCTTTTTGCACTTTTGTTTTTATTAAGGCGGTATATTGTTGCTTTGACAATCGAATTCTAATGTACTCATTCTATGAAGCGTTTTATATAGGGTACTAGTATGTACTGTACACTAGGACAGGCTATATGTATGCAGGAAAATACCTTCATAATATGTATTATATTACCTTTAATTGGAAATTAACTAACAATTAATGCGCTTACGTGCTTTCATCAGTATCACAGTGACATCAGGAATCATAGTTATTGTAAGCAACTATACAAAATAACATAAAAAGAAAAGATAGCATTGAGTAAAATATATAAAATGTTAACAAATTTTAATATAAAGCTAAAAAAAATTATAACCAGTATTATTCACAGTTTTATAGTATATTCCATAGACGTTTACCTAAAGAGATTGATGTACCCATACTTATTTATATAATGAAATAAAAAAACTACTTTCAATAGTCGACCCTTAAGCGCTCAAGTTTTTCTAAACAGGATACCTTTTGGAATATCAAACAGTTCTATAGCGAGGCCTGTAGGATAGGACTATAGAAGTGCAGTGAGGCTTGCTTATCTCACCTCTATTATATATTGAATAGATAATACGTATATGTATGAGAAAATGCGTAAGCAATTTTCGTAAATATACCTTTAGATCTGAAGAAGATGATTGATTTAAGCGGCTCAAATATTAAGTGTGGATAATACGCTGAATTTGTAGGGTTTCGTACATTAAAATAAATATATACTAGAAATATTATTCGGATTTGATATCTATATTATTTAATAGTAACCATTAATTATGTTTAGATTTTTTTTAATTCAACAAGTGAAACCAATTTTGTTTAAATTCAAGATATAAGGACTAGAACTTATTAAAGACACTCCGTTCTCCACTTTCCGCCGAATTTTTCAAGACATTGCTTGTGAAGTGACGGAACATAACACCGGGCTTTTGCCTTGGTGACTGAGCGAAGAAATGAAAAAAATATCAAATAATAATTCATTCCCTTGAGTGAGGATCGAACCCACAGCCATCGTGTTACAGTCACACTTTTGTACTCCTGTCCCACGACGGCCTATAAACATATTACGTATATAACTAGATCCAATCTAATATACCTACATTATTAGTATCCCGAGCACGTATTACGTTCACAATGAAATCGATTATTTGCAGTTGAAATTTCAATTAGACTGCTATAATCAGAAGTAATTTCCGCAATATTAATATAGCGAATAGTCGATTTAGCTAACGTTGACTGACTCTTATTAAGTATAGCATCTCCCGCACATCCAGAGGACCTAGTGTTCAGTCACTCTCTTGTCTACTTTCTTTCCGAAGCTGAAACGTGGGTAGATTTTAATTTAAACATAATCTTACAAGAAGTTGTTTAGTTTAATATTATAATGAGAATAGACGTAGCGTATCACAGCGTGTGATACAGTAACAAGCAACGATTATGGGTTTGATTCCCACTCTGGTTAAAGAAATTATTTTCATTTACTTATTCTGCTAGTAAGAACGACATTACTTAACACTCAACGTCACGAAAATTGGGCGGAAATTGAGAAATCCTCTGTAAGGAGATAATATTTCTGATAGAAATTGGAACTGAAAAAAATCTTAAACTCTAACAGACTTTAAATGACATCGATTTTATAATTTGTTGGCAGAACAGCCAGCTTTTGTATAAGCGCCTGTTAGAGAGAGAAATTCATTAACATAGAACAATGTAACGTAATTATAGCATTAACGATTAGACAGATTGTGCAGGCATCGCGCGGATTTATGGTTTATAATATGTGTTCATTTTGATCGGATAGGAAGGTAGGAAGGTAGTAACAGGTTCCAATTTAATTGTTTAGCTTTACAATGTATATATGCTCTGCTATATGAGAGATATAGCAGAGCTTACCTGATAAGATTATATAGGAGTGTTAAGACAATACGCACTAATAAGTACTTGCGGCGTCTACTGCAGAAAATTGCTAATATAAGGCAAAAAATATTTCATTATCTGCACTTTCATTGACTTATATTATTAATCATTTTAAATGCTAATATTTATTATTAGCAAAATCAATAAAAATGTGAAGGTTATCTAAGGGTGAACAATACGGAGAAACAAAACAATAACTGTTTCTATCCTAATATTGTAACACAACCTTGTATTTTTATTAAATATCACGACTTATAGCGGGATTGGTAAAGAAAATGTAGTGTTAAGACACTCCGTTCCCAACTATCAGAGAAATTGCATGTTGAAAGTGATTTCACCGAGGAGAATAAAACAGTGAAATACAAGTAATATTTCCAGTTTATTTTTTTGAGAGCAATATAAAAAAACTAAAGATTTATTTTAGATTTACTAAGTAACATTATAGATAACCGTACTAAAATAATATTAAAAAAAATATTAGTTTAGTTCAAGCGGAATAAGCCGCACGCGAATCACTAATAAGCAACAAAAAAATGAAAAACGGAGTGATTTATTACAAATTTTCTAAATAATAATCCGCATGAGATGAGAAAAGATAAAATTATAACACCATATAGCTTATTAGTGAAAACTTGAAAAGATGCAGTTTCCGTGACGCATGCGTGGGCCGTGGCTGAACAGGCAACGACCTCCTTACATCCTAACTACGATCAAATTTCGATCTTAACATGTAACGAAATGGATCCTTTTAGCGGAGCTTTCAAAGCTTTCGTTGGGCAGCCAGTAGCTCGCCGCCCACCGTAGAGTGTGCTCGTGGCCTCCGTACATCAATACACGTAACGGGCAAAGTTTTTAACTTCACGTGTTTTTGTTGTCGTGTTCTGAGGATTATTAGTAACTGGAGAGTGTTTGGAATGTGATGGAAGGTAGGTTTTTTCCCGAGGGGGTATTTTTTTCTGTTTTGGTTTATTCCTTTTTGTATAATAATTACAACTGGTTTATAAATTCCAGAATTGTGTTAATTTTCTTAAAAGCATTAAACGCTTATTATTATAAAAATGTATAGTTAAATATAAAAATCTTTTAAAAATTACTTTAAAATGGTAAATTAAACGAAAGTTAATTAATCAGGAACTATAAAAGCTAAAATTCCATTTTTTCCCAATCATTAAAAAAAATTGAGAAGTCCTCTCTCATTGCCTCCTACATTCTCCCTACGTGCCAAGTTTCAGCGCTTTACTTCGTGAATTAATAATTTTGTACTATAGATTATTTTTTTTCTTTAAAAAATCTTTTAATTGACTTTATAATCCCAATGAATTGCTATATACCATATATATTTTTTTATAAAATATATACTATATTTTTTGATTAAAACGTTAATTTAATATATTGTTTCAGCTGCACACATAATAATTACGCATATTGTTCTAAAATATTCTTTGTATATAATAATGAACGTATTTCATTCAAATAATCAAAAATAATATAAAATGTGAATTAATTTTAACGAAAAATACAATAATAATCTAATTAAGAAATAATTGCAAACACATTGCCTAATACCTCTGACTGGTACTGTGAGTTACATTGAAACGATAGACGTTATATAGCCTTTAGCCTTCCTCGAAAAACAGACTAACTGACATATGACGAGTACGAGTGCTGCTGCACTAAGAGTAGCGTCCTCAACAAAGCAACTCTTCAGCTCTACAATATTGCTTTAGGTAAAATATGACTAAACATTAAGAAACCCTCGCAGCACAGGTTTACCTCGTGGACATGTAAATAACGATTTTTGGTTCGATTCCCTCTCGGATGAAGGAAATAGTTAATATATATTTTAATTTCATCGCTCAGGAAAACAATTCGAGGGAAAGTGACGAACGGAAGTGCTCTGGCACTAGGTATCCTCTGCTGTTTGAAGTATGCTAGTATTAACATGTGCGGGATACACTAAATAGAATAATAAAAATACAGATGATGCTAAAAAATAGACAGCGAAAATACAGTGCCTTGGTACTACTTACTGTCTGTTCAACCTGCTATGTGATAAAAATTATAAAAATGCAGTTAAATTCTAATAAAATAGGATCATCATCTCATGCTATTGAATGTAGACGGAGATGAGTCAAGATTTTATACATGATTTATAAAGCGCCTAAGACCTAATTTATATTAGCTGTTGTATTACTTAAATTACTAGTATTTGAATTGACTTATAATATTTATATGAACGGATGCTGTCGTTTGCAGAGTTTACATTTAATATAGGTTTGATGTTAATATATTAACGTTAAAATGAATTCATACGTATGGCTTATACTTTTCAGAATCTAACTTTAACGTAAAATGAGAACCGTTTTTAGTACTAGATCACTATTAACTAATAATAAACAAATTAACGGTATAAAGAGAAGGTGATAATGTGGCCCCTTATATTATCTTTTTGAAGTCTAGTATAAAGAGTAAAAGGAAGGAAGAGGAGGAGAGGAGAAGAGGACAATACATCATATGGCCTCCGGGACTATAATTAACACAGCAAAATAAGGGGGCCAAACTACCAACATTATAGAATCTATGTATACTCACCTGAATAATCCTGTATCTGCAGCTATGACTTGATATATACAAAATTATTGAAATAATTGCAGCAGATAAAAAACTCTAGATGAGTGCAGTTTTAAACAGTTTCGTAAAAAACGGTAATTCACTGCCAAGAAAAAGGCATTGCATTGTGTATTTTGCACTTGCACTCGCTTCAACGTCACTTTAATCACTATGTATCAAATAACATCATGCAATGTCTCGAAAACTGAGACATTGCGTAATGTGGAGAAAGGAGAATCTGAATACTAGGTTTGGTCTACGTACTCTACTGTACGTACAAACATATATGTATGTATATATATTACACAAGTAGGGAACGTCAAACCCAGGATGATTCGTGCAACAATAACACAATAGTAGCATGTGGCGCTATACAAGATTGATTGAAATACGGTACCGTTTAATTTCAGCACGCGTATGGAGAATAGCTTGTACCTTCTAGTTTTGGGATTATTTGTAACTAACAGACCGTGTGTTGATATTTGTATATATGTATTGAGGGTAGAGGAAACCTGGAAAGCTAGTGTAGTGTTAAGATACTCCGTTTCCGATTAGGACACGTCGTTCACATATCCCAATTTTCACTGAATTCTCTAGTACGAATTATATTTACTTAATTTTTTTTCATTTCATCGAGTGGGAATCAAACCTACTACTTGTCTCGTATACAGTTATATCTGTGTGCTCTTGCTCCACGCGTTAGCAATACGCTTAGATTATACTCTAAAAGCTAATTAATCAACATTAGTCACTAATTAACATAAGTCTAGTTAACGTGTCGGCTTTCTAGAATTTAGATGAGAAACTGAACACTTCAGAGGTTTCATTCATATCAAATGTACCAACATGCTTGAAATTAATATTATTATTTTTCTTTGCTAGAAATAAGCATATAATTATTATTGTTATAAAAATTAAGAAGCATCACGCCTTTTCTTCAGTGTAGGAAGTTGGAACCTCGTTTTAAGATACTCTGTTCACTTTCCGTCACTTAAATAAAAAATGGGAAACAGAAAATTACAATAATTAATGTTCATATTATAATTATTGTTGTTCTCATTTTTTAAACTAATACCTTTCATAATAATATTGCTGTAAGTACCTAATACGCACGAGTTTATAACTTGGACTAACGTTTAAGAATATTAACACTATACTATTCTTAATTTCAAATATATATAAATATTCAACTAAATTCTCACTACAATGAGAGAGAAAATGCTAGTTCTTAGTTTAGCCCGAATTCTGATTCATAGTGGGTAGGTTCGGTTACACTATCCACCATCGTTTGTTTTAAACCTATTTGAATAAAACACAGCGCTGCATAGATCGAAATAATTTATTAAAATAAATACTTGCCTTGAAGTGATTTTAAAGGAGATGGGAAAGGAGTCTCAAATGGAATTGAGCTATGAATTATTAATTGGGCGAGTTCGGAATGTAATACTAGACTACAGCTGTAGTAGCTACGCGGTGGTGGCGCTGGAGGTGACTCTGATAGCAGGTGTAGTGGGTGTTAACCAGCACAAGCAGCACTTTCGGAAATCATTCTATTTTCAATTGTATCACTTTAATTTTAATACGTTGTTGTTATCCATTTAGTTAAACATAATAGTTTTCTCTTTACGCTGTATCCCGCACTCGTGCTAAGCAGTGTATTTCATTTCCACAGAAGGGGATCGAACTGAACACCAGTCGCATTTATCACACATTTGTACCTATTATAGTGGGATATATTTAATGATAGTAGAGGCAGAAGAGTCGATTGATATTATAAAAATATCCCATATAATTCACCGGGGACTATAATTATATTCGTTCAATAAAATTATTTAAACGCACGCTTAATGACGAATGTTCTTTTGTTAGCTTCTGTATATCGCATTTATATTAAGTATAGAGTAAATCTTATTAAGACACTCCGTTCCCCTCGCATTGCTCAATTTTCAAGAAATTGCGTGTAAGTATCAGAACTCAACGCAAAATTATAATGGAAAGTACATAAGCTTACAAGAACTATTTATGATAATGAACTTTTAACCAATAGAACACATTTTAAATATTGAAGGCAGAAATATTATATGAGTATTTAGTTATAAAAAACAATCACGATAGCACAGTGGTGAGATATCGTCTGACTGTTAAAGCTTCATTTACAGAGTCCAATTACATTAAGAAGAATGGCTATATTTCATTGGGTTTAGCTTTCGCCTTGGCGAGACAAAACCCAGCGTTAAGTTACGAAATATCGGATCTTGACATTATGTTACTTTTGCTTACAGAGTTCTATATGAATAATTAAAATGTCTTATAGCTTGGCTATAACAATTTAACTCACTAGTTTCGGCTGGCAGGTACATAAATGCCTGAATCGCTATTTAAGCCGCCATTTTGCCTCATACAAGCACAAAAAACTTCACAAACAAAGATTTATCTCATGCTGTACAGTATGTAATTATGTAGGAGGCTGTATCTACCCTCCCAGCATTTAATCAAGTCGAGTTACCTCTACGGCTAATAAGTCGCCTTAGGGGCTTGTATATGGGAGGGGTACGCAAATTATGTTGGCATATAATGCAATTACAAATATATGTGAGTAGTTCGTATTTTATTTTGAATTATGCTTTTTGAGTGTTTGATTGGTGATTCTGAGACAGATATTCAATAAGGAATAAAATCTTGTGCGGTAATGGATTTTAAACAACAAATAGGTAAATAAGAATCAATAATTTTATTCATTATTTTTTAATTTCCTTTATTTTGAAGTAAGTAAATTATTATTTCCTTATTTTTAGTTTACTTAAGGTTTTGAAATCGGTCTCTATTTTTAATACCTTCGTGACAAAGCTCTTAGTGAATAATTATCTCCAGTATATAGTACTGTATAATATTACAGTAGCAATATTGTGTGTAAATGGGAAGTACTTATGTTAATACTCCATTATATAGGATTTTGATTTAATTATAACCTAAGTTTGTAATTATACTAGCGTGGTAGTTAGATACAGAATAATTTCTAATTATAAAACATTACACAGCTTTCAAATTTAGTAGCTTACATCTACATGTAGTACTAGTTGCGGAAAAAATCACAATTTAAAATTTAAGAATAATATGATTAATAGGGAGCAAGATTTGGTATTAAAGCCGCGCGAATTTTGGAAAAACCTCCATCAACAATTTTTTTAGGGCAGGCGTGCCCGACTTGCGCTTATCACATACTAACAAATAAACATTTCACTTTTTAGTTCACGTGTATTGAAGTTGAAATCGTTATACTCAAATATTATCCAATTCCAACAATATCACTTACATTCAAGTTAAGCTTTGAGTAGCTTTAAGTCGGTTTAAATTTTTTACTGTTTTCTGATATTCTGTTACAATTGCAATAGTAATTATTGATCTTTGAAATTACTTATTTTATTGTAAACCCTTTACTAATAACAAGAAAAATTATGTCTAACCAGCAAAAATTATCAACAAATTACACAATGAATAAAATCTTAATCTAAAATTCACGGTATTCGTTATTTTTTAAATTATTTAAATGGGAATTCACAGTCTTCCATGGCTTTGGTAGAATTGTTGATTTGAATAATTATTCTAGTGACAGTGAGTGGGCTAAAGTTAGGCGAGACGTCGAGTTTGACAGTCACTTTCAAACAGACGATTGTATTCAACAAGAAATACTGTATTGTTATTCTATCGTGTTTATATATTCCAGATAGATACAATATGCAAATAACTTTTAGCTGTAATATAAAACTCTATCCCGCAAAGCATAATAAGAGGGAGAACAGGGAAATCGAAGAAGACAGACTAACTTAAGAGATCGAGAGATGCATCTCTCACACACTGTCCACATTTTTGAAAGCCAATCCGTGTCGTTACAAGTATGAAAACATGCAAATAATTCATTGCCAGTTGACGCCCAGCCTCTGCACCACTGCGACGATCTGGAGTACATACTCGTATAGAGTAAAACAAAACATTCAATTATTATCATGAATTCTTCTCCTATTTAAAAATCAGAACAGGAACATCATAATTATTTTTATACCTAAAGTTTTTCCACATGTTCAGGATAGAACCTGCAATTGCCAAGTGTTCTAAAGTTTACACTTCCCGCATATCAACCTATCGTGCGTATAGTGTTAGGAGTTTCCATTCCATAATGTCTGAATGATTTTTGAGACATTGTCATGTTGAGTGGCGTAGCTCAATACCTATAATAAGGTCTTATTGCATAATATGTCGTAGTTCTTATCAGAATATAAATTTTACTATCTTAAGTATCAAATAAAATTACAGTGCCGCTGGAACTGGCTGCACGTGTAAATTAACCAAATTATACGCAATCCGTGCAAAGTAATTTCATTTAATATATCTAGTGATGATGGAAAACCAGAAAATTATTCAATATTCATAATTATGATAAACATGCTTACGTTTTAAAGCAAAGTGGAGTAGGCAGAAGGCAGAAGGAACCTATTGTCATGACACTCCATGGACTCTCGTCTACATATTGTTTTACGTTCTTGGTCATATAACAAACAGTTTTGCAAACTTTAAATGAGATTGAAAAAGCCTTTCTATCATATCTTAATAGGAAGTTCTAGGAATCTAGTTGGACCTAATTCACATAAAATTATCCAAAATTGAGGCAGTGAACGTGTTAAGTATCATAATTATTTCTTTCATTAAGTATGAAACTCCAAAAAAATGCCTGTACAATGAGTTGTTATCACTTGGTGGCATGATAAATAAAAAATATATTATCTATAGTCCAATAATGTGCAATAAATTAATCTAATCTTTCTGTCACCCGTACCAAATCGCGAGAATAGTTAGAAAAAGATACTGTCGACGGCTACATGCATCTGCGTACATCACGCCCAACGAAAAAGCTCCGAAAGCTCTATTAGAATAAATGATTAGTTTTATTAAGTCTCGTCCGCACATTCACGAGCTGCTGGAATTATTATCTATGCTTTAGTACCATTATCTTAGTTATTTATTGCCCAACTTGTAACATTGAAACTACGAACTAAATTATAAATATATATTTTAAAATATTCTTGGGAAAAGTTTTGTATTTATATGAAATGTTCCAGCTTTCGGTATTTCAATATTTCATAATAGTCTTTTCGTTTTGGAAAATAAAGTTTAAATTACAAAAACTTTTGGTAAAAATTATAAAGATAATGTTAACTACATTTTATTTTACACATTAATTTCATATACACATTAATTTGTTAAAAAGATTAATCTTCAAAAGGTATAAATTCCAATTCTGCTATACAATTTTGTTGAATGAAATTTTAATAATATTAAAGCATGGCAAAATAATTTAGTATTCTGAATATACCACGCAAGTGCCCATCGAGTACATAATGATGGACCTGGAACAGTGCCAGAAACTTAAGCCTAAGTATAGCTAAAAAACAAAATATATATTGAAATTAAATATAATTTCAACATTCCCACGCCGCCCTAAAATTATACATAAATATCATATTACTAATGTAATTTATTAAAAGGAAGAGAAATCTTTGCTCGTTTAATAATACATACATACATACATATAATAAAATTTAAATACTGATCACCAATTAAAACTTCATTTGAAATATATTATGACGAGAGAGAACGCAGTGACGTGACGGCCTATCTCTTTTTTTGTTCATCGAGAAGAAGACTGAGAATAGTGTGACTTATCACATTAAGTTTCTTCTGCCTATTCTGCAATATCTGGAAGATACAGCTTTGAAATTTAAAAATAAGCATATAATATGTACATAATCCATTTCAGTTAAAATATCAATTCAAAACCAACCAACCGTCTTCAATTACAAAAACAAAACAAGTGACTAATGCGAAGTGAAAAATTAGACAACCTTATTACGAAAGGAATTGCTGAAAACACGAAAAAAGGGGCAGAGCAGATCAAAAGTAAACAAAGTGGTTATACTTTGCAAGCGCTATTATACCGCCCCGCAATTACGCTGTAAATAGAGACATTCGATGTGGGGGGGTTGCATAACAAATCATCACTCGTCGACACGTTTAGATGGAGCTTGTTGTTTCGTAAGCATATGAAAACGACAGAGAGAAAATAAATAAAAAGTATCAATAAGTAGAGACTAGTCTTGGAGGATCACAAGCGTGCGACTATAGACGCGACAGGTTAAAGGATAGAGTGTTGGGGCTGAGTGTTGAGGGAGTGTGAGAGTTAGGTAGGGATTGATGGGTTTATGTCTAATGGAGGTATATTAACACTAGGTTCCCAGGTTCCCTATGCTTACCGACTTTTTTATCGGAAGTAGGAGTTAATAGGACGTTTATTTAATCTATTTGCATTAATTGAAAAAAGTCTTTGTACCTCTATATTAAGATTTTTACCAACTTCAACATCGGTATATAAAAAGTGACTCAACTCACAAAAAGGCAACTCAATTTAAACTTGATACTCATAAAAAACACACACACACACTCGAACATAAAATAAAATTCACACACACTCCGCCGCAGCAATTACCTCGCAAATAGAGCCGTCATTTGGGAACATAAAAAATTATCGCCCCATCCTTCTTCTAAATAAAAGAAGTGTTAAGTAATTTTTCTGCGAGCCGTACACATAGCGGCAATAAAAACGCGTCGAGTTGAGGACAACCTCGTATATATCATTCCGTTTTCGGACGTTGCGTCTGACGTTGCCGGGAGAAAGTTTTAACGCGGAAAGTAATGGGTGTGATGGAGTACAAGTGTTAGAGAAAAGTTTAGATACACATCTTTTGAAATTAAAATTGTTTTCAACTATGGTTTTTGTAGTTAAACTTTTATTTTAGTTTTACGGTTTATCTCTAGCGGGTTAGACAGAGAATAGAGAGCAAAGCGCTACGGCATCTGCGTACCTCTTTAGCCTCGTGCAACATCTTCATATATTTCCTCTGTGGGATCATATTTTTTTTTCTCCTCCATTATCTTCCATATTGAGTACGAACAGTGTTTTATTTAATGGATACCTATGTATTTTATTAAATTTTGAATGATTTTTAATATATATTCCTTCATTTAAGAATAAGCGTTATTTTTCAGTTAAAAGCAGGAAAACTAATTTTATTTAAATTTAAGGCCACATTAACGTCTCATCTCAACGAAAATCCATCTATCAGGCATAATTGAGGTCATCGTGGCGCAGGAGCACAAGGGTGACGATTGTGGGTGCAATTCCCACTCGGAGGAATAAATTATTATTCATTAATCGTTTCATTTCTTTACTATAGTGCATATACAGACGTAAAACAAAGCGCTGTGTTGATTTCTACCACTCAACACGTAATGCTTTAAAAATTCAGTGGAAATTAGGTAACAGATTGTCTAAACACTAGGTTCCTTCTATCTGCCCTGAAATATGTGGGTACAGCGTGAAGCTGAAAAAAAATATCCGGAAAAAAAAAAGAAAAACGACTAGTTTATCCATTACATATCGTCAAGGAACATTTAAACAGCTTTAAAACGTTTAATACGGGAAGATGAGGTAAAATTGTTCATAGTCACGCTTCTTATTACCCTCCTAAGGTTGAGATTTTCTTTCTAATAGCATTATAGCCTTAGAGCGTTTCATATATTGGCAAAAAAATTGAAAGGCGATATGCGAGGCCCGATTTGGAAAGTAATTTTAAATTATTGCACGGGTTAAGGCGTCTTCTCCTCTTTTATGTGCCAGCGACCCATTCGATAGATCATTTTCAAAATATGGTAATCTTAGTATTTGATTAGATGTTGAAGACTGTTTTTTTTTTATTTTTTTGAACAATTATTATTATAAAAAAAAATTGTACGTCTCATTCATTCTCATTTCGGGTGCATTAATACCTTAATGCACCCGAATTGAAAATTCCCCGAATTCTTCTTATTTTTATCACTTTGGTAGAAAAAATGTGACTTTGAGTTCATCAATCCGTGTAGATAATAACTTAATAACTTTTGAAGTATTATTTCAGACGTCACCCAGCCGCCCAAATGAAGAAAGATCGGTGTTGAGTTCCTCCAATAAACACGCGAAGCCGCGAACCTTAGGGAAGAAAATAAGAACTGGTTGTCTTAACACTGCTCCCCTTTACCAGATTTTTGAGAAATATGTATTTGTTGAGCTACACTCTGTATCCCACACATAGCAGGATAGACAGGTGAAACCTGAGAACCTAAGACACTCCGTTCCCATTAAAATACTTGCGTTCCCTAAAGCCTTCACTAAACATCTTTGCATGTCGAGTGGATAAACTCTACGTCATCTCAGCTTTGCCTCATTACCAAAACGAGGGTATCATAATATTTAATTTCATTTCATTCCCAATTTAGTCCATAGGATATTGCATTTACTGTCCTACACTTGTGCTCCTGTCTAACAACTCTCCTGGGTTAAAAAAATTACTATCCATATTTTTTAGAAAAAAAGTGTGGAATAATATTTAAATATTGTTTAAAATAACTAATATACTTTTATCTTTATCATTTTAAATGAAATACAAGTTAAGATCACTTATATTTTCATTTATACGCTGTCGTTCCTAACGTCAAATTGAAACTTGAACTTACTAACAAATCATCGAGGGGTATTTACCGCGACCGCGACCGCTTGTTACCGGAAGTGACAAGGAATCATTTGATTCATTAAAGTGAGCCGAACTAAAGTTTACCAGTTTATTATAACTTACAGCTATTTCTATATTTGGATGAAACTTTCATTCATTAGAGTTGTAACGTAGTTAAGTGTCTGGTTTTGTGATTATTTCGAATTGGATTTCGATTTTCAGTCAAATAAAAAAACTTCGGTCAAAGGATCCGGATCTTGAAAAAAACCTTGAAACCATAAGACACAGACAGAAAAAAATGATTTTATTTTGTTTGAATACGGAACCCTAAAAAGTTTTTTTTTTATTTTCACGCCGTATTCCAAACGAAAAGGCAAGTAAAAAAGGTTTTATTAATAAAAATTTGCGTTCGGAGCAAAATATATATATTTTTTATATCCAATTGGAGTATAATTGCTAACAATTTTGAAAATGAAAATTGAAAATTCACTCTGCTAGTGACTTGTTTTACCAACTTTGGTTGCTAGTCTGATTTTCACTCGTGTCGATCTGCTAACAAGACTAAGCGCAAGTGTTAAGTTTCATCGCTCAACACGCGATAACTCAAAAATTGACTGAAACTAAGGAACGGAGTGTCTTAACACTAGATTCCTTTTGCCTACCCTGCTTCATGCGGGCTACTGCGTGATAAGTATCAGCTTCAATGTTTTGTTCCATGTGCCTATTAAATCGACTGGAAAAGAGTGCTTCTCTGAAGGATATTTGATCAGATCTTAAAACTTGAATATCACACAACTTTACGTAAGTACACTCGATGCTAAGCATCGAAACTCTTATGTAAATAATGTGGAGGACTGTACAAGAATACAACATTTATAGTTTGAATAAGGAAAATATTTGAAACTCTCAGAACTCGCAACTTTGTATTTATTTATTTATTTATATATACTTTATTGCACATAATTTCACAAAAAATGTGTGATAATAAGTGTGCAGGTGTGCAGAAGTAAAGTATACACACATATACATGCATTTATATCCTATAAATATATAATTATACATAGAATATAATGAATAATTATAATTAAATATTACCTACATTCAAAATTAATTAAATAAGAATATAAACCATATATAGCCTACCATACCAAACCATATACACCAATACATACAATTAATTACATAACAAATTAAACAGATGAATATTATATATTTATGTAATTTTTTTTAAAATATACTCTTTTACCCGGCGCTTGCCTCAGGAGAGGGAGGTATTCTTATGGACTCGGATAATTCATTCCATAGCCTGACTCCGGTGACTGCAAAGGAGTCAGACAATGGTATGAATAGGATTTTTGTTTACTTACTTACTTACACTTATAATAGAGTATAACTTATTATGCCATACGTTATCCTCGAGCTACGACGAGCTAGAGGGCTCATGATTTTAATTACGAAAATTAGGTAACAAAATTAATATTTTCCTAGAAATTTTTATGCAGTAACTCTACATTATTTTCATATATCCTTAAGAACTCTTGCAAGATAAAAAAAAATAACAAACAACATCTCACGGTCGGTTTATTTTCTGATAAGAATCGACGATTTATTATTCCACATAGCAAAGTAAACGGTGCGAACACTACGCCCGAATTATCCAAAAACATTGACAATTCCGCCGGCGGTCAGACCAGTGTTCAACATCAGATTTAATATAATTCCGAGCATTGAACAAACAACGATATCGTCGACAATAAAAACATTTTTTTTTTTCGGAAATATCTTGAAAAAATTACCCATTCGCTCCTTACCCGCAAAGGAAATGGAAACGTGGTGCTGCGCAATAGAATTGTAAATTGTCGCTCGTCTTGGCTCCCCCTGAGGCAGACGATGTCCAGCTCTAATTCATCTTTATACTGCTATAATATAGGCCTTTATCGGACTTTGTGAGTTTAAGTAGCTCCGAAAAGACCCATTTTGTTAAAAATCCACGTTGGGACTCCTGTTTCTTTAATATTTCCACTATATTGAGCTTTATTGTTGAAGAATAGGATTGCTTTTTGTGTAACACTCTATACTAAAATATCCCATGCTTAAGTTTAAATTTGTTTTTTCAAGTAATTAAGCCATTTCGCTCGTCTATTTGGCGTTCAAATATTGTAAAATTAGTGAGTTGCAAGCTTTTATGTAAATAGATTTATTTTTAAGCGTTACTTGCAGCGTCGTATTTTTACAACGTTTTAGTTAAACCATTAGCCTTACATGAAAAACAATATTTTTTAATGAGTAAGATATTGATGCTATTTCATATCACCATCTGATTTCTATTAGAAATTAATACACATATAGGTCATATTGTGGTCACTGGCCTTTGTTGGTTATTATTCTGTGAAATCTACAAAATGAAAGCAAAATATTAAATTTTCTATTATAAATAAAAATGATAAGTTTGATATCCCACTTAGGCCTTCGTAGTGAGGCCCCGTACAACGTGTAACAAGATGATTACTGGGCAATCCCCATTAGAGGGACGCGAATAATTGTCATATACCCCGGCGAAATGACTGAAAGTGGTGTCGAATTCTCTCCCAGCAGTGTCTCGAAAGTTACCCTATTATATTGAAAAAAATATACATTTCAAATTCCGTAATTATGTGAAAAAATTAAACACTCTACTAACAAATAATAAAAAAAACATTCTCATTCCCAACGGCTGTATATTAAAATAAAAACGTAAGTAGTATCACAATGGCTACAGTAGAATTTTTAGTCAATTTCTCATTTGACACAATTGAATTTGATCTTGGGGTAAACCAAGTTGCGAGGCACTAAGAGTGGTTGCCTTTGGACGTATTTTTCCTTAAGTGATAGAAGGTAGCGTGTTTCAAAAGCTCGCTTTATTTATTGAGCTTTTACACTAAACTTTCCTTATGTATCTGCTTTATTGTGCTGCATACATTTTGTGTGTGTGTGTATGTTAGGAGCTATTAGAAAATTGATTGTGTGATTAATTTGCATTCGGAAATATTTTAGAAAGAAAATTGGTTTTGTAGAACATATAAAAAAAATATGTAACAGGATTTGAACTTATTAAATAACTCTCAGGTATAAAATAAATAAATTGTTGTGTACGAGTGGTTAGACGATTTAAAAAAAACGCGGGCTCAATTTCTGCTACGTGAAATTTTTCTACCTTTATTAAACAAGAAATAATTTAGTTTTTCTAATCTTTTTTACATAAATAGCTAACCCTACTTACTACTACTAGTATATGTGTCTATATACAAAACATAAATGACATAATAAAAACTCATAAAACATAAATTTATTATTCACATTCCACAACTTGTGCCATCTGAAACGCCTTTGTGTTGTCGTCCGTCGCGGGCTCAGATGAATCGTTTGAGGCTACTTAACAAGTCTTTGTACCGAGTTCTGGCGGTCGAAGGCCAATCGGTGCCGCAAATTGACTGCCTCCTGCCTGGTATTCAGTTGTTAGTGTCATAACTGGGCTGAAGTGGAAAACTTTTCATGTTACAATGGATGTTGTAAAGGAATTGTTTTTTTTTTGTACAGACAGATTTTAACATCGAGATACAGTCAATTTCTTTGTTCGAAATTGATGAAAGAACCACAAAGTTCCTAACTATGTACATCTATTTTGATTTTTTTGTTACTCAATAGATTTATTTGTAAAAATATGCGCAATGGATGGTGATTTTTTGAGTAAAAACATTTTTTGTTCCACAATATATTACGTATATAGTAGACAAGGAGGCAAAGGGAATCTGGGAACCTATTCCAAGATACTCCATTCCCATTAAAACATTTACGTTTTCCACTTTCCACCGAATTTTTGAGACATCACGTGTTGAGTAACGGTACTCAACGCTGTACTTTATTGCCAAAGCAAATAAATGACAGTATTAAATAGTTCATTTCCCGCGAAGTAATGGAACCCACAACCGTCGCATATAGAGTCGCAAGGCGTAAATTATAAATCTTATTTCATATTACGATATCTGCGTCTATATCGACCCCTCGAAGTGGATTCCAACCAGTCTGTTGTATAGAGCGCTATAAATTAATTTGCCGAAGCTAATTATGAAATTAGAACATTAGTAGCATCTTGTGCCGTATCTAATAAAATAACGATTATTATTATATTCAGAAGGACAGTCGAGAGGTTTTGGAGATTATTAATATGAAGTAACTGTTTGGGAAATTTATTTAGTGTTATATTAATTGTAGAAGGAGCAGCGAACCTAAGAAATATGTGCGCGTTTTTATATAACCAAACCTTGTGTTCACTTGAGTTTTAACACACAATTTCTCTTTGCGAGTTGAATGGTGGAACTCCCCGTCACTAATATTAATAAATTTGGAATTTTATGTTAGCTTCAAGTTTTGTCCCCAGCGGTGTAGCCAGAGAGATTGGAGCTTCAAATTTCTTCATATCTCTTTTGACTGTCATCACCTCTTCATGCATGCCCTCCGGGGGGTCCTTATGATTCTTACGTTACTATATTGTGTTCAAGTTCAGGGTCAAGTCATAAAATTATGACTAAGTTGCCGCCAACCCACTATGCGGGTAAAAGCATGAAAATAAAAACTATATATTACATAAGACAGTGACATACAACAAGATTTTCTCTAACCATCTCGAAATACGTCGTATTTAAAAAATATCTGTTTCTGATTGTTACAGATGAACCCATATGAGGATATGATTCGATGGGACCTCTGTAAGTGAAAAGACCAGATGTCACTATGAGCGGGAAACGCGGACCATTCAGGAGTTTTGCCATCAGCGTCATACAGATCATTACTATTATATGCCAAGGTATGAAATATTTATATAAAAAAGTAATGAAGATTTATTCAAGTATTTTATAAAATATTTTTATTGAAAATTGCTTATTTTTTGCTGATTTTTCTTCACGCTATATCCTGCAGCAGCCTGCACAGCAGAGTAGCTATACGGAACCTAGAGAGAAGAAATGGAAATATAAACGTAAATAAATATTTGACTTCCTCGAGTGGAAATTAAGCACACAATCTATCGTGTTTACAGTCACACGACAGCGTCATACATAAATAGAAGTTAAAATGGTGTATAGTAATCAAAATTCAAATGTAAAAAGAATTAAATAAATAAACTTGTTTAATAAAAATCTATATTCGACTTTCACATTCAAGAAGACATTGAAACTTTGAGAATTAAAATAAAATATTTCGAGATAAGCAATAATCTAGAGACCGACACCCGCGCACGCGCACGCGCACACGACGTGAGGCGACGATCATAAATGTAACTGTTAATGGGCTAACTAACTTTTCCAAATTACATTGAAACTTTTCAAATAAAACGGCTCAAACTCAAAGGGCGAGATCTTGATGAAGACAATATTTAAAGGGTACCAACTTCAGTAATTAAATGTTACTTCATATCATGTCTTTCATACATCTGTGTCTGATGTGGTGTCAACCAATTTAAACTGTAGTTCAGTTCTGTTTCTCGTAAACTTCGCTTTGTTAAACTATAGCGTATTCGGGAAAATTTAATAATTCTTCAGTACTACTATATGTAGTCTTATGATACTATTCTATTTCGGATTCAAGTATTTTATTAAATACCAGTAATAATAACGATAGCACAAATATATTCAGAAATTTACATTCTATGTATGATTTAACTTCAGCTGTATCCTACATAATTATAGCAGGGAACGCAGAGGGAACCTAATGTTATTATTACGGCCCCTTTTTTCGTTATTTTTTAATGACATTACGAAGATAAGTTCTGATTGAGCTGAAATTTGAATTACGATGAAATTACACATAATAAATATTAATTTTGAATAAAAAATTAAAATGGCCTATAACTATATAAATTTTTGCACAGTCCTCCTTATATGGGTATAAACTGATATACATTATTTTTAAATATAATACACCATTAAAATATACAGATAGAGACCGGGGATGGAATCGGAAGATGGAAAGGTAGTTTTTAACTGAGAAAGAAATACTTGGCTTGGCTTGGGCTCGATTGATTTGTCTTGCAAGTATTTTAAATTAAAAGTTTACCGTATAAGTACAGCTTTCAATAATGACGCATTTTTCGAAATGAGAGTTAAGAGAAAACTAAAAAGTAAAAGATTTAAATATTATTTCAAAAACCATTTGAAGACAATGCCTCAATAATATGGCGGAAAGCGGGGAATTGAAGTGTCTTAATCGACGCAGAGATTCTTACCACTAGATTCTCTCTGCCTTTTCTGCTATGTGCAGACATTGCTAAAGAGTGTAGCTATAACAAAAATAAATACATATAATATATGCCTATAGAATTTTGACATTTTAATATGACGTGGAGTTATAATGTTATTACATCACAAGCAAAACGCATTCCTCTCCACATCGATCCCTCAATATGGACAAGAATGCTTTGTTTAGAACTTTTGTATATGAAATTTTATCAAACTAAGCTAAAATGTGCCGCTGCGGTGCGCCAATTAAATTTTATAACTGCAGCATGTTAATAAAAGTTTACACAGCTACACCTAAATAGCTTATTATTTATATTTGGCTTTATAAAATACTAGTCTTTGGTATAAGTATTAAGATTTCTCTGCTTATCTTACTCAATTTGAGGCCAGTCGTGGCGTAGGAGCACAAGCACGCGAATATAAACATGACAGTATATGGGTTCGCGGTGCGTGCACAAAGCGCGGTGTTTAGTTACACAACTCAATATACAATGACTTCAGTATTTCTGCCGGGAACGTTTTTAATGGTAATGAAGGGTCCTAACATTAGGTAAATCCTACCACAGAGTAGATAGGACCCTCTGTCTACTCTGAAAAATGTCACATGAGACTAGAAGAAGAAATAGGTTAAAAAAACGGATATTAGTATTTTTTTTCTAAACAGTATATAATATTATGAACTAGTTTTATCAGATCCATAGGGAATGCAATGAATCAAGTTGCACAAGTACATACATAATTAAGTATCTGCTTTAGCAAAGTTATTAAGATTAACGTAATCAAACTTGAGATTTATCCGGGATGGAGCGGGATGGAGCGGGATGAAGCGGGAAGGAGCGGCAGGCACTTAATTTTTCATTGTTTAATTTCCGTACCGGAAACTGCGATCATTAACAGTGGGTACCTATCTCTTACAAAGGGCTTGTTATCGGCCTATCCGAACTTAATGAAGAATGTCTCGCCTGTCAACTCGGATTTATTATTACGAAAAACGTTGTAATATTATATTTTAAAATTAAATTTGATGCTGTTGTAGCGAAATTGTGGAATTGAAAACGAGATTGTGGGTTTGATTTCCATCATTTCCCTAGAAGTTTACAATGTAAATTTCACCTCATCTTCTCTCTGCCACTCAATATCTCAGTAATGGTGAAAGTGTCTAATTACTAAATACAGAAAGAAAAAGACAAGAAATCTAAGACAATTAGTTTAAAATCTTAATACTAAACATTTTCTTAGCGTTGTGTAATCAAACTAGAGAAAGTAAAATATTTTTACCCCGAGCAGGACGATCACATGTTTATCGCAAGGATAGTTTTTTTTCTTTTGAGCTGTGGAAGCGTTAGGATGGAAACGTCTTAAAAACTTCTGCAGTAAAGAAAAATTAAAGCTTATTAATTGCTAAACATCGACAATAACCGATACACTTATATCCTTCACAACCGTCGCTGAATCATTACTTGAGGCAGAGGGAACCTAATGACGCTTGCTAGGAGACGGATGCTGGATTTATAAAGTGTAACATTGAAGAAAAAAACCTAACAAAAATATTATATATATTTTTATATCTCATTTGTACGATTGATAGAAAAAAATACGAAATTAAGCAAAATTGTGAAGCT
The DNA here is from genome assembly GCA_037355905.1 of Heliconius aoede. Lineage (NCBI taxonomy): Eukaryota > Metazoa > Arthropoda > Insecta > Lepidoptera > Nymphalidae > Heliconius > Heliconius aoede. The sequence continues at coordinate 299,730 of JBAIZZ010000207.1, read as the reverse complement.
AAAGTCTGTTTTAAATTTTAAGTTTACTGCAATGCGTTCGTGCTATTGCTCTTTTCTATTAAAAATGTACATTTTATATCTGTGGCGTAATCAACGTGAATAGATCATCAGATGTATGATCGTTTTGTATGTATTTAGTATAATTCTCAGGCTTTGCTAACAAGAAATAGAACGGCATTGCGTTTTGCCGCTTACAAGCCATGAAGTCTTTCGGATAACATTCTAATTAATTACAACCACTGGATAATATATTAGTATATATAAATTAGAATATAGGAATTTATAAAAATGGAACTAGCATAGTATTAAAATAATGTATTGATTTTTGTTCCTCTTCACGCTGTATCCCTCACATAACAGGATAGACGTAACTTAGTTTTAACATACTCGGTTACACGTTAGGCTTGTTAAGTGGCGTAGTTTCGCCTCTGCGTCACGAAGGTCTCATTAGGGAATTTATTTAAGTGTATTCAATAACAAAGAACATGATGTCTGAGACATTATATTATGTTCATTGTTACAGTACTAACGGAGGAGCCGAGGTTTGCGGAGCCGATACCCAATGTGACGGTAGCGCTGGGTCGTGACGCCAGCCTACCATGCGTTGTACAGCATCTTGGCACTTATAAGGTAATATTTATTACATTTTTAAAATTTAATTACATTAAATATACAATGACAGAGTATAGTTATTACCGTCCTACTACACCATAATGACGTCATATCTTATATAAACACATATAAGAAACATAAAGTAGCTATATTATTCTAAAATTCAGTAGGTATTCGACTTCCAGCACATGCATTTTAAATGTAAAAAGTTACCCCTCGTTTATTCGGACGAAAAATGGAGACAAGAGTACTATATCGGTATTCCGAGCTGCAAATTTCCTCGACAAAAAAATATAAAGTGCAGGCACTGTATCTTTCTAATCTCGAGCGAGTGTTTCGGCGTAAGTTACGAGTGGTTTCCAATATAAAGGCGTTTTGATAGAAAATTTATACAGTACAGAGTTATTGGATACAGGATGTTGATAAAGCGGAAAAAGACAGGAAAGAATAGAGAAAAGTTATTAAGTCGTTCCTTTTTTTAGACTTTCACTGCAGCATACAGTGCCTCAAACAAAATTCCGTTTCACATTTTTTTTTTGCACAGCAGGATAGTCAAGGCAAGCCTACTTTGAAACACTCCGTTTCCAATTTTCAGCTGAATTTTCGAGACATTGCATGTTGAGTGGTGAACCTAAACGCCGCGCATTATTTACTAGACCAGAAAAATGTAGAAAGATCCACAGAGCGCGGACTTACCCACAACCGTCAACCGTCATATTTATAGCCATACTCTTGCCCACTGCGCCACAATTTTCACAAAAAAAGGAGATTGAAAAAGTCCACTACATTTTCTCTAATTATCACTTAAATACTTTTATTTCCATTCATTGGATACTCGTAATACTCTTTAATTGGTAAAATTAAAAATCAGGATAGAAGCGTCTGCGCTCGTTTCGTTAATACTAAATTTAAAACAACTATTTTTTGACCTAACAAATAAATAAAAATAATATTCATATTTATAAAATGCGTTTAGGTATCTCTATTTTGTCTTGCTGCGCCGTTGGTCCAACACTTAAGCGCGTCACCGTTGACGTACAGTAGATTCAAGGAATATTAATATTATCGTTTTGAATTGTATGTCTAAATTAACAATAGTTTTTGAAAGAGATGAAGAACGGACGGAATGCAAGATCAATGTAAATGTAATATTCCCCCGGACAGACCCCGCAGAGGGCATGCATGAAGAGGTTGATGATAGTGGGCGAGGCGAAGGAGGTATGTAGGGACCGTAGCGTTTGGCGCTCCGTTCTCTCTGGCTACCCCGCTAGGGATAAAGCGTGAAGTTAAGTTATCAAATTTTTAAATCTGATGATATAGCTATACTCTATATGTATTCTGTATGGTAGATAGAGGGAACCTGGGAACCTAGTGTTAAGACACTCCGTTTCCATTAAAACAATTTCGTTCTCCATTATTCGGTGAATTTCCGAAGCACTGCATATGAGGAGCAGAACTCAACGCCGCGCTTTAATATAATTTAAATATATCACAACTTGTATAGCAAATATATAATGGTTAATTAAGATTTAATTTGTAATATATGCATTTTCCCAGTTAGAAATAGTTACGGTCTGTCAAAAGCGTCTCTTTTACAACTCGGACTACTCGGCCGCCGCACACCTGCGCCCCTATTACTATGAAATATCACACGGGATTGATCGTTCTGCTACTTTCAAATGTCGTTATGAACTGTAAGTGTACTTAACAGGTAGTTTATTAAAATGTCATTATTTCTTGAATCCCTCGTTTGTAAAAGTGAGGATTGTGGGTTCAATTCCTGGTCTAGAAACCAGTCCTAAGTATATCCCGCACACAGCAGGCAGGCAGGGCAGGCGGAGAGACAGTGGCAGAACCCAACGCAGCGCTTTGCCTAGATACCAGACCAAAGAAATTGAAATGTTAACGTAAGCTAAGCTCAAAAACTGCGTTTGCATGCTTCGTTGAGATCGTTAGGTATTGGCAGCATCGGACTATAAACGCGGCGATTGCGGGTTCAATTTCGACTTCCAAAATTTCCACATAGCTGCAGAGAAGCCGTGTAATTAAAAAGAGGCCTGGTACTGTCGGTGTCGTAAGAGGCGCGTCGCCAATAATAGCAACACGCATGGGCAGACTCGACCGGATTAATACCACCCCCGGCATTTAAAACCGGCGTGAAGTAGTGGTTCTTGACACTGCGTTTCGCATTAGGTAATGCCGGGCCCCGGCGCCCAACATCCTCCACCTTAAAGACCGGCAACGCACCTGTAGCTCCTCTGGTGTTGCATGGGGTCGTGGGCGGCGGTGATCACTTACCATCAGGTGACCCGAACGCTCGTTTGCCTTGTCCTCTAAAAAAGAGGCAAATGAAACCTAGTGTTAAGATACTCCCATGAGCGGAACTGAACGCCGCGCTTTGTCTACTGTTTCCGCTTTGACATCACACAAACGACAAGTTACCAATACCCGCACGCTAATTACTTCGCTGCTTTGCGTTCAAAGGGAAAGTACTATCATTCAGTTTACAAAATGCTATTTCGTCTATAAGAGAAGATTTCCCGCGGGGCGGCACTTCTCGGCAATTGGTTGAAGATCGACTCGAACTGTAGCTCTGTGGTTGTTTTTAACAGTTTGACGGTTTTATTGATTATGTAGATATAATGTATAGATATAATGACATTTAGTTAACGGTATTAAATAAGATTTATTTTGTTACGTTCCGCCACTCAATACGCCACGCCTCTCAAATTTGGTGAAAAGTGGGAAATGGAAGTATTTTTATGGGAACGGAGTGTCTTAACATAAGGTTTCCGGGTTCCTTCGCCTACTTTGCTATATATAAAATACAGTGTGAAGCAAAAAAAAAATAGTTTTTTACCTTTACGCTGCATTTTGTATAAAGCAGACTAGACTGGAAAATAGTATTAAGACACTTAAGTCCCCTTTTTGATACATTGTTTGATGAGTGCCGGAATTCACAGCCGCACTTTAATTAAAATAATGCATACACCCGAGTGGAAATCGACTTGTGTTTACTACCACTTATTAAAAAACTTGAAACTTAAAATACCCAAAAACGTCTAAATTTACATTAAATGAATAAATAACGATCCATCGAGACCAGGTCAACGATATCCGCGCAATATGCTCAAACGATCCCAAAAGGCGCATCGCAACATTCTCAAAAGCAAATTAACGTCGTTTAATTAATTATAAGCTAATTTGGACGCGTAACGAGATATTACATTTCTACCCTTCTATTATATTATATATTTTGTCGCTTTCTTTTATTTAAATTTTATATTTTTTTACATGTACCCACAGGTGATAAAAATATGTGATCGACTATCGTGGTCGTGGTTGAAAGGGTTTGTAGGCGACGGTGGGCGTGGGCTTCGGTAGGCTCGTTTGCTTTGTCTGCTCCATAAAAAACCATTCTCCCAATTGAAAATTAAACTTCTAGGAAAGACTATTGCAAGCGCCAATCCTGCATGCAGTGGCCACCATTGAGTTCCACCTCTCAACGTGCAATGTCTGTACAATCGGGTGGAAAGTGGGTTTTACATCTTCCCGCTACCTTCTATGCAAAAAATAACATGTGAAGCCGTCAAAAAATATAAAGTATAAATAAATTTACCCGCAAAAGGGCAATAGATTAATTTATTTTCAGTATACTTTGTCCACGGCGTGGTATGATGTACGCTGCTCGTAGCGTCGGCCGCCAGTTAACCCGTGGACTGCATGCCAATTAAATTATTCATGAGGCAGGTCTCTCTTGTCGTTTAGATAATAATTAGAGATTCTGAGCTTATCTCGCTGTTATAATTTGTGTAACTTCTGTTAATATATACGTATAGTTGTAAGTTTAGATTTAGTCTTGACTAAAATTAAGTCAACTTCTCCCTCACATATTTGAATAGGTAGAGGAAGCCTGATGTGGAGAACTGAGTGTTTTAACACTAGGATTTCTCTGTCTATTGAAGCTAAGGTAAAGTATTAATAAGAGACTCAGTGGCGTTGGTTTACCACATTTAACATATAGAAATACTAAATACTAGTAATCTCCAATCTTCAAGACATAACGTGTTACATGGTGAAACCTAACGCAACGTTTCGTTGCCATAGCGAGGAAATGAGAATAATACCATTCCCCTGAATAGGTAACGGAACCCATAACTCTAACGCTTACAATCGGATTCGAATCTGCGCATATATTGCATGTGAAATTGCAATATTTATATGTACATTTAACTTAAATGATTTAAATATTTCTGATAGAAAATATTTATTTTGAAAACTATAAAAAGTATTAGAATAAATTTATAGTCTGATTTTATAACAAATATATTTAGCCATCAATATCGCGGTTCTGCAATTGACTCTTTAATTTACTTTAAACAAAAGGAGGCAGTGGTCGAAAAATTCAGAGGAAATTGATGAAAACCGCACAAAGGGTGAATTAAACTTACATTCGTTGCTCTTTGATTTTTGGTCTGTTCTTAATAAGAGGTCTTTATATTTTACAGTTAACATTTTTGTAAGTTTTAGCTTTTAAACATGGTTTTATTATTGAACATATACGTACGTCCAATTGCTCTCTCTCTCTCTCTCTCTTGAATCAGCTTACGTTAAAATACACTAATATGGTCATTGAGCTGATGTGATGAAAGAGCTAAAACCTGAATTGTGGAACTCTTTGGAAGATTCTCCTAAATCTCTCGAGCTTATATATTATATTACTTATATCCCTGAGCATATTTTACACTTTTTTTAACTACATATATGTATTTTATTTTAACTCATCATATAGTATTTGTCCGTCTCAGTGTAGTCTTGACCCGCTTTTCCCTTCAAATTTTGAAATCCAAACAAAGTTCCGGGTAATAATTAGTACAGTATTTAATTAAAATCAGTACAGTCAAAATAATTTTATTAGGTTCAGTTAATTTCTATTTGATTGTTGAAATTTGTAATATTTGAATCGCTTATAATAGCGTTTTATTTGTAAATATATTAAATGTACACTCAAGTTTATTTCCATTATATTTTAATTTTTTTAACAACTAGCGACGCGGCCGCGGTTTCACCCTATCAAGAAAATAATTCAGTAGTTTATACTGAATTATTTTCTTAATACACTGAAGCAAGTTCGTATTTTAATTTATAATATAAAAAAGTAAAGCACTTAAGATTTCTGTTGTGAAAATTATTAAAATCTAAAGTTACATTTCCATATTTCCCGTAAGAGTATTCAAATGAATGTTTGAAAAAAAACAACAAGTTATCGCGAAGCCAAATCTTGTAGAGCTCAATCTGCGTTTGCAATGTAAGCGGAGACAACAGTTACTTACGACATCATAATAGACACCTCACGTGTAACAACTTTGTTCTACTACATAACGGATGTTATTACACATACAAAGGTCTCTCGATTCAATTTATCTCCTTAAAAAACTGCATAGAAATCATTTACGAAGATCGAAGCATACATAAAGACTTTGGTTTTTTTGCTATGTATTAATGGTGATGTAAAACTAGTTAATAACATAGCGCCATCTATAAAATCTTTATCTATTTCCATACAGGTAACAGATATTGCCATCTGTTGAAACTTTTGAAGCTAGCAGATAGTTCTTATAAATTACTGTGAATAATAAATAAATAATTTGTAATTAAATAATATTATTTTAATTGTAAATTGAGATATAAGCTATCCTATCTTTCAAGTTGGATCAAAATACACACTGCGCAAATTTGATTATAATCGGTTCAGTAATTTAGGAGTCTATCGAGTACAAACAACGTGACACGTAATTTTATATAAAATAGAATATGAGTCTATATATTACAAAACACTTTCGTTACTGTATTTGTGCGCAGAACGCTGAAATTTCACCTATAAAATGGGACCCGAATGGGAAACTGTACGCTTATGGTCAGCGCAGTGATTAGTTGATTATTATTTTGAAAACGTATCGAAAACGGAATTAAAATTTAGTATTAAAATTTTATCGGCAAATTACCATGTTTTTTATTGTATATAATTATTTACGCCATTAACCAAAACATGACCAAACAATGTTTTTTTGTCTGTTTCTTTATCAGTTATCTTTATTTGTGTCCGGAATAGCTGAATTTTTATGAGACTTTCACTGATTGATATAGATGTTTATTTGGCAATCTATAGATTATATTTATCCCAGTATTCCCGCGGGAAAACCAAGTTTGCCGCGCAGTCTTTTATGATCAAATTCAAATAAAATCGAAACGTATTAATATAATATCAGTATTTTATTCAATTTAGTATTAAGTGTATAACAGTATAGATAGTTGTACTAAAATAACCAATATTTTTTTTGCTTAACGCTGTATTCCATGCACAGCAGGGTAGGCAGAGGGAACCTAGTGTGAAGAACTACCGTTCCTCACTTTCAGCGAAATTCTGGAAACATTGCGTGTTGAGTAGCAGAACTCAACGCCACGCTTTGCCTCGACTTCAGAGCATAAAACATAAATTTAAATAAATATTTCATTTCCTCAAATGGGGATCGAACCCACAACCAGTCGTGTGTACAGTCACAATTTGTGCCTCTGCGCCATGATTGGCCTCTAAATATTAAAAAAAATAAATTTTAATTCGTAATAGTTTTGGAACTCTCCTATTTAAAGTCACACGCTTGTGCCACTGCGCCACAACGGCCTCACGGTGTTCTTACCAAAATACAAATTGAAAACTAAAGATTAAGTCAATTCAGTAAAACTACTACTAAAACTACTACTAGTAAGTTTTTATTTACGAATCGATCTTAACAGAAGCTTGCCAGAATCAAATAGTGAAAACCACATTTAAGTCGGTTAAGCCAATTCTCAAGATTAGCGATAGCAAACGAACAGACAAACGGACAAAAATTTTAAAAATCGTTATTGTGAATTCTGTTACGTTAATAAAGGTTGCAATAACTATTTTATTATAAATATTTGTATTAGTAAAAAAATAGGATTTCTATACATAATTTCAATTACTTTTCATTGATTAAAATATTTTAATACATATTAGTTATACAAATATAATAAGTATTTCTGACCATTTCTGATTAGTCGAAGTTTTAACCGCATTTCGCTTTTCGAGCGATGAATAAACAGCGTGTCAAAATTGAACCCTGCCGTAATTAAACAAGGGTGAAGCAGCTAAGGGTCGATACACACTCGTTTGGGTATTTTTTAGGTGTAAGCTTCAAATTGGGTGCTGTAATCTATTGTTTTGGATCGTTATTTACATTTACTTGCTTAATTAGGAAGAGATTATTAAAGAAAATAGAACGAGGAACATACATTTATTTAATATATAAAATATTGACAAAATATATTAAGAGTTCTAAAACATTTTGACGTTATAGAACTAAACACACGCTTCTCAGAAACTTCTTTACGTGGCTAGTTTTTATATTTATATTTTATATTAGGACAGTTTTTTCAATTTTTCACTATCCAAACACAATTGCGTAAAAAGAAGTAAAAAAGAGAATCCAAAGTGAAAACCCACTCACAATCAAGATTACAATATATATGCCTTCAGAGATCTCGTATTGTCTAATGAAATCCAGTAATATACTTTATATAAGAAACTGCATAATACCTTTTCTAAATGACGTATTAATCCAGATTTAGGCTTTGTCACACAAATCCTAACTTAATCTAGGTATACAGTTGCAAGATATTCCGCTTTCCGTTTTCCACTTAAATCTAAGACCGAAACCGTTAGTGCCAGAACTGTTTATTTATTTAGCTGAGCCGGAGAAATTAAAGTAATTTATTGCTCCGAGTGGGCATCAAGCCCACGTTTACCAGCAGACGCGGTCCCACTACGCCATGACGGCATTTACTATTCTCGAGTACAAAATGTACTTTTACTTATACAATTTTATTTATATATAATATATTTTTTGTTTATTTTTATTTATTAAACTTAAGAAACTTTATTTTTATATCTAGAAATCTTAAACCAAAAGTCATCAAGTTCGTTATATCTTTAATTTGATATCCTTCAAGTTCCCTAGTAATGTAAAAAATATATTTTTTACAAAAATTTACAAAATATTTAGCTAAATTAATATTCAAACATCGTATTCAGCATACATTAGGCCAACACGACGTGGCCATGTGTAATCGTTGTAACCTAACAAGCGGTTGGAACAGATGTGTTGTTATTATGTTATTTATCTATGTGGTTATCTTCACGCATCTCCTGGTTGATTTATAGTAGTCAATGCTGACATTAGTGTTAAGACACTCTGTTTTTCGTAAAAAGTTTAGAGATATTGCGTTTCTCGAGGCCAGTCGTACAGCAGGGGCAGCGCGTGACTTTAAACGTGGCAGATTGCGGTTTCGATTTCCACTCGAGGAACTTAAGTCTTCGATACAGCAAAACAAAGTACAGCGTTCAGCTCTTCTTTTTCACATGAATAAGAATGCTATACTTTCAGAACTCGGAAAACGTGTGCGATACAGGAGTGATTCTGGCTTAGAATAGGAGTCACGTCACCAGTAATGGCAACACGCATGGGCAGACTCGACCTACGGCATTTAAAACCGGCGTGAAGTAGTGGCTCTTGTCATTGCGTTTCGCATTAGGTGATGCCGGACCCCGGCGCCCAACCCCACCTTAAAGGCCGGTAACGCACCGGCCGGCGGTGATCACTTACCATCAGATACCAGGACTTATTTAGGTGAATAAAAAAATATATCATGTCCATTTGTTGAGGGAGGCTGACGTCTGTCAGTTGGTATGTGTGATAAATATTAGTTATTTCCATTTGATGACTCGGAAGAAACCACACTTGAAAGCTAATATGAATATAATATGAAGGTCTGGGCATCGAATTTACAACTATCGCATTTAAAGTCAGCCTCTTTCTGTGTCACGATCGCGTCGTTTATTTATTTTCTGGTAAAAATTTGATCAAGTAAGAAAAGGAAGGAAAATGGCTTTTATTTCTGTAATAGCATCGTGTTTTCGTTTCCAATTTGTCGAAGGAATGTAGGTGGCACGGTCATACTTTTATAGCCACCTTTTTTTCCTTATTTATAACATTTATTGTTTTTTGATATTTCTGACTTCTTGTGTTTTATTTTAAAATAATAAATTACACTGCTTATATTGGGGCAGGCAGAGGGAACGTAATATCTGATCACTTTCTTTCATATTTTTCACCAAGTTTTTGAGATATGGCGTGCTTAGTAACAAAACTCAACGCCGACCTATATCTGGTTATCAGAGAACCTACCCCCGAGTGGAAATTGAACCCACAGCTATCACGATTACAGTCAAATGCTGTATCGCTGCGCTACGACGATATATTTAGGTAATATTGTCCTCAAAGGCTTACATCATAATTAATAGCAACAACTTATTAAAAACTCCCACAAATCTTTTAATATGAAAAACAATGAATTCCAAACAACGCCAAAGTGTGGCCACTCTCTCTGTAAAGTCTAGCACCAAGTTAGTAATTCATGAATTTGCCGCGACTCTAATTATTTATTTCATTTTACGAGACCTATTATCGCGATACTGCCGCCCGTAAATACTTAAGGAGAAGTAGCTCCAATTTTAAAGTAATTTGATGGGTTTCTCTTTTTTATATGTTTTTTTTTAATTATACAGTTCTTATAAAAAAAGGGTTAGCTGCTTTCTATAGAGTGGATGAATCTTCCTCTTGCGTTGGATTTTTGGCTTGCTTGTATAGTTACAGTTAAAATCTAATTATTATTTAGTAGTAATACGTTTGTACTTCATGTTACACAAATACAGGGGAGGGGTAGAACTTGCGTTGTTTTATATGTCCCAAAAATTTTGAGGATCTCCATTTTACGTCCAAACACTCAACACATTGTCTCGAATATTGTGTTGAGGGGCGCAAATCAACACCGCGCTTTGTCTTGTTACCGGACTAGATAAATGAAAATATATCACTCCCCCAACTGGTAATCGACCTTACAACCCGTGCTGCTGCGCCATGACGCCTTAAATGAAAAAAAAGTCAAAAGTACACAAATTTCCGCCCTCATATTTACAAATATTGTACGCTCACTCGATCTTATTTATTAAGTAATCATGCAATTGTATAAAGCTTGAAGTACTAAAAGACAAAACCGTCTGCGCCATTTGCAATAGATTTCATAAAACAAATAAATATGAACACATGTGGGACTGGGACCGGTGACCCTAATCAAATATACTTTACTCGGTCTCAACCAATTGCTACAGCATATAATATTATATAGTAACTAGGATTTACCTGTGGCTTCGTCTGCGTAGTCGAATAGAAATAACAAAAAAAATAAGAATTTTACCAGTATGATACATTCTGGTTGTCCACAGACTATCCAGTATGTTTTTTTAAATTCGTATCATTAGTTACCGGAGCAGAGTAATCGAAATAATAAGTCACCCCGAATGAGACTCGAACCCACAACCGTTACGCTAATAATAAAATGCAGTTACAGTGAAAACTCGATTAACCGGACTATTTATTGTCGTTAGTCATTCGCATAATCGAAAATCTGGACAATCGATTCTATAAAAAAAAGCTGGTTTGGTGCATATGTAGCACAAAATTGTTTTATCTCTATTAAAAGCAATATGTACATATCAACGAAAATCAACTTTTATTTAGATTTTTTTAACATTTTCCAATATACGGTGTATACATAAGTATATAAATTATATACACATTTGCGTACATATTAATTTTCTTAGGTTTTATTGTAGTAAGTTGTACAAAACAATTATCGCGGTTGTTAGTTCGGATAATCACGAGTCACTATAAGTAAGGGCCGTATAATCGAGATTCTACTGTATATCCTATTTGTAGACAATAATGTAAACCATATTTATGCTGAAGAAGCCTGTAGGCGATGCTCAGCGGAAACTATTTCGGGAACTGTACCGATGTTTACTCAGTTGCGTTTTGCCATTTCAAAAGAGCTTACATCGTTTTAATCGCATTTACTCCAAATTAAGAAATTAAACTGCCAAGCTTATACTTTTACGACTATATGAAAATATTTATAAAAAATTGAGCATTTTATAGTAAAAACAACGAATCTGTAGAATCGTTTCACACTAAAAGGGCGGTTATTTTAATTTTGTTCTAGAAGACAATCTGCGGCGTTAAGTTCCGCCACCTAAAAAAATTTGGCTATTTCGTAATATACTTGTATCATGAGTAATGAACAACCCATTGTAAAAGCTAGTTTAGAATATAAAATAATAAGCGGACGCATTTTGCAATGAGCTTTCACAATCACAATCAAACAGCAGAACAATCGTTTTTTATTATATTAGCTACGAGTACAGAGCTACACAGCTACAGTCGACGTTGGCGCCCAACGCGGTACTTGCAGAGCTACAGCGCGCCTAATTGCTTTACGTTCAATAACTTAAACGGGCTGCATACAAATATTGAAAATGGCGCATTCTAGATATTATATAGATCATATATAATAGATCAGAGTTTTATAAATATATCTATTAAATTTGCTATATAATTTCGATTTTTTAATCGTTAAATTTTAATAGTTTAAATTAATTTAATAAAAAAAAAATGTTTGTCTAATTATTATCCATAATTCGTAAATATGATAATAAAACATTGTTTTAAAAAAGAACACCATGTCAAATTTCCGTCCATTTTTTATATTGTACTAGCTGAGCCCGCTCGCTTTGCTCGCGCGAAGTTTAGCGCAGTCACCTGTTGGCTTAGCGGGAAAAAATACGTCCCGTCGGGTAAAAATGTAAAATAAAAGATAATGCGTTTCTGGATTCCGGATCTATCTAGCCTATAACCATCCCGGGAAGCCTCGAAATTCCACGCCAATCGACTCGGCCATTTCGGAGTCTATAGCGAACAGACGAACAAACACACGAACATATAACATAGATGTTGGGTGATGGGACTGCAGTGAAACATGAGTGTGTTTATTTACGTAGGAATTAACATAATTCATTCTCCTAAGTAAAGATTAAACCAACAACGTGCTAGAATATATATACCATTTAATTTAGATAAATTTCTCGAGTCGAGGGAAAGCGCGGCGTTAAGTTCCGCCACTCATCACGCAACGCCTCCAAAAATTCGGCGAAAAGCGGGTAACAAAGCGTCTTAAACATTAGGTTCCCTCTGCTTGCCTTGCTGTGTGCAGGATACTGCGTGAAGCTGTTTTTGTCACATTCACAAACAGAAAACACTCAAATAAAAGTTGCTACAAATCACTTAATCAGCTTGCAAATATCTAAAACAAACGGAAAGAATCGCACGAAACTTGTCTCTCGGATCCACTAAGCCGGTTTACACACCCTTCTACGAACTTAACGGCAATTCCGAGTAAACCGCGCGTTATCTTACGTATTATTTCAACTTCGCGAGTACGAGTTTGTTTATTTTATATACGTGTGCTCTGTATGAACATTAGGCGGGTCTGGAGTTAAAAGTTTTCATGTAAAATTCTGCGGTAGCTACTAATTTGGAAGGCTGATGTATGAAGTCGAGCAAAATAATAGATATTGTTTTATAAGAAAAATTTAAGTTCATTGTTGAAATGTTGAATTATATTCTGGTTATAAAAAGTTTTATATGAATAATGGACTGTTTTTATTATTTACATTCATGCAATATATGTGAAGTATAGCGTGGGGGAAGCTGATAAGAGAGTGAGAATTTCCATCAAAAGCTTAGTAGCGGTGTCAGTGGCAGGATACGTTCTGGTAACCAGACAAAATATGGCGTTGAGTTCCATTACTCAATAGCTATTATCTCGAGAATTCGGCTGAAAGTTGGAAACACTAGTGTCTTAATGGGGATCGGCTGTCTTAATACTAGGTTCCCAGGTTCCGTTTGCCTACTCTACTATGGCAAGTTACATAATACTAAACTATATATACTAAAATATTATATTCTAGTTACCTTAATGAAACGTACTAAAATGTAAATTCTTATAAGTAGTTATAAATTCCTTTCTTACACAACTCGGAGATGTTTAATTTTCTTAAAATTCATACTTAAAGTTTGTACAGATTTATTCATAATTAGCTATGCAATGCAAACAGAGAGTATTACTTTATAATATTTTAATATCATTTCGCACACTTAAACAAATTTGCAACGTATTTTTTTTAATATTTTACAAGAATCTGTATAATTACAGTTTACATATTTCAGTGTTCTTTGCTGCGTAGTTTATATACTACTACAGATTAAGCCATTTGACTTTACTCAATATTTAAAGGTCCAGGTGATGCTAATGGCCCCATAATCGACGGGAAAGCCATTAATACTGTTTCCTGACGTCATAACTCATCTCGTTTCATATCAAAATTTCCGCTTTGGATCTGCGAACTTGAGATGGGAGGAGTAAATTAATTTTGAATGGCTACAAAATTTTACTGAAAGTTATATATATTGTGTTTTCTACACTTAGTAGGTAAATTCACATTCAAAGTAAAGAAAAAATAATACTTAAAAAATCGTATAGATACTGAGTGTTCATTATTAATTATATATTGTAATATCTAAAGCCGTCCAGCAAGCCCGTTGTAGTACAGAGGCACAAGCGTGTGACTTTTTGTATGAGACTGCTATTTTGTTTAGTTAAAATCTATGTAAGCCAAAATAAAAGATCGAATTTTCCAACTAATAAGAATATTTTCGCGTTTAAGATTTTAAGATTTATATTTTGGTAAAACCATAAGACAACGTTTATTTCTAGTGATATCTGTCTTCCTAAAATAATAACACAAAAATTTTAAGATAAAGCACTATAAGCTCTACTATCTACAACTTACCTCAGTAGGAAGCAAGACAAACATGATTATCTTGTTTCTCGTAATATATATGATTCTACATATACAGTAGAGACAGTACAGTTATACTGTATACAGTACAGTATTACAGTATACAGTGCAAATATACAGTTCTAAAGTAGAGTTAAGTTGAGAACTCATAAAATATGCAACCTATTGACTGGTGCGCACTGCGGCACGATACGTCGCGGTCTCGGATAAATTTAACGTGGCTGTGACTTCGTCAAAGTAAACAACGATGCGTGCTCAGTTGAGTTTAAGCTAGTTTTCGAGCTTAATGTTACACACATACAAACATATATGTTTGTATGTTTGTGTTGAGCTTTCCACATTTTGAAATCTCTGTTAATGTTTGAAATTGCTATTTATACGACGTATGCGATTGTTTCGGTTGTAGAATTTGGAGCTTTGTGGTTGTAATTTGAGCTTTAAGTAGTTATTAGTTTATTGGATAATGTAAGGTTAGAAAATAAATTTATGGTAAGATATCGATAATATATATTATAGTAGTAACGAATTGCACTTTGTTAGTTGCAAAGTTGATAGAAATGTAGGGTAGAATAGCTAATTACAAGGATTAAGGCATATAGAATAAGAAAAAAAGAAATACAAAAAATGTCCTACAATAATGCTTTTTAAATTAAAAATAATCAAATTAATAATATTATTTTGACCAAGAAATTGAAAATGTATAATATTAAAAAATATCAACACTCTCATAGAACCGAACCAATAAATAGCAATTGTGTTCACAACCAATACAATCTAATGGGAATCATTATTACTGATAAATAATATTATTAGTAAAATTAAACTTTTCCCCGTATAGCCGCGTAGGTAGAGCTAATCTAAGACACTCCATTCGAATCAATTTTCTACAAAATTTTTGAGACTCCATTCTACTAAGTTTTTGTTTTTTCCAAACATAGCAGAGAGATCCATCCTTTCCCCACTTTTGACGGAATTCTATTAATGTATTTGTATAAAAATTGGCTTCATGACATCAAATTATTTTAAAATAATACAATTACTCAAACAGACACTATCTTTGAATAAAATAGACATTATAATGCTGTGCCCAGTTTGCGGAGGCCGTAATGGGACGACACAATATGTGGTGGAGATTCAATTTCCTATCGAGTTAGAACTGAATTTACTGCTGTAGCTCGCTTCATTTCACTTCTATACCTTTAATTTGTAAAAAATTATATATCATTTATAAGTCTAAATATTTGCATTTTTATGCAAATGAATACGGTCATTTAATTTTAATAATTAGATTATACTCGTATAATCATTTTTTTTACATTGACAGAAACTTTACATTTAAATATAAAGATATTAATTATTATATTTCTTAAACTATAACGTTATTAGAACACTTAAGTAATTCAGATCAGTACACAATTAATTAAATAGTTCAAGTTGTGCAGTGGCACAAGGGTGCCGCCCGGAAACGCAACGGTTGTGGGTTCGATTCCCACTCGAGCAAGTGAAATATTTCATTACGTTTATTTTTCCATTTTTCTTCGTTCTGGCGTCGAGGCAAAGCACGGCGTTGAGTTCTGCCACTCAACACGCAATGCCTGCAGAGTTCTGCAGAAAGTGGGGAACGGAGTGTCTTAACACCGAGGTAAACTCTTCCTACCCTGCTGTGTGCGGTATACAGCGTGAAGCTGAATATATATATATATATATATATATAATAATAAGCTGCGAACGAGTCGCTAGTACGGAATAAGGACGCGAATCTATTTAAGAAAATTGATAGCAGGTTATTGCCATGATTTACCAACAAATTAAATCTTATTAGATAAATTATTTAAAAAAATATGCTGCTATTAATAAAAAGAAAATTTTGCTCCACTTTGTATAAAGTAAATGTTGTTGAAGAAAGAGTAAATAACATTTTCTATTAGTTGTATGAAATAACTTAATAAAACATCGTTTACATTAAACAATCCATCGGTACAATTTTAATAATATTAAGCAGTATATTTGTTTTTCATTATATACTTTAGTTAGGCTATTTGGGATATTCGTGGCGCGGTGGGTCAGCGTCTTATGGTACATTCAATAGTTTTGGGTTCTCATTCCCATTCCCGTTCCCATTTAGGGCGACTGGTCTTTTTTAACTTTCTTGGATATTTAAAGTAGTTTAGCTTCACTCTGTATTTCCCACTTAGTATGATGAGATGAGTCAGAGGAAATTGCTTTTGAGTGGTGGGGTTCAACGCCGCATTTTGCTTTGTTACCAGAGCAAGAAAACGAAAAAAATAAATATATTACATTCCCCGTATCGATGAATCGTATCTCTGTGTACTTGTGCCACTACGACCTCTACCCACCATGCAATACAAATGGGCAACGGAGTGTTTCAACACTAGATTTCCTATGCTACTTTGTTATACAGGAAAAGAATGAACTGCTTTTTTAAAATGTTTATTATTTTTGTACAGGTAGCATGGATACACATTGACAGACAAATGATCCTGACGATCCATCGTCATGTCATCACACGTCTGGCGAGGTTCAGCGTGTCTCACGATAACACGATGACCTGGCTACTCCATGTTAGCCAAGTACAGCAGGAGGACCGAGGGTACTACATGTGCCAAGTTAACACCAACCCTATGATTAGCCAAGTCGGGTATCTACAAGTAGTAGGTGAGTTTGTAGTATGATTCTCAGTTTCTTTAAAACTTAATCTTAATAGAACTATGTAGGCATTTTTTGATTATTATTTTTTTCGGTTTCACCCAACATCCTCCACCTTAAAAGCCGGCAACGCACCTGTAGCTCCTCTGGTGATGCATGGGGTCGTGGGTGGCGGTGATCACTTACCATCAGGTGACCCGAACGCTCGTTGCCTTGTCCTCTCCCATAAAAAAAATATATTTTATAATTTTACAATAATCTTTTAAAATTCTTTGTATCAAAATAATATACTCGTAGATAAAAGATAATATTTTTTACAATCTTAGCTTAAATTGTTTTTAAAAAATGGAGGCTAACACCTTAACACTTGGTTGGCACGTTACTATTCATAAGAAAAAAGCTTCTCGATAAAAATCCCAAGAGTTTAGAAAAAAAATATATTATATTACTGAAAATATGTAGATATTTTATATTGAATGTTAATAGAAACATTGTTATGTGATACTTTATAAAAGAAAGAGAATACCGATATGTATAAAATATTTTTTTTCACATTTGATATATGATATGAACCCGTTGTGGCGCAGTGGGACAGCGTTTGACAGTAAACGCAATGGTTGTGAATTCGATTCCTACTCGAGGAAATAATAAATACTCGTTCTGTTAGATAAGTTCCCTCTGCCTATTCCAATATGGAAAAGTTGTGAAGATTTTAGCTTGATCATCTTCGAATGATCTTAACAGACGGACAGACATGTATACAGATGAACCACAAATTTAAAGTACAGGAGTTTCGTTTTTCAAAAAAGAAATAGTTTTAAATACATAATGTATTAGCCGCAGACCGTTGTGGCGCAGTAGGATAGCGTGATTGTTTGTGTGCACGGTGGTTGTGGGTTCGATCTCTACTTGAAGGAATGTTGATGAATTGAACAATTGAAATTCTTAAGGCACAATGTTTCTCATTTAGCGGAACAATTTCATTTATAACTTTGTTTTAACTATAAAAGTGCAATATTAAACATTCGCGGCCATTCAGACAGGACAGCGTATTCCAAAAGCGTAAGCTTTCCCAAACCAACGATTTAAAACGTTTTTTTATACGAGGAAAGTTTTAAGTGGAAATAAAAAACGAGGATACCGTTGGCACTTCTAAACCGCAGCACGACGCAGATACTTTACATCTATTTGGTAACAAAAAACCCAAGCGATTGGGCTTAAGTAAATTATTTATTAACTTGCGAAAGTTCACTCGTTAAATGCTTTGAGAAATATTCTTTTTAAATCTGAAAATTTGTTCATAATTATTGTCGTTAAGTTAAAAAAGAGGCCGCCATGGTGCAGGGGTACAAGTGTGCTACTGTAAACGCGATAGTTGTTCAATTTCCACGTGGGGGTAGGAAATATGTAATGTTTTATTTATGTCGCGGTGTGTCTTGCACTATATAAAAGTATATTATTATTTTTTATTAAATAATAATTTTAAGTCATTTTTGTTTTCCTATATCCTTGAATGTGTTTTATGAATTTAAAAATTATTTAAAATATTTCATTACGATGAAGAGAAAAGATAAAGAGAAGATAATTAAGAGAATTAATTTTATACATTGTATTTATTGAGAATAATAAACAATAGACAACAGCTTATGCGGTCGTCCTCGGGACGTCCTATACAAGATAATATAAATAGCAACGAAACTCAAACTAACTATGCACAAACGTAAAACGTTCAAAAACAAAGTTCTACAAATTGGTACAGAATTCAAAGGTACAAAGTGTACAAGGGTACTCCGACTCACGTTTTAAATTCACCCATTCTTTAAAAATCTACGGCACCGCAAACTTGCACGATAGTGAGTGCAGTTACGTTACGTACGTAGCTACAGTAGTACAGTAACTGCTGAAATATCACGTCTCACTGGAATTTAAACTTCTTGAGATTTTCATCCGTAAAACTTTAAGCGGCTATGTAAAGGGAATAAAGGCAAGATTTTTATCAACTTTTAAAATTTTTCCTGCACAGCTAGATAGTTCGTGGGCGCATCAAATTGGAATTTATCTGCAGAGGGAGCTGCATTTTGTATCATTTCGTCTGTATCCTGTTGCTTGAATATAAATACTGAGTTAAGCAGTTAGCATAATATTGTTTTTAATGTACAAAGGAACAAAGTAAGGATTGCAGTCGTTCGACGTTGAGCACTTCATTTATAATATTTTAAAGTAAAATTTAACTTAAATAATTAAATAACGGAGTATCGTTACACTAGGTTCTGTTTGGCATTCAGCGTGATCCATCACTTTACAAATCACGCTCCTATCACGAACAATTGTATTTCCCTACTACCCTACCAAAAAGTCAACACTGAATAAAATATCCATTATATACAATTTATAAATAAAATTGTCTTTTTATTTATACTTTACATTTATTTCTCTTTATAAAAATACTGAATATCGATGGAGCAGCGAGTTTAATCTGAATATTGATGACTAATTTACTAAAATAATTCGGTGCAGTGTTGGAACGAAGCGCAACTAAAGAGAAATAGCGAGGGAAACAGAACGTGGCCTATATACTCGTGTGTCAATATTTTAAATAAATTTTCGTTGATAATTTACAATATAGAGGCCGTAGTAGAGCACATAGGATCTAATTGTAAACGGTTGATAGTTGCAGTTTCGATGTCTCGAGAGATGATAAACTGCGACATTGAGTACTTCCTCTCAATCCGCAATATCTTGAAAACGGTTAGCGAGTGGGGAACGAAATGTACTAACACTAGGGTTGTCTCAGATATGCCGAAATTTCTATCGAAAGTGTAACTATGTAACTGTTTATATGATGTAATAAAGCCTTTCCACAAAATATGATTATTCAGCAAAAACTAATATTACCAGTAGCTAAATTTAAGCAGAAATACTTATTAGTAGATATACTTTTTAGAGAGAGTACACTCCAACGAACAAATTCTCTATCTTTATAATATAAAGTATAGAACACATATAAACTATAAATGTATTAAACGTTTTTTTTTTTGTCAACAGTACCACCAAACATATTAGATGAAGACAGTACCCAGTCAGCGGTCGCCGTACGTGAGAACCAGAATATAAGCCTAGTATGCAAAGCTGATGGGTTCCCCACACCAAAGATCATGTGGAGACGGGAGGACGGCCAGCCTATATCTGTTGACAGGAGGAAAAAAGGTAATAATGGTAATATTGACTTTTTCTTTACTTATTTGGTCATTTCATATATTTTTTTGTGTCTTTCCATTCAGTATATTTGGAAGTTCAGTAGCGTAATAACGCAGCGCTTTGTGAAATAAAATAATATTAATATAATAATAGTTTCCATATTATAATCAATCACTCAAATATTTCTAAGCCATAATTGTATATTAGATTTTCCCAAAATTGTATTCTCACATCCTTTCGTCTCTACTTTCCGCAACTCAACGTCGTGCTTTCTTTTACTAGAGTGGGAAAATAATAGCTTTTAAATTATATTAATTTCCAAATTATTATTGATTTATTCACCATAAGCCTTTAACTTAACATAAGCATATTGATATTTTCCAAAATGATACATCCACTTCGCTTTTTAACTATTTAATAACGTGTACGAAATTAAATATCAAATAATTGCAACATTGAGCTAAACGCATAGAAGCCACTCTCATAATATTTCCCATTTAAAGGGGACTCCCCGGGAAATTGCTGTTAGAATTGAATTTCTATGAGAATGTTGTTGACACAGTAATTAGGTTGAGCGATTTTAAGCCTTAGAAAAGATTTAAAATGATAAAATTATAAGTAACTGTTGTGGCACAGTGATGTGATGCTCAATAGCAGTAGGTTCGATGTCCATTTGCGGAATATTTCTTCTTATTATCTTCATCCTGCTATGAAAGGAAAAGCGAGATGTTGAAATGCATCATTGCAAAACTAGACGGCAAACGAAGTATCGATTACATTCTATATATCCACCATAGATACCCACCATATATATAAAATTATATACACCATATATATAAAATTTCATTCCATTATAAAATAAATGTAAAAACGCCGCCGTGGCGCAGCTTCATAGCGTTCGACTGTGAAAACGACGGTTGTGGGTTCACGCAATGTCTATGTCGAAAAATTTGTTGGTGCGAGGGCAACGAAATCTTTACACTTAATTCCCTACTTAACCTGCACGCGTGATCCAGCGTGAAGCTAAAATAAAAAAAAAACCTACCCAAAAATTCACTTTAATTGAAGTGCCGATCTTCTGGTCAGAATGAACCGGAACACTTAACTGTATGAGCTCTGCCCTCGTACGTCACACGCCGGTGATTACTTGCGGACCGTCACCCGAAATGTTTTAATTACGCGTCAAAAACTGTTCCGTTATCCGTTTCAATTCTCAACGCTCAAACCCATTGTTTGTGCTTTAATCGGCTCCACGGTAAAAAAGGATTGGGTAAAGCGTTTAAATATATACATATGTATATGTATATGCAAGGCAAAGTGATTTTTATTATTTTTTGTTTGCTAAAGCTTATGCTAAAACCGTATTGTGAGTGGAAATTATGAAGCTTTTAAATCAGTAGAGAATTAATTACTTGTATATGAAGTGAAGGAAGGCTTGTATAAAATACGAGTAGTTGTTACTTCTTTTATGAATAAAGAGACGAACTCAAATATTCACTCGAATAATTATAATTAATAGAAAAAATATTTTTATAATTAATTCTCTGACAAAAATAAATAGACGCTACACAGTTTTATGCTAACGTTCAGAAAATAAAGTTAACATTTTGACAAGATTATAGAAAGATTAAAATAAAATAAATTAGCTTAAATCTTATTATATAAAAAGAGTGTCAATCGTATCAATCGAGAAGAAATTCATTCAAAGCTCAATGAAGAATCGACAAAATCGTAGATGAAAAGCGAAGCGAAGCGAATGTAAAGAGAACATTTCGACGTATTGATTCTTTGTAATACTCTACCAGTTTATTATTGGGAGCGTTAATGGAGAGAGCTGGTTCGGAATGTATGAAAAGTGTTTACGATTTGAGGCCGCGTTTGACTGCGAGTCGCTCGGCACGATCAAAGTGTCTGTTCATTTATTGCGGGTTTAAAGTTCCATTTAAATGGTGCCTCTTATAACATTAGTTTTTGTTTCAGTTTTTCATTATAATCTATTTATTAATATAATTTGATTTTAATATTTTATTTGATAAGCTTTTATTTTTGAATATTATATTTTAGCTTTACGCTGCACCCCGCATATAGCGGGGTAATCAGAGGCAAACTAAGGTTAATAAATTCCATTCCTCACTTTCCACCAATATTTTGATGCGTTAAATGTTGACAGAACTCAACGCCACGCTTTGTCTAGTTACTATAGAGAGGAAATGATACTATTCCCCCGAGCAAGGATCGAATCCACAGCCATCTCAATTACCGTTTGACGATGTCCCATTTTGTCATTATTGAAAAACTTTTAATTATACAAACAAAACAAAATTCATTTGAAATTTCATATAAATAAAAAACAAAACTGAAATATGTAATACATTACGTTTATATTACTGCATTCCCGGTCCTCATAAATCGATGGAACTGCAATCTGTCACGAAAGGAAAGAGATCGATGAGTTTGAATTCATTCATGATACGAATGAAATTATTAATAAAATTGTGCTTTGTTTAACTTATAAAGCCATCGCGGGATAGCGTCTTAATGTACTGCCGCGATTCTGGGTTCATATATTGGTATTCTGGGTTCAGACGAATACGCGGAGACTTTCTGAAGCTTCTGGCGTTCAGATTGTGGCGGATCAGTATCAAGATCACTGGCGGTGACGCGCAGTCATTTACTCGTATACGCGCTAGCCAGCAAGCAACCTCAATTAACCTATTCCTCAGTGTAGTCCTGAGTTCTAGCGACAATGATAGTATAATGTGGGTAGTAATTGAAAGAGATAGATTTGCTAATGTTACAACAACATTTAATTACATTTCAAATACGTTTATTTATATTTGTTATTTAACATAACATTATTTACATTAAAATGTATTTAGCTGCAGAACACTACTCAACTTATAAATAATATAATATAAAATGATAAGCTATTTGAATCTTTAAATTATTCAGATTATTTGGTTAGAGCTAATGGCATGAAAATGTAGCGTCCAATTCTAAAATAAATAATGGTATGCAAAGCCAACGTAGGTTTGTAATTGCCCTATATATTTAGGCCAGCGGAGACATACTTTACAGATCTAATATTAGTTGTACAACTATATGGGGAAGGATAATTATTTTATATACATAAGATAATTATATAAATCATAGAATTTGTGTTAAATTATCAGCGTTTATTGAATAAATTCAAAGACTTAGAGGTAATAAGTTCGATATCAAAAATATTTTTGAACATAATCTCATGAAGCATAAAGGACAAAATTCAGTTTTGTTAAATTCCGCCATTTAACCCGTAAGTATCTCAAATTCAGGCAAAAAACATATAACAGAATGGAACGTCTTGATACACAATCGCGTGAGAATTGACGATGCTATTATTCTTTAATTTATAAAAATAAAATGTATTATATATGAAATCTACGACTACCCACCCTACTACTATACTTCTACATACTCCAAGCAACATCCCATCCGTGCTCAGCTCCCTAATATATTACTGACCGCATTTCCGCAGCAATATTCCGTATATTCTGTATTATGATAGTGTTAGTTAATATTAACTTACTCATTACTTATGTTCTATACAGTTTAATCATTTGAAACGATGATTTTTGTTGAGATTTCACTTCTAATTTGTTTTATTTTACCATTAATTTATTTTATTATTGATAATGTACTTTAAATGTTATGCTTACAGACTTCTAAACATATTGAAATATTTACGTACCGCATAAAACAAAGTCGTTCCCACAATGTACTTTTAGTTTTTCAAGAACAACGCCGAAGATTTTTTAACCTACTTCCAAAAAAAGAAGACGTTCTCAATTCTTGTCAAATTAATATTGAAGTTTTACGTAGTACTGTTACAACCACTATATACTCGTTCGAGAAACATATATTTTTTAAAGCTCTATACATCACTTGAAAGCTTAAAATAAATTATTTAAACAAAAAAAAACAAAAACGACTTCAAGCAATTAAGGTAAAAATATGCATAAAGCAATATATACTTTGATTTTTTAAGCAAAAATAATTAAAGCAAGATTATATAATTTCAAAGCCAAGGAGACAGTTCATCCGTACTCTATTTATGTACATCTCAATCTTCAGATAAGTAGAAGGGACCAATACCAAAAATATACCGAAGTTCTTTATAAATTAAAATTTGTAGAACACTTTTAAATCCTACTAAATTCATATTTTTACACGAATTTTCAACATGAAAGCACATTGATTTAAATTCCGACACTCTATATTCATATAGACTATTCAGTGATTTTATAACAATTTTAAAGTGGAATCCTTAAAAGTTTTAGTTTGGGCTTTGTAAAATTTTTCCTTCAGACAGCGCTGAGCGATATGAATTATAAAAAGCGTATTTCAATTTTGTGATATTTAAAATGTAAGTCTCTGCATGTTTACGCAATTTTTAAGGTTTCTGTAAAAATTTGGACTATTTTAGGAATAAATATCTACAATCAAAGAAGGAATAAGTATCTTATCTTAATTATTTACATAAAACATAGTTAAGAATTTAGGAGAAGTTGAAGAAAGGTACCGACAATTAATATTTATTTAAAATATTTAAAAAATATTTAACTCTTAATGTAGCGTGAAGATTGTTATTGTCTATCTATATAGTTTTCCTATAATAACTGGAGAAGATTAAAAATTTCATTGTTTCTCCAATCTGAACATACAATTATAGCTATACTTTGTATTTCTTCTTCAACAAAATTAAGGTTAATTCTAAGTTAAGCGTTAAATAACATCTCTGAGAGCTATAAGTAATATATTTTACAGATTGATGGCAATTAATCATGCGGTCGAAATACTAGGTGGCGCGCGGAGCGAGGTACAATAATTAACAGTAATATTTCAAACTATTATTAACGATTCAAGACGTGAAATGTATGGCATGTACGAGTACGTTGTGTATGTTAATCTCTTTATGGCATGACTTGGTCCCCCGTCGTGGGGGACGTTGCCAGTCGGAGAATGAGTTTTGATTTCTTTGTCTTTTCTCTAAAATTAGACGGAAAATGGAAAACGGAGTGTCGCAATAATATTTCTCTCGATTGACCATGCCTAAAGTTGGATATTGGCGAACCTGAAAAAAAAAATAGTGACTCGTAGGATTTTTTACTATTTGTTTTAATTATACCGTCATAAGAGCTCCTTTAGATGATGATGCTGAAATAACCAGGGGAATCAATTAAATGAAATTTATATTTTTAATGTATTTATATTAAATATTTACTTTCTTTTTAATATATTTTCTTCTCAATCCTACGTAGCGTAGTACAGCGTTGTAGCACAGCGTCTGTACACCCAATGAGCGTTCAATGAGGTTCTATCATCAAACGGAGGTAAAAAAATATTATTTTCATTTGCCTGCTCTGGTGAATGCAGCGTTGACTCCTGCCATTTAAAGCAATATTTGAATGCGAGTGAGAAAGAAATGATAACATTAGGTTCTCTCGGTCTCGATCTCTCTAAGATGAAATATAATTAAATATGTTGTGTGCTTGTCCTAAATTATCCAAACCTTGTATTTTAATATTTTCTACTGCGGATAATTTCATAACTAATTATTGTGTAACGTTCTGTCTGTACATCAAGGGTTTTGTGAGATGGAATATATTTTATTTATTACTTATAAGCGTTAGCTTAAACGCAAAAACAAACACATTACTGGTCCCACTTTCCTCAAGATTTACGCGACAGCGTTTGGATTGGTGGAACGAGATCATTAAAATAGTTAATTCCCCAATTGCGAATCGAACTCACAACCGTCTTGCTGACGGTCAGACACTGTACTGCTGCGCTACGAAGACGTCAATTATTCTTACATATGTTCAAAAATCGAAGAAGCTACCTACATATTTTACGAGAGGAACTCTGTAATCCTTCCGGGAATATCTAATTTGGCATCGTTGTCTTATTTGCCCCATTCATTTACCTACACAGTCACCCAGATGCTCCCTGGGGTACTTTAGACATGTTAAAGCTTACTTACCTTTATAGGTAAAAAATCGATTGTAATATAAATGTATATTTTGTATTTTCTTCTATTTTGCCTTAGATCAAACACGAGGTTTTTTTAAATCTGATAATATCAGACTCGAGGCAATTTTTATATCTAAATATATTTTTTAGTGTGGTCTGGTCAGGTAAAACGAAGATTTTTATCTACTCTGATGAAATAAGAGAAAAGTACACTTTTAATCGCAATATTAACAGGCATAAGTTTAAATTGTACTATTAATATTATGAGTGGGGTAGTTTGTAATCATGCAACACTCAACTCTCTTACTATAAGATATATACATAATAAACGCTTGTTTTAGTAACAGTCTACGAAGGAGACACGCTGAGCTTGCAGCGCATCAGCCGCACCGAGATGGGGGCGTACCTCTGCATCGCCACCAACGCGGTACCGCCGTCCGTGTCCAAGAGGATCATTGTTGACGTTGAATGTAAGTACGGGCCTTGTGCCACGTTTAGAACGTTATCGTTATTTTCTTGTTCAGTAAACGGATTCATTATGAAAAACAATTTTAAAATATACAAAACAACAAGCTTCATTAAAAAATAATTTAAATCTAAAAAAGCAAAAGCAAAATTGTATCTAAAAATCATAATAGCAATTCAACGGCACTGAAGCGTCCTCATTCTATTAACCTTTTTCAGCTTCTAAGACGGCTGTTTCAGTGATTCCAGGATTCCCCTTTATTTTCGCTTTCTTATTACGACCAGCTGACTAAATAAGATCGTACCCGGTGATAATTGAAAGATAATATTTTTTTGAAATATGCACGTCACGTGCACGCTACTCTCGATCTTAGAAAGTTTACTTACAAAGTCCACAAAATAAGAAAATATTTTCAATTGTAACTTTTCATCTGAATTTGTTGTACTAGTCAGTATTTTTTTTGCTTTCTTGAGTTTTTAATCACACCAGGCCAGTTTAAGATTTGATTCCCATTTGATACAATTATTTACAAAAAAAAATGTAAACTTCATAAAATTCAAATTCAAAAAATTTTGATTTTCAGGACAACAATATTAATGGTGGACTTAAATTTATCATAGCAGCTCTATACTGGCTTCTTTATCTTACCCAAATTAGAATGACTAACTACTATACTACATTAACTCCAATAACACCTAAAATAATTCAATAAATATTAACTCAATATCAATACACAAAAATATATCTATCTTTAAATTCAGAGAAAATTCAAGAATTGACAGGTCTGATATCAGTAAGTCAGTACCGCTCTTAGGAACAGCCAGAGGAGACTTATCTTTTTAGCTGAGCTTTTTATTTCTAGATCATTTGCATTTCATAGAATTCGCTTTACGTTCTAAAAGGTATATCTATAATCATTAAACTAGAATTTTTTGCTAGTTTATTGCTGGTTAGGTATAGTAATTAGGCCGTTGTGGTGCAGTGAAATACGATGGTCATGGGTTCAATTGAACTTATTTATTTCTATTCCTCAGCCTAGTCCTGATGAGACCAAATGATGTGTTAAGTTTGCCTTTTGATGAAACCTCGAAACCCGGAGAAAACCAGAGAGGAAATCGATACTAGTATCGTGAAATTAAACAAAGCTGAAAAATTATATAAAATTTTAAATAATTTCATAATTTTTTCACTGCAATTTAATGTGTTAATAAAAATCTGAAGACAGTAATTACGTTAAGTTTAAAATTATTTTACAAAATGTTAATATTTAAAAATAACGCAATAGTATTATTAATATTTGATAATACCTTTACAACATGGGGAGCTTCGAAACGACCTATAATATATCTTTCACAAAATAAAAGTGAAACTCAAAGCTCCATAAAATATATTGAAGCAATAAAAAGATGTTATTACACAAAAAAGCACGAATTTTAACGAGAAAGCTCAAACTGGTTGGAATAATAGCGTCATCTCACACGCACATAACCTAAGAATTTAATAAATATTTTAAAAACATGATAGAATATTAAAACATATCACGAAGCTCGAAGTAATATTTGTCGTGAAAATTGCCGTCGTAAAGCTTGGGCAGTTGAGTTATTCTCTCAAAGTGTGGACTTTATTATCCAAGGGGGATGTGAAAAATAGTCGGCCTCGTTTGAGTGAAGTCAAAATCTATCCATCATTACTTATTATGAATTGTTCCAGTTACCCAACAGTTTAATACTTCAATGCACGCGTATACTTTTGCTTTTCATTGATGAAACTTGGTTTGTCGGCACAATCTAACAACGCAATACGCAATGTCTTGATTATGTCGAGCGGTACGTGTCTTAAAATAAGGCTTCATCTGCATACTCTGCTGTGCGGGAAGAAATTGTTTTCATAAATACGCTAAGGCATAAATATCTCTGTATAGATAGATAGATAGATGGCTTAATGTCAGTGCCTTGCATCTCCACTCGGATGAGATGACACACTTTCTACTCGATGACTCCGTTGACTTAAATGCCAACGTTTATTCTGATCGAGAAGTCATTATAAATACACTAGCTTGTGATGTCTATCTATTTATGTCTGTTTATAGTTATTTATATTGTATTTTATGTTAATGTGGTGTAGATGTACTGCGTTTAACTGCTAAGTGCCTAAATGATGGTTGTGGGTTTGATTCTCATTCGGGATGTTTAAATAATTTCCTTCCCTGGTTTTTCTTTCTAATTCACCTCGCTATGCATGTCTCTATTGCAATGTTCCTTAATGTCTAAAATTTGTGTAATATAAAAAAAATATTTTTTTGGGAAGAAATTTTTTGTATAACTTCTTGGTTAGAGTGCCTCGTCGTGCGAGGTCCTTTTCCGACCGACGCGGGTTGAAGTCTCGAAAAGTGATATTTTTGATTAATTTTTTAAAACACATTTTTTCAAACTTTAACAATAATTATTAAATATTCTAAGCGATAATTAATAAGTAGTAGTAAGTATTACAATAAACATTTCATTTCCAGTTTCACCAATGATTTGGGTACCAAACCAGCTGGTCGGAGCACCAGCAGGCACTGACGTGACCGTTGACTGTCACACTGAAGCTCATCCCCGAGCTATCTCGTATTGGGTGTACGACAACGTAATGGTGCTGCCAACTAAGAAATACGCTATAAATACTGAGGAGAATTCGTACAGGTAATTTTATGTTATATTTTCACCGGGCGATGTGTCGGTAGTAATGAAAAACTATATACAAGTCACAAAAAACTATATAAAAGACTTTATTTTAGCTTTGTTTCCCGCACATAGCAAGGTAGGCAAAAAAATCTAGGAAGCTAATGTTAATTTACTATCGTGCAGAAATTGGGGATCTCACTTTCTGCCATATTCTTGAGGTGTTGTGTGTTAAATGGCAGAACTATTTTCCTCCGAACAGTCAAATGAAGCGTTTTTGAATTGGATGAACATTAGTCATTAGTTTACCCTGACCTAACGAACTCAAAAATGGACATTGTTAAATACATTCAAATTGAACTACGATAGCAGTAATTCCAACAAAATATATATCCACGATATTAACTGGTAACCTTCCAGCAGACGTCGCGATATCTGTTATATTAAATTTTCATCTCCGAGAGGATTTTAGAGTAAAATATATTTTATAGTCTCAACCGAGTTGTGCAAGAGCGTAACGTATATTGCTGTTAGGAAAGATAATCTCTTCCTTAAACCAAACCTGGATCTCTTGTAGCTATATTATGAAAATTGACTTTAATGTAAAATTATTTTACATGTCCAGTCTATAGCATAGTTAGAAGGGTTAACAAAATGACAAGACACTCCGCTTACTTTCCGCCCCAGTTTTGACACGTGCTTATGAAATGAAAATAATTAATTTCTCCAAATGGGAAGTTAACCTATAACCGTCGCATTTACAAGCAAACTCTGCTTCGATGCGCCACTACAAACTGAATAACAGCCTAGTTTCACGTTTCAATACAAGAAATAGTTTTATATACAAATAGACAAACAAATAAAATCACTTAATCATATATATTTCCGTATGACGTCACACGTCATGTAAATTAGCTTAACAAGTCGTCAAATTTATATGAGGAAGTTGCGTTACAGGTAATTAATAATAGATACAGAGCACTCTACGCGTCGTCTCGTAGAGTAATCCAGACCTGTATTATGCATCGCCTATTATATAATGGGGCTTTGAACAGAGTAATATGTTTAATGTATCAAGTTATTAGTAGTGTATATTATGTATGTATGTTTGAGTGTCTATCTATCTAACCTGTCTTTGTCTATAACCTTTTATGTCGCGGCTTAGTGGCACGATGGGTAAACGTGGTTTGTAGAATCGATTCCAACTATTATTAGCTTGAGGAACGGAATGTTTCAATATTAAGTTCCCTGTGCTTACCCTGCTATAAGCGGGACTTAAACATTTGCCGCAAGAACTGTTTTTACATGCAGTATTTCATAAGTATTATACGTTTTGATTTTTAAATATCAAAAATATTTTAAATTTTATTTAATATTCTAATTACTATAAAACTACTATATATATATATACTATACATATGTCACTTCGAAGACAAAATTTCACTTCATTATAGACAATTTCAAATGTTTTGGTTCACAGAGCACACATGAAGCTGACGGTCCGGAACCTCCAGACGGGCGACTTTGGCAACTATCGGTGTATCTCGAAGAACTCCCTCGGCGAGACTGAAGGCTCTATCAGATTATATGGTAAGTTGTTATACTATTACAGATAAATAAGTTTATAAGAAACTGTTAAAATTAATAAAATATACCTATACTTTTATTATTTAAGAGAAAAGATAAAAAAAGGTATATAAAGAAATTACAAAAACATTTAAAAATATAAAAGAATACTTTTTCGATATCTCGTATAAAAGAATACTTTTAGAAAAGGGTTCAGGCATCGGTGGCTATAGCTTCATAATAAGGAATCTCACCATAGTACGCGCTGTCTCAAGTGCCACTGGCTTCTGCATCTTAACGATAACCTCTTAAGATATTGGTGGTGGCTTTTCGCAACTACGCCGAAAGCTCGAACCACTAACGGTACAATGAGAGTCGGTACGTGACAGTAACCTCATGAGCTAAGTCCAAATATTTAGATAACTTTCCTTTTTCCGCCTTCACGAGGTTATAGCAAAGACCATTTAGGATAGCAACGTCAATAATCACTGAACAGCCCGCCGTTCGGTCTACTAGCACTATATCAGATCTAATGGCCACAATATACCTGTCAGTAATAATAGACCGATGTCAGTTGAGCAAAGCACAGCTATTTTGGAAAATAGGTATGAGTTTGTACGAGTATTTTGTAGGTACCTCCGAGTCCGCAACATCATAAATTACGAAGAGCCAGTTGCTGGTGTGCTATATTGGCAACTTTCTTCTATTAATGTAAACAATTTCCAATAAATTACTTTATGATTGACTTAGTTTTCTAGAAATATATTTTCCTAATACGAGTATATGTAGTTCTTTTAATTTGAACATATTGTAACAGTATGTACCTTGGGTGTGATGTAAATATAAATAATAGGTGTTCGGGGAATCAGTTACAATTTATCGAATATTCGTCCCTCTAATTCCGAAACAAAATGCTGTGTTTCATACATTTAAATTTTACGAAAGCGAGCGACACGTAGTATCCCGCAAAGAGCTAAGTAGGAAGAGCCTGCTATGTGCGGGATACGGCGTCAAGTTACAAACAGTTACTGAATCGCCAATATACTTTCAATGTACAGTGTGTGCGAGTGGTATCGTATTTAACTAATAAGTGCTTAGTTGTGTGTATGACTGCAGGTTCAAATACAGTCTTTTGAAATGTATCTCTAAGTTGAGATAAAATAAAAAAACAAAGCAATATATTTGTTTTCCTGTTACTCACAAGTTCAAAATTATTTTTTAACATAATTCTTTTTTTGCGCAGAAATTCCAATGCCTTCGACGTCACCGAAGGCGACTGAAATGAAAAGTAATGCCCATAAAGAAAGTGAGTGTGCATCTTATTTCCTATGTATTTAAGTAATTACAGTTATAGAGAGATCCCGCGTATAGCACAGGGGTAGACAGAGATTACCCTGTTACAAACAGGATACAGGTTGAAAGTATTTATTGCTATTTATTGAGATCTAATATTTATATAATTTACAGCTATTTAAGCCAGTTTTCATTTAATAAATAACAGTAAAAACATAAAATATATTACCTTTAAAAAAATTTGTAATTATAATTTTTTAAACTTTTAATAATTGTAAACGGAGTGTCTTAACACCGAGGTTCCCTCTGCCTACCCTGTATGCGGGATATAGCGTGAATCTGGTTAAAAATAATATATTTTTAAAATTAGTAAATGTGATTTTTTCAATTTTTTCATTAATTTATTATTTTTAAATAACACATTTTTCCTTTTTGTTTTTTTTATTTTTTCCATATGAACAATAATACATTCAATAGTGCCAGACTACCTATTAACAGAAATTACAGAAAACGGGCGGCGGTGTAATTAATCAGTAACTTAATATACTTTCTTGTTATTATAAAAAAATTGGTAAAATAACACATTATTAAGTTTAAAAATAATAACATTTAAGAAAAATGTTAAGAAAAATAATAGTATTGAAATATTGATACAGCGTCTGATTGTAAACGCAACGGTTGTAGGTTCGATTTCCACTCGTAGCAATATATTATTTTCATTGCCTTGCTGTGCTAGCAGGATAATGCGGGATATTCGACAAACGATGTCTAGATAACTGAGTGAAAGGCGTGGAACAGAGTGTCAAACTAAAGAAGACGAACTTTATAGTAGAAATGATTCTAGTACGAATATACTACATACTAGTATGTATGAAAAATGTGTCTCTGACAGATGAATAATTAATTTTAATGTGTACCCACACGCGTGGATCTTGCCGAGCCGGCGCTTATACGTTTTTATACGTTCTTTTATTTTTATTAGAAGAACTCGATGCTTTTTAGGCGACTTCTTTCATTATAATTCGCACTGACGTGAAATGATAAACAGAAGTATACAGAAGTTAATAAACTACAAAAATAACGACGTTTTGATAATTACGTATACAAAACCTAATATTTAGGGTCCCGTACTTAGAAGAAAAAAATGAGAGTGAAAAACGCGACCTTTGTGGGTTCGAGGCCCACTCGAGGAAGCGAAATATTTATTTACGTTTATATTTCCATTATATTCTATATGGCCTCGTCATTTTTACGAACTCTAATATAAACATTCCCCAACTGAGTGTTAAATCCATATATACAATTATTTATTAATTCTCTTCTATTCTATTATGTACTAGACTGTATTTTAGGATAACTTTACGAGCTATACACTTTTATCACACTTAGGTAACTTTTTAGTTCTAATTATTTATGTATGACTTGACGAAAACATAACAGGGTTGGGTTACAGTAATATTTCTATATTATATTAATATTTCACCGTTGGGAAGTATAGAAGGGGCGCAGGGGACACGCCTGCGGCTGTAAACGCAACGGTTGCTGGTTTCCAATCCCACTCGGGGGAATTAGATATTTGATATATTCATTTCTTTGCCCTAATAACGAGTTGAGTTCCGCCACTCAATACACAATGCCTCAAGCATTCGGTGGAAAGTGGAAAACAGAAACGTTGTTCGTTGGAGGTCGTAATGTTTTAGCACCAGGTTCCTAGTTCCCTCTACCTACCCTGTCATGTAGCACATTGAATTGAAGGTATAAAAAAAACACAGACGATGATTCTTTTTTGTTTATATTTTTAATTTTATATATTTTTCCACCTTCATGCTTGCTATGTAGAGCAGGGTATAGAGGTTATCATCATTCCACCCGAATGTAATACATTGTAATTTGGATGCAGCTCTACGCTGCACCTTATTTTACATCCAATTTAATAATAAAAAATCCTCACTTGAGACAACAAAATATCAATATCGTACGCCTGTGCCTCTATGCCACGGCTGCCCTCAGGTAATGACTCTAATTCACTAGTCACTTATTTTGTATATTCATATTACTAATTTTAACTAAAAGTAATAATGATTCTATTCTTGACTTTTTTCTCTTTAAAATTCTCCGCAACGCTCCACGAAGAACGTCGCTGATTCGCCAATAGATGCTAAACCAGGCCGCGCTTACAATGTACACACACTTAAGGAGAGCTGACTCTAATTGCAGCGTCTTGCGGCGTAATAAAACGTATGAAACTATTTTAAGAGTTCCGTACTTTTTGAGGAAAAAAGGAACCCTTATAAGATCACTCTGTTTTCCATCCGTCTGACTGTCTGACTGTCAAGTTCCTTTATCTCAGGAACGCTTGGAGGTATCTGGTTGAAATTTAAACCATATATAAATCTATGGCCATGATTTCCTGAAAAAAAATCATATTAATCCCGTCAAAATTGAAAACATTGGAGACAGACTCAATGGAGGTTTCGTTCTGTCCATACAGCAATCATCAGGTGGTTACCCTGAGCACCCACATACAATTTCGTTTCATCACGAGGGCGCTGCAGCAGGTTACACCGATGTTATTATTAAATACAAACAGAAAATAGCTATTTCGCTTATTATATGGTTTTATTCAATTTCTATCGCGTTATATCTAGCATTTGCCGATCATTTAGACGAATAATTACAAAGCAATAGTGCAAATTAAGCATAATGTAGGTATAATACTAAAATTGCTACCAGATTACAATTTAACGATACGGTATTGTTTTTAGTTTCAAACTATATCTCGCATATAACAGGGTATTCAAATTAAGTGGTAAAATACTCCGTTGAAATAACAAACGGCGTAGGCAGACGGAACCTGGGAACCTAATGTTAAGACTTCATTCCCATTAAGACAATTCCGTTCTCCACTTTTTGAATTCTGGAGGCATTGTGTATTGAGTGACAGAATTAAATGGCGCACGTACGGCGCATTCCTTTCCAAAGCTTAGTATAGAAGAATTGGATAGATAAGAAAAATTATGATGAAATATGGCTGGTGACAATAAATTTCTATTATTAAAGAAAGTAGGCAATGCTCCTCCTCGGAGAGAGTCACTCCATTGTCCCTTTGTAAAAAATTCTGTTAAGATATATATCGCGCACGCAAACTGAAGGAACGCGCTGATACATGTGAATTCTGCTTTATTTATTTCCATTTGAGTACGCTGGCGAAGCCGCAAGTAAAAGCAACTTCTAAATATAACCCTAAGTGAGATATTATCTTATTACCAATAGATACGTATGTATACTGATAATTAGTTATCTGTTCTTAATCTTACAAAGTATTTTGTGGGAGAAGCATAGTTTTATGTAACACAGCTTAGCCTGTCTTACTTTAACGATCGCTGCCTATAATAAAAAAGTATCTTACTTTTCTATTCAGCTTAAAAACCAATTTTATATTTATCATCTTCATGCTGTATCCCGCACACACCAGGGTAGGCAGAGGGAACCTAGTGTTAAAACACCCCGTTCTCCACTTTCTGCCGAATTCTGGAGGCATTGCATGTTACGTGATAGAACTCAACGCCGCGCTTTGCCTCGACACCAGAGCGAAGAAATGGAAATATAAATTTAAATAAATATTTCACCTCCTCGAGTGGGCATCGAACCCACAACTAATCGGTTTGCAGTCACACTTTGTGCGCCTTCGCCGTGACTGGCCGCTCTCTAATTTTATATTTAATTATAATAAATAATACAGGTACAATTAATTTAATAGATTAGCTAAGTCGAATGAGGTTCGATAATTTAAATTAAGTAAAATATTCGTATCTCAAATATGCGGGAACTTGTAACGGTTTCTTTTGTGAAATATTCATAAACTTGTAATTTACTTTATTTATATTATATATATGTTTGTATTTATAGTATATGTTCTCATTTCTTGTTAAATTTCATCATTTTATACCAACAGGAAGGACCCTACAGGTTTTTATTATGCGACCAATTTCATACAATACACGGCAAATACGAAACAAAGACGCTCGCTTCGCAGACGATTACGTTTATTCAGATATTATTTATTTTCAAAGCTCCAAGGAATTAATAGAATTAAATGTTATATCAATATTATTTTATATTTACTAAGTTATCTTAGGAAACGTTCGATTTTTAAAAAGAGAATATATCTGTAATAGATTTTTGCTAATATCCTATTACACAACGTTGTGTTGATAGCGACGCTCCGCGCGAACGTAACGTAGACCGGTAACGTAACCGTGCGAGTGAGAGAGGTTATAGCATTTCAGATTTCTATTTACTAATAATTTATCATAACAAATTTTGATGCCTGCTAATTATCTTGTGGTTCAAAAAATATTGATATATCGATTTGATTGTCTTTTTCCTATGTACACCTTGCGTTCACAGCGACGCTACGCGCAAACGTTACGCGCGCGACCGAGCGGCCGAGCGTGGTGCGCGCGCAGCTGGACCGCGCGCCCGACCGCGCGCACGTGTACCGGGCGCCGCACCCGCACCACGCCTCAGGTACGCTAGAAATTAATGAATTTTACTCTTACTGTCTGTATATATGTATCTATATACATTGTATTTGTATATATTCTTGTTTAAATTTGACACTACGCGCACCATTTAGTTAGATCTGTAGAAAATTGTATAATATATTCGCAAAGCACGTAGAATTAAATATTTATGTATTTAAAACTTGTTTTTTTAATTAGTATTTAGTTAAAACGCTACTTTTTAACTCGTTAAAGTAAAAAAAATCAAATATATATTGAATAATATTTCTCTGCGTTTATAATTATATTACATGATATTTATGTAATAGCTTTAAAGCTGTAATATCTAGGTTACGTAAAAGACATGAGGACATCTCGTAGGACATAAAATATTTGAATCTGATCAAATTTTAGACACTACGCAGTTTTTCAATAATTCCAAAACTGAATAAACACAAAAATTTCAACGTCACATTTTTCTTAACAACAATATCAAGAGAAGTCACCCACCTTCCCTTACAAAACTATGACGAAAATAAATTGAGGCCAATACAAGTAGAAAGCAAGCAAAAAAGATGTATAACATGCAAGTTTAAGTAAACGTACGGTAATACAAGCGCGTTGGCAATTGCTAAAGGCCGAGGCCAAACCTCGACTCGTAAAGGCTTTACTGCTTTGTATTGTTTGTAAGAATATTCTGCATTATTAACAGCATCTTCCCCTTGCCGCGTAAAAAATGAAGGCGTTGAAAAATCCAACACCTTAACGCCACTAGATAGGTCCACCGGAATAATATGTTATTTATATATATATAATTATAATTTAATATATATATTTTAGTGTCTTACAATAAAAACCATTATGGTTATATATTTATAAATAAGCAAATATAATATAGAAAAGAAACATCTCAACTTCTAATAAGGAGCTTAAGGCGCAATTTCTTCCCTTTTGGCAATATCCGAAACGTGGAACAAGACAGGTTCAGTTGAGAGATGCGGTGAGACCGGGTCGCCCTCCTCCCATACTGCCGCCAAATACAGATTAAACATTCAACGAGTTCGCATACACACTTAACCCTCATAAATATTCAGTCGAGACCGCGTACAATCAATTCTTTCACTTCCCAAGCTTCAGGAAAAAATGTTTGAACAGCAAAATAATATGATATCAAACAGAGAAACGTCTTTGAATAAAATATAAGGGGGCGCCATTGTTGAAATTAACTATACCCGTAGAGGAGCACGAATACGTACGAGGTATCTATTCTGTAGACTGTGTGCTGAACTACTTTTTTGTTATAACAAAATAAAACTATTAGTAGAATCTCTTAAATTATCTTTATATTAAATAAACTGACAAATTTTATATATTTTCCAGAATAAATAATATTATCTCAACCAACTCGGAAAGAATTCTTAAAAATGTAATTTTATTAAGTTAAAATATGCCATTTCTCTTTTAGTAAATATCTAAATTCGAAAACGCGGTCCTTTCTTGGTTACCCGCGCGCGCATCTGAGCGCACAAAGCGTTACTTTTGTATTTTATTTGGTGTTTCGTTGCGCACTCATTTAACTTTCTTACTTTTTGTTTCGCTTTGGCTTTTGCGTTTTCACTTTTATTTAGTTTTCATTTTTACACCATTTTAGGAATTGTCCAATTATTTCACGTTACGTTTTATTTAAAGTCCTTGACAACCGCATATTTGATTAACTATACTCGATATTAATATAATTACAAAATATCTGTAGTTTTCAACAAAAGTTCAGAATGATATGACACAATGTTTGTATTTACTTTATCTCAATAAAATCTTTCTTTTGTTCCAGGCACAAGGTCTCTCCAATGCTGGCGTCAGTCATTTGTGGCTATAGTGGTATTAGTTCATATAGATTTCTTATCAGACCTGTTCATTTGTTTTTGAACGTCTAACAAATTATAATAATTATTTGCAGTTAACAGTTCAAAATTTACAGGTTATTAAAATAATAACATATCATAAAAATGTGTAACAACATCATATCCTTCGTTAATAATGAAAGTGAGAGTTTTATATCTTAAAGCTCTGGTCGAAGTAAAATACGATAGCGTGTAAGCCTTTAACTTGAACTTCCATATTCTCTTCCTTGTTGTTAATGTTTTAGATTGATTATTTTGTATGATTACTCTTTACAAGTATTAAATGTATATTTGTCGTATAGGTTTTTAAAAATTTTCTTAAACAATAAATCTAGTGCATATATCACTACTCTTCTCACTTACAAAGAATTTGAGAGACAGTACACTATGTCTGTATTTAGTGTGCGACGGAACCTACGTCACATAAAATGCAAGAAAATCGGGGAAATGAGTTACTTATACATGACCTTGAGTAAAAATCAAACTCACAATCCTTATAGTCAAATAAATATTTAGCATACTGTTTGTATTAAAATTTATTTCATAGTTTTAAGCTCCATATTATTTACGATTCCGGCCCCAAATTTACATTTTACACCCGATGTACCCCGATCCTGTGCTACACTTCAGAGGGTAGAATAGATCTACTTATATTGTACTATTGTGACGCCATGCTTCGCATAATATTGTCGTTCTGAAGTGCCAAAACTTTTAAGCTGTCAATTTCTAAATTTACTTGAGTATTATTCGTTTTGATTCACTTCACCCAATCAAATTAAAATCAATTTAAATTTAAATAAAATATTCAAAATGTTTAGTGAAATTGTTTGGCTTAGTTACATTGTTATCGTCGTTTGGGCCAGTGTTCGCTAAAGCACAGCACACAGCGGTGGACTTGAGTGGCAGCTCTGAACTTGGATAAAATAAAGATTCACATACAATTCCATTTCAAAATTAAGACCTATTTGATATCATAACTACAACATACCAAAGGATTGAATTATAAAACTAATCACTGAGGAGAGCTTTCTGTGAATAAATATATAAATAAAATAAAATTAGCTACTCGCTGTATCCCGCACACAGCAGGGTAGGCAGAAGGAACCTAGTGTTAAGGCACTCCGTTCTCCACTTTATGACGAATTCTGGGGGCATTGCGTATTGAGTGGCGGAACTCAACGACGCGCTTTTGTCTCGACATCGACGAAATATACATTGGAATAAATATTTCATCCCCTCGAGTGGGTATCGAATCCACAACCAGTCGGTTTCACAGTTATATTTTGTGCCCCTGCGTCAACTACGTCGACTAACCTCTATATTTGATTTAAAATAAATATTAAATTTATTATTAATTTTCTTAAATTTATGAAAGTGAGGAACGGAAGTGTCTTATTGGGAACGGAGAGTTCCCTCTGCGTACATTGTTATGTGAGCTAACAAAGAAAGAACAAAGTGATACTTCACTCTATCCTACCCCACAGTCAACAGTCAACTTGCCACTCTGTATATACAATTAGAAAGCTAGAAACAGCACTTGTAGTAAATAATAACCCAGCTTGCCCTTCACGCTTCTCTCGTATGTAAATATATATCTTAAATATTATTGCACATAAGATTATCTACATTCTAACAAAAAATGTTTATTATGAAAATTGTTAGCCTAAATAGATTACGTATCTATTGAATGAATGTATAAAATATATCTTTTATTATGAATAAGAGGTACGGTTAGTATAAATTTACCATTACAAAACCTTTGTTGTACAGATTATTGTGCGATTTTGATGATGTAAATACATATGAAAAATAAATTAGTATAAAATTATTTTGTTGTTTTATTTATAAATCTGTTTAAATGTTTTTTCCTCTTCATTTAATAAACTACTATGGATTTCTTAGATTCGATTATTCCTAAAAAAAATTAAATTACATACATTTTGTGAAAATATTTTTGTTGCAACACGCAATGTCTAGAAAATTGGGCGGATAGTGGAGAAATGTAGTACATACAATATATGACTATTTTGTCCTAGATTTCCTACGCCAATCCTACTTTGACGTCAGATTACGACACTTAAAAAGATGTAAAGAGAGTGTTATATATAAGATATCTCTTTCTGTCTACAATTTTTATATGTTTATCTAAATCGACAAAAACCTCGGGTCATATATAGTCACCAGCCACAAGCTAAAGAGATTAAATTAAAAAAAATTATAGTCTACTAAGCTACCGTAGTTATGAAGTTATCTTCATGTCTCTTCTCCCAGAGGCTTTTAAGCTAATTAAATGAAAAGTAAATAATTATAAAAATATTATCAATCGCCTTGATATTTATCATTTCATATAATTCAATGTCACGATTGCGTTTACTTGTATTTCTCAATCTCATTCGGCGATAATAGTGTATTGGCACTGAGTTTTCTCTTCTACCCTGCAATGTGAATTGAAAATTAAAAACTTTTTTCCCTTTCTGCTTAAATAAATAAATATTTAACGAATTGTCTTATTTTTTTTTTCAGAAAATTTATTTTTTATATATAACTATGTATATAACTTTAAAAATGACATACAAGCCAAACATACACTATAGAAACAACATATACCACGTTTGCAAGCGTATATTTAAAAATATTGCCAAAGCCGAACGTATGAAAAAAGGAAACGCTGTTCACTGTGTACGAAACAAGTCAGACCACGAAATGCTAGAACAAATAAAATTCCCGTTAAAAGTCTAAGTAAACATTTGAAATAGTGCTGGAAATGTTTTTATCAGAGCTCGGTGTAAGCCTCCATAAATAATTATAAAGCTTCCCGTTTCGCGGCCATTTAAAGGCTATTTATTCTTTCACTTTTATCGGATATTCTTTTGAGAAAATTCGTTAGCGCCGCACTGGAACTGAATTTCGATTAGAAAAAGACAAAGAAGTCTCCGAAGGAAATCAATTAAAGCCCATTGATTCAGGAGAACCGATAACGTCTGTCAGTGAGTGAAAATGGCCACTTGATAAAAGCTTGCCCTATCGAAGATCTATTTTTAATTATTTTAAACGACGCGACGCGACAGTGTCCCCTTTCAATATTGAAGTACTTCATATTTTTCTTGTTATATTTGATGTATTACTTTTTTCAACTACGGTTACCTAATAATTTTACATGGTAGAACTTTTTGGGTCTGCGTAAAAACTGAATTTGTCCCCGTATAAGTAATATGCTTTAGCAAATTATACTAGCTGAAAAAACTCACACGCCAACAAACATACATACACAATACATGACATATACACATAAACATAAGTTTGGAATGCATTTTGTACTTTATTAATTAAAATATTCTGAACTAAATTCAGAAATAGGACAATATACAACACACAACAGATAACCACACGCAGGTGCAGGTGCAGGTGCAGATAAAATAATAATATCCACAAAACTAATTGCAGAATGCTTTGTTTAACAATCGTTATCTCCGGAGATTGGTGTAGATAAGTCTGGCCGATGGGAATCTTCCCTATAGATAAGACGAATCAGATATCATTGTATAATGACGATATCGATCCTTTGAATATATGAATACAAAACGTTTGCAGATTGTTTAATTATTATCAACGTATTTGTATCGAGTGTATTGGAAGTTCGATTTGTATGACTATTGTTCTCTCATAGCTTGCGCTGGCAAACTTGGATGAATTTGTTTTCTATACAGAATTTATATTTGTTACAGATATTGATAAAAGGTAGATTTTGTAAGAATATAATAAATATTATTAATTATGTTCCGATATAGACAAGCAGATTTGTAAAAAATCTTAATAAAAATCCATAACCTTTTAAATATTGCCAGTTCCATCAGATAGTGGCGCGTTATCAACTTTTACGTCATTATGTTTATGTGGAGCTAAGTATCTCAAATATTTATATTATAAAAGCCTAACGCGAACCGAGAGGCGACGGTCCCTATTTTATCTTTACCTAATTCTTGATTCAAATTAAATTTCCCCCCATTAGGTAAACTAATATTTGACACTTCGGAAATTGTAACCTCGATAACAAGTTGGAATTAATGCTCAACTCAATCTACTTTTACCAATAAAGCAATTTCGTGACGAATTTCTTGAGAGGACCCCTAATTGTTTGTTTTGTCGTATCGTCTCGTGTTTCGGTGGCTGCGTCGTTGTCTCTTAGATGTTGACTGTTCCTTTCTGCTTGATTATCTTAGTTGATGTACTGTAGAAAACAATCCATAGCAAAACAAATTCAAACAAACAATTTTTTATTGATTTAAATCTATTTGTAGCATTAAATCAGCTGCGCCAATGAGACGTTAATAACCAAACTCAGGATAATTCATATTTAAAAATAGTCATCTAACTTAATATATTCCGGAAAACAAAAACAACGCATAAAACTGTCAGACAGTGTCATAAACAATATTATGCGGAAAGCGAACGCAATTTCACACGCGGGTATTATAAACTCACACATATTTGATATTTTGTATTGTTGTAACTCACGTGATGTCGGCGCGGCGCGGCATGGTACGTCCGTACCGACATACGCTGTTCTGGTTATGGAGTCGATACTCAATCCGGCAAATAACTTAACTTAACTTAGCTTCACGCTTTATCACTAGCGGGGTAGTCAGAAAGAATGGAGCGCCAAACGCTACAGTTCTTCTTCTTTCATCACTCATTCGTTCGAAGCGCCCAAACTACCTGAGCACCTTCTTCTCACCGTAACGTCCTCACTAGTACCTGCCATTCTGTGTATCTTTTCATGGGGGATCCGGTCAGCTAAGCTGATGCTTCCGGCAATAATAAATAAAAATGCACGTCGGTGGTTTGACACATAATTGAACACTAATGAAATTGCAACTTCTTAAATGGTTCAAATTTTGTTTGTTTTATATTTATAGTAATAAATCTATCAATCTAACGATTATGTAAGACAAATAACTCAGTTTAGAGCTCAAGTTTTAGGACTTAGCCTTAGTTTTACAGCGCATTACAGTACAATATCGTAAAATAAAAAATAACAATACAGAGAAAATATTTGCAGCGTTTAAATAAATAAAAACACTAACGTCTTCTAGGAAGAAGTTAGTACTTTCTATTATGTTCGCTACACTACAGTGCATAAAAATATATAATTCATCAGAAAGTAATATAGGCTTTAAACAGCTGTAAGTCGTCCTGTGCCGCAGTAAATTTGGCACAGACATCGGAAGTAAAACCGCATCTCCAGAACAAGTTTAATTGACAGCAGCTACCGCAGAACTCCTCTGCGAATAGTTCACATTTAGTGGCATGCTGCCGTCTGCCGTCTGCTGCAGCATGCCACTAAATGTTTTATTGTTATGTCAAACGCTTATTAATTATCCTGACAGTTATCCGAACGGATGAGAATCAGTAGGTCTTAATTTCCAGAATAAAAGTTCCAATCAGTATATACTGATTTACATTTATAGTTAAATCCCGCATGCAGCAAGGTAGTAAAATTAAAGAGTTAAGACACTCCGTTCTTTATTTTTCTATCAATATTTAGGATAAAAAGTTAAGTGATAAATTTACGTAATATTTAAGCCCAATTTGAAGTATTTTATATAGAAAAATGTAATTTAAAACTATAAGAACTTCAAATTCATGATAGTAAAGTGCCTCAACTCTTTATCTCATCATCGATTTTCAAAGTCAATATGCCTCGAGCTGGGTTTTAAATTGCGCCAATATTTTATATTAAAGAGCTTCCTGATGTTGTCGATGAGATTAAATATATCACCAGTAATTTAAGCAAGAAAAATTAATCTGCGTGCGGCAGAAAATTCGATACATATATATATCGAGTGGCGAAACTCTAACACCGTGCTTTGTTTTGGCAGAGTAAGGAAAAGATAATATTATATACTTCCGAATAAAAATCGAACCCACACCATCGTGTTAAGACGCTGACGTAGACCTATGCGTAGTCCCACTGCGCATGGACTCAATAGCTTATATCAATTTCTAATACAATATTTTTCGTTGTTTGCTTAATCTATATCCCGCACTTGACTCCAAAAACCTAGCTGAACCCAATGAAAAAGTTAAAAGTTAACATGCGGTTTTTTTGAAGAATATGGGTAACAGATACATTTTTTTTGTTCACGCAAACGAAATTTAATTGGGCTACTTTCCAGTAGAGAAAAGTAGGACTGTCAATACTAGAATCCCTCTGCTTACCCTGGTATATACGG
This sequence comes from Heliconius aoede, assembly GCA_037355905.1. NCBI lineage: Eukaryota > Metazoa > Arthropoda > Insecta > Lepidoptera > Nymphalidae > Heliconius > Heliconius aoede. Next base: position 254,780 of record JBAIZZ010000207.1, on the reverse strand, counting down.
GATACAGCGTGAAACTTCAAAACTAATAACAGAAGACAATTTTATACAAAGCATCTATAAGCTGTTGAATTTTTACAAAGAACAATTTAGAGAGATCAAGTATGGTCAGTAAAGAAAATTCATAATATGACCGTCCATTCCACACAAATTGGAAAGCATCGATGCGAGTGAATATATAAAAATCTACTTTACCTACATTGTGTTACGGTCGAATTTACATTGAAAAACTATTCACAAAACTTATTTAATAATATAACTTAAATTTGGACCTTAAGAGCTTTGTACATTGGGTTCAAATTTCGATATTCTTAGTTTCTTAGCATTCAGCGGTGTACTCTAGAGGCGGATGGCCTGAGCCCGTCGACACTTGTAAAATTTCACGCGCAGTTACCCCATCTGAGATATAATATGAGATAAGGAAGACCATCGGGTTTCAAGTGTCATATTTTTGGCGCACATTCGTCACGCAGTGTGGGAGATGTAGAGGTACCTATCCCGCCTGATAAGCTTTCTGATCACGTCGAGGGTGACCTAATATGAATATATACTTAAAATGGAATATTTTGAATTGTACTAGTTTTTCTATTTCCATTAGAATAAAAAATATATTTTTATTTTACTCACGCTGGTAACGACAGCTTAACGCCGCGCGTCATTTACCAGAGAAAAAAATATTCCATCCAGAGGGGGTCAAACCCACAATCGTCCTGCTAAAAGTTTCACAGCGCTACTATGTATCAAGTAGTAATGTAAATTATTTCCTGATGCTTAAAAATAACAGAATATTAAAAATATATAAAGAACGCTGAAACGTACAGACCAACATATATTCATAATTATTAAATTAAATATTTGAATTTCAGCACTCACGCTCGAGCTTGCATGAGATGTACTGCGGAAATAAATCGTTATAAATGATAATGTTTTGTGTAGCTAAAGGTGTAAGGACTGAAACAATTGAAAAATGTACCGTGCAAACCGCAGAGAAGACAGAGAGACGTAATGTCTTAGCTCTCCGTTCTCCGCTTTAAGCCCGATTTCGAGGCATTATGTGTTGAGTAACGTTACCTAAAGTTGCCTTTGAACTTACTACAGCGGAGAAATAATAATAACTTAAATACAATGATGTGTCCGAATGGAAATCAAACTTACAGTCGAGTGCTAATATTATTTACAATTGTTATTATAAGCTCCCCTTCCTTCGCGTCGCTGCAAATTATCGGATTGGCGTGATTTGAACAAAAGGGTTGAAAATGTAAATGAGTTGAGGTCCCTTGTTATTTTCTTATCATTTTCATTATATATAAATACTATTATAAATATTTTAGACGCTAGCATTGCTACTGGTGTTAAAAATACGCAACTGGTGAATTCACAGTGTGAATGGGTTCGTTCTTCATATAATTAATAATAAGATTTACTATTTGTGCTTATAAGGAATGTCAACTGCCACCTCAAACTACTCAATTTTTATAATCTTTTTCTTTTTTTCAGCTTTTCAGGCAGTGTTACTCGCATATAGCAGAGAGTGGGCAGAGGGAGTCCTCTCCATTTTACCGCACGTTCAAAGTGACATAAAACAAGCATTAAAAACTCATCTTTACAAAGTCCCGAACGAAACTAAACAAACAAATAAAATAAGTGGATCCACTCGCTCACATTGATCTACGAACAAAATCAAGTAAAAGCTTGTTTGTTTTAGAACGGTGCGTAGTGGACGGACGCCACAAAGAGTTCCTGCTTGTAAACTTTTGCAATAAACATGGAGGTACATAAATTTCTTATGTCTATACATATTTTAATAAAAAATCTCGTGACCCCAAAATAATATTAAATTATGCATAGACATTGGGGGAGCTTCAAACAAAAACTTATATGAATCATAATATTTTGCATTATTTATTTAAAAAATTGTACTTTTATTTTACTTTTTCTTATTATTGACATCTGTCATGGCAGCTGTGGGATAAGGTCTATTAGTGTGTCCGTTTGATTTCCACTCGGGTAAATTATTTTATTTGAATTATTTTCTTTTGGCTAGGTAAAGCGCGGCGCTGAATTATCTTTTAACACGCAATATGTCGAAAAACGGCGACACATTGCGTGCATAAAGTGTCACAATAGTTTGTTCTCTATGCCTACTTTTTTGGTAAGCAGGAAAATATATGAAACTGCTTTTAATTAAGTACAATGCCTTGAGTAAAAAAAACTCGTAGTAGAAAATATTCTTTCTGTTAACCAATTTCTTTAAATTCAATGACGACGTAGTGATGTATACCTAAGGCACTACGGAAATAAAATATTTTATAAATACCCTTCGCCCAAATGATGAATGATGAATCACGGGGTAAGTCCTGGCAACTGTTATATAGGGCAGACTATTAGGTATACTCGGTATTCCCATGCTTCTCTCTACACTTATAACTTATGTTAAATGAATTGTAAAAAAAATACGACAGTAGCATGACGAAAGACAAAAAACCAATCTGCGCCTTATTTCCCGGAACAGCGAAATAATCCCAATCAAAAAATTATAATATCTTAACGACTTCATTGCCGCCACTTACGATCTTATGTTACTGCGCTACGACGGCTTCATTAAATTCAACCAAATCCGGTAATAATGAACTGGTAACAACAAATAAACGGTAGTAAACTGTAAACAATGCCGACTCGATATCACTTGCTCGTTCATAAATACCTAAGTTTAATTAAATGGAGGAACGGCGAGCACAATGCGTTCGCGCGATCACTCGCCAGATATTCGGAGATTCCAGACCGCAGTGCTGATAACGTTATTTATACTGCGCGATCAGTTATCACTGGCGTGGCAAGTGTTGGATAATTTTAATTATTCTGTGTTATATCTATAATTTTATATCTAACCTCAAAAAATTAAAAGCTTTTGTCTGCTTCTTCGTCTGTACGGGCACAACATAGCCAAGATTTAACAGTTAAGCTCACCAATAATAAAACATAGATGTCTAGAACTTCAAGTAACATTTGTCGAAACAAACTATCTATTTGTTATATATACTATATTTTCCCAGGAATTAGATTAGAATTTTTCACATGTTCATAAAACAATAAAATGTGAAATAAAGTCGTATCGTTACAATAAATGATATTCTGTGATACATCTGTGATACATGTACATCTGCTACGTGTGCAGTGTTACCGATTAGCTACAACTGATAATTCACATTGATTTGTTGTTACTCTGAAATTTTATAAATATAACTCACTGTGAACCTTGAATAAAAGGTATTTTTTTATATTAAAAATTATGAATACTTATATAATTATGAATATTATGAATACTTATGCTTATAAAGTTATGAATAATATACTTTACATTGAAAGGAGTTTTACAACACAACGACAGAGGAATCTCAGTGTGAAGACACTCTTTTCCCTAGTTTCTGCTTGAATTTCAATCATCGGGTGACGGAACTTAATGCCCGGCATTCCACGAACTGGAACTAAACTTACAGCCGTCACGTTTATTACTACAATGGCTTAAATTCGGAACAAAAATATTTTTATCAATAAAGTCAAACTAAACTAAAGTTTTCATTTTATAATTGAAAATGAACTTATGAGAAAATTTTATAAACAAAATTCTTTTTTTTGTATTGAAAATTAATAATTACTATTTTGTTAAACTTTATGAACTTCTATAGATTTATTTTTTTACTCGTTCTCTTCATACACTAGGGAATGTGAAGAGACGGATTTATCTGTCTTGTACTTTACGCTAACAATGTTACGGTCATAGACACTAGTATTCAATATATAGAAAAAATGCAGTGAAAAATCACTATCTCAGCCGACATTTACAATTGTGATATCCACAGAACATATAGCTAAAATATTTTGTTTATTATTCCACCTATTTTCGGAATACAGCATGTCAATTTTCGGAACTCAAAACCACACTCCGTCTTATTAAAGCTCAAGATTCTTATCTATGTTATCTATTATTAATATAACATCAACCAGCAGACTGCGCCAAGAATTGCAAATAGCATAACAACACGAACCCAAAAACCCTAAAGAAAAAATATGATATTGCTTTTAAATATGAAATATTACTCTAAGTGTTCGCCTTATGAAGAAAAAGGGTTTACCCGTGTCAAGCGCTGGAGGCTGGAGGCTGGAGGCGGCGTCATGTGTCTTCATTGGTAAAACAATGAATTGGTATTAGCATCGCTGTATTATTAGTTATTGTAAGCTCAGAGTTAGTATGCGATCGTGCGGGCTTTTTTCAAGATTTTATCTGCTATGGGTGTGTGAAAATGATAATAACCGTGCATTTTATGTGTTAAAAAGCACTTTCTGCATAACAGGGAGTTAAAAGGTAAATGTGAATGATATTGCATATTGAGCTGCGGAACTCAACGTCGCGCTTTGTCGTGTTACGAGAGCGCGAAAATGAAAATAAATTATTTCCTCAAATGTGAATTGAACCTATAGGCATCCGGCTCAGGATGAAAGCACTCTTAGTGAGATGATATTAGAATCCCTTCGGAAATTGAATCCACGACTATCCACGACCTATGTATACTTACAGAATAAGAGATTACACTCATTCCACCTACACCGTTACACCTACAAACAAAATAATAACTTAAACACTTACAACAGTTTACAAAACAACAAAACCCAATTAACACTAACAATTAACTTAAAAAAGTTGAACAAAAACACTTAGCGAATGCTCGCCGAAAGTGAAATATTTAAACCGCTTACTATAAAGGAGCTTTCAACTATCACTACAGCATGCAACTTTTAACCTAACGGCAAAATATCCTATTATAACTTTCAGAGTGTAACAATAAAAATTAGTCTTCACTTCATGGATATAAATTTGGAGTAGAAGTTAGGCGTTTTAACTTCTACCACTCCTGGTAGCAGTTCCACGAGGGTTTTTAATAATGTGCGGGAGATGTAAATTCGGCCAAGTTTTCCAATAAAAGTTGCAACGCACGAATGCGGGCTGCGGCGTCTAGCGCGCTCAAGTATTCAACACTAGTTGTTTATACGCTTAAGCCGGTTAACATTGCTGGGATTAAAATGTTTTTTGTAAAAAATATTTTTATTTATTTTCTTAAATTTTTTTTTTGCCTCTTTGCCACGACTGATTGTGGCGAAGAAGCAAAAGCGTTCAACCGTAAACGCGACAAGTTGTGAGTCCGATCTCACTTGAGTAAATTAAATATTTAATATTTTCATTTCCCTCGAAAAGTTGGAAAAAGAAATCTCTTAGTGGGAACGTAGTGTCTTAACACTGGCTTTCTTGATTCCATTTGCCTGACAGCCTACTATTTTCCGGATAAACCGAGTAGATAAAAATATATGCACAAAAAAAGCACCATGTTTTTTTGTGCATATAGCAGGCTAGGCAGAGAGAATTTACTCCCTAACATAAATACTAAATATGACTTTCAAGAGATTATTCGAACGGTGGTCTGCCCTTTATCTTAATATCAGAGCGAGGATACAACCTATTTTTGTTTAAATAAAAATTAATTCGAGTTCGAACTAACTACATCCGCTATGTTTACGGTTAAACGGCATTCCACTGTGCCATTATTGCCTTCAACATTATATATTACTACTGACTACTATTAATATAAATCATTTTATTGATAAAATGAAAAATCTATCGAACACGGAAAATGCATTCCCAACATAAATATCTTCTTAAAAACAGTGCACGTCCAAATTTTAAATGTAGACACAAGTGAAACTCGTATGTGAGTAGGTAAGGTAAGACAGCGATAACTACTTTTGAATAGAGTTGCCTCTAACTACGAATAAAATACTTTGGGCGAGACAGTGTGAACTCGAGCACGTGCGTCGACTGTCGAGTTACAATATCGATGCATATAGACTAAATAAATGGCTGGGTTTACTTTAGACAGGTGAGGAATAATTTTTTTAATTTTAACTTTTTTACGTGTTATTTTTTCATATTGAGGAAGGAGAGTATTCAGAAATTACAATGTTAATGTAACAGGAGTCGAACCTGCGCCTCTCGAACGTTTACCTAGTGTTATCTTACTAGTGCAATACGATAAAATTTTGCAGCTTTTGTATTAGTAGTCGTATTATAGGTATATATTTATAATACTACTACTAAAACAAAAAAAAGTATAGCGTATTGGAACTCAACGCCGCGCCTTGTTTCGCCAGAAAAAGCGGGGATTGAATCAACCGTCAACGTGACGTACACGTCATGACCTGACAACGTCAGGTCATTGTTAATAAAACACATATAAAATAAAGATAAGAACCTGTAACCGTCTAGCTTGTTAGACTGTGTGCAGCCACTTTGTATACCAGAGCACGCACTGCATATGTTCAGACAAGTTTCAATAAATAATGTAGATTTTGTATGTACGGGACCGTTTTGCAATATAAATTGGAAGTTCTTTCGTTAGACTGATGTAAAAGTATCTCTTTCTAATGCTGATGTATCCTATTTCGGATTTCATACTCGTACCCTTGTACTGGGAGGCACGTGTGCTGTGTAAGTAGAGTAGTTTAGACTACCTTATTTGAAATTTACTCTTTTGTATAGTTTTCTGTATATTTTTTCTTGTATAGACTTTTGTATAGATCTTAACATTGTCAGTTGCTTATCAGCTGGAGCTTTATATCAAAACGCGTTCGTCCTCTTCAGCCAACAAATTGAGTTTCATGATTTATCCCGCATAAACTACGAAAGGTACAAAAATCTTAGAAAAAAACATTTTATTCTCCATTTTCTACCTATTGAGTGATGGAACTCAAGCCACATTATTTCCAATTTCAAATCAAGTAGGAAAATAGTTCACTACCCCGAAAAAGCGTCGAACTCACAACTATTACGTAAAGTGTTAGAAGCTGAAACATACATTTAAGTACGAACGCAATATCGTGATATAAAGAATTTGTTTTTCTTTTATTTTTATTTCTCTGAAATTTCCATAGTAGTTATAATAACATTAACATATACAAGTATATGAGTGGAATTATGCATACATTAAGAACTGCAACGCGGCGTTATATATTAACTTGTAAAAGGGTCACAGGATTACGCGTCACTTCCGGTTTGCTACAAGGATGCACTGCGAGACTACGGTTCGCTTATTTAGTTATAAGATAGAAAATTTAAAATTCATTATTATTATTATTTTGTTGGTTAACAATATATGGTTTAAAATATGTAATTTTTAGTGTCACTGTATTTCATATGTTAACAGGGTATGCAGGGAATCTTATACTAGGATAACGCGTAACTACCGCCACATGTTATTTATCTAGAAATCTAGTAAACGATATTTTATTTGCAAAAAAATTTTTTATGTTGAATAAAAAACGAACCCAGAACCATCGTGTTTATTTAACTACAGTAACTGTGCTCTTTTGTATTGAAATTTCTAAAGGCTTTATTATACAAAAGTTTTGGCTAATTAGATACACTTTCCCTGCATTCACCCTCTTTCGAAAGAACTTATTATGTAATAATAGTAATTGAAAGAACGAGAGTGGCACAGACGGAGTGACATACATTTTTTATGCAAATTTTTCGTACGAAATTCACCTCCCGACAATGTGAAGTAAATTTTTGAAAGTAAGTCTTTACGGTAATTAACAAAAAAAAAGTTAAATTAAGAGACGATTTGCATAGGATTTGACTTGACTAATAGATGGACTTTAGGTATTAATGAGGGTTTCAAATTTAAGTTTGTAACACGAACAACATTTTTTTTTCTTTTTCATGGTAGTGAGTTCATATTCAACTTAGATTGGGTAAAATGGAGTTTGAACGGCAACAAAAAAATATTCCTTTGTTAATTTCAGACTATGGAATGTTTTTTCTCATTAAATCAAGCACACCGCCGACTCAGAAGGCGGTCCTCTTGAGAAGAGCCGAATAGAAACAATAATTGTTTTTTACAATTCAATTATTACATAGATTGGCAGTTTTTCTGCACGAGATTCGAGTGATACTAATTCCGTAAATTTGTGTATTTTAAATTTTCTTAAATACCATAACAGGTACACCAGAACAAGTCAATACTTGTTAGTATTCTTTCATAGTTATTTAAAACTTAAGTAGTGCAGCATAATGGGCGGAAAATTTCGACATCATTCTCTTAAAAAATATCAGTGACATTACGTTATTTTCATTCCCAATAGTATTTGAATTCAGTGTCTTCCACTACGCCACAACTGCCTCATAATATCACGAGAAACTTTCTAAATCCGTAATGTTCTCAGGTGAGTCTATCCAGCGTTTTTTGACAGGCAATAAGTAAGACTGCAAAGTTTACCAACTTCGCCTCGGGTTAGTGCTGTAGTTTGCACTTCTGAACTCAACTAATATTTCAGGTATCGATGCATCGTTATTAAGTTGCCCGTGTTCCGCTGCGGCCTGCGCTGTAACACCCACTTTGAGGATTTCTGTTTATTTTTTAAAAATAAATTTTATCCGCATCTAGCAATTCCTAGAGTAGTTGTACAATACGCCGTGCATGAGAAGATTAAAAATAATTCTATCGAACAGAAATCGAACCCACAACAAGCTGAGCTGCTTTAATACGACGGGTATTCTGTCCTTTAATATTATGAATAAATGAAGGATTAGAAGAGGAAAGTGAATAAAAAAGTTTACACTTATTATTAAAAATAGCATTATACAGCTTTTGGACAATATTTAGTAAAAAAAACACCCATTCAAAGACTTTTTCGATGATATAAAAAGTAGCACTAACTAAAAGTATCCTAATTTGATTAATTCAAAAACGACATATTTCCTGGCGCGACGCGGCGACGGCACAACCCGCAAACAGTAGTAACGAATTAAAAACTGAATAAACATTTCAAATTAATTGGTATTCGTATATAGAGGCGATTGTGGATTCGATCATCTTTTTAAAGTATATATACCAAAAAAAAATAACAGCAAAATCTAAATTAGGTGGAGTATTTGCAGTATAAGCCACCACAAAGATCTACCCGTCCAAAAGTGGGGTAGCAATTTTAGAGGAATCTAAAATGCATACATGGCAATGGTCTGCTGCTAATCAGAATTGTAACGGAGCAGAGCCGTTGGGCCACGCGGTATACGAGTGTGACTGTACCATCGCCAGTAAACTAAATTAATTATTAGTTTTATAAAGTTTTTAACATTTTGTATAAAATTATTGAACAATTATTGCAGGCTTTACACGAGTTTTGCAGGTTTATTATCACTCATTTTCACGTTTTTATTATATTTGCCATGTAGTGTGCTTCCAGCGTGTACTGGACTATGAGTTCGGTATAAGGTTTGTGTATCGAGTTCATTATTAATTCCACACTGTACTCCGGATATAGCAAAGTCAAAAATAATTAATTGCCACTAGTAATCGAACACACACCCGCAGCGTTTACAAGCAGTTGCTATTCACACTACGTACTCAATCAAGTTGTCATACAAAAAATCCCAAAAAAATAATTATTATTGTACTAACGAATATACAAGCAGTTCATCCTGCTTTCATCTCGGTTGCTCGCTAGCATTACGCCGTCCGCCATCCACTTGACGAGGGTAAATCCCCTTTCTTCATATTCTGTACGTCCGTCCGCGAATATGACGCGAGACATCGAGTTCCGATTCACTGACACCCGAAAATATTTGCTGGAACAATTGTTGGTAGCAGGCTGGAGAGTTTGTTGCCCATCCCATCCCAGGAACTACTGGGACAGAACTACGTGTACAAAACAAAGTTGTGTTTCGTTATCCATTTCTCGGAGAAAGCTCACGTTAAATGCCTCGATTCAACAATTATGATACTTATATATAAAACTGTACTTGATTATTTTATCTTAATAGAAAAGAAAGTTCAAGTACTTTACGTACCTATTGAACAATACTGATATAACAGCAGCTCCTGGAAACAAATAGCCGCTCATCATTTATTATCAGAAAAAAAACTAAAGCGTCAGTTTGTGCTTCGGTTTAAATTATACAAAGTCCGGACATCTGTCGCCCAACCCGTGTCACCCGATAGATGCGCGAGGATTATAATATTGTCTAACCCTTACTCGACGTAGTTTTTTAACCTCTAAACTTTCCTTGTACTTATATGTTTAGGGCTAGTATGTTTCTATCTTTAGTTGGTATCTGCATCGTAGGTGAGCTATTACTAAGATATTATGTTGGTTCTGTACAGCTACATATGCATTGGGGAAACGAATTTTTGTTACTGGATTTTTATAAAAATATAATTTTCCATTTAAACCAGTAGTTTCTGAGATATATCGCGTCCACTGCAAAATAGTCCGATTTATAATATATTTAACGAATAAAAAACCGAAGAATGATAATTCTACCATATAAAATGTTATACATGCATATTCAAATTACAAACAGAAAATTTTAGTGAAAACAGTGTTATTTTTGTTAGATTTTAAACGAAAAGAACGCTTCATATCCTCTCGGTGACACTGTTTAAATTTTATCTCCGAAACGCAACATAACGAGTTTAATATAGTGTTAACTGATGTTTTCGCTATTTTTTAATTTGTATAATATTAAATATTAAGAATTATATTATAGTAATTTGAAATAAATTCTTATATGTGTATGATCATCCTATGTAATCTTAATAAATAAATATTATTATTAATAATTACAAATTTACCATATACATATTGATAGCATAGTTCTTCCTTATCAGGCTCCCTTCGATGGTCATTGAGAGTACATTTGAAGTAATTTTATTTCTCCCCTCTGGATAAACAAATTGCATACAAAAACTATGTTAACTCATCTATAATGGAGTTTGACGCAGTATCAATATAGCAGGCAGAGGGAACACAGTGTTACGACACTCCATTTTCCAGTTTCTGCCTAATTCTTGAGGCATTGTATGTTAAGTGTCGGAACGACGAAGTGCTTTGCCATAGCGAACAAATGCAAACATTAAATATTTCAGTTCCTCGAATAGGGATCGAACTCACAACCTGTTGCGTTGACATCACGACGGCCAAAGAAAACACATTGATAGAAACACTTTTTCAATGGTGGATCGCAATGTTGCCCTGTATTTTATTAAGAATATAAAAATATTTAAAAAAATCCGCGGGGATTGAATCCGCAATCCTCCCGTCACATATTTTCCGCCACGACAAATGTCGAATACAACGATATCTAATACGATAATGCTTCATTAATGGAGTATACATGAGTTTAGTCGGTGCGACTGTACCAGCGTATTTGGTTTGCTTTATCGTCCCTATATTTCATCGATGTCAACATCGTGTCTGTAGTAATTCAATTATATCACCGTGCTTCGAATATGAAAATTGTTTTTAGTTATAGAGGCCGTCGTGGCGCAGTGGGACAGCCTCTGACTCTAATGTCGACGGTTGTGGGTTCAATATCAAGTCGAAAGCATGACTTTACACTAACCACCTGTCGCGTGTACATTTACTCGCTTGTATCCGTGTGTCATGTCTGGCGTCAATGGAACCTCTTAATTTGACTAAGACATTCAAATAATTCGCTTACTTCAAATAAATTATCCATATACATATACCTATACTAACTTAATCGTAGCGACTTTATTTGCCATACCCAACTATATATGGGAGGTAGCAAAATTATAAAAATCCCCCTATGTTTGTACGGTGCAAGTGTAGCTAGCTCCTGCTGATTTGGATACTACGTCTCTTATATTTACCCAATTAGGAAGGTGTGCTTCTCAACTGGGAAGTTTGCCGCGAAGTTGCGCTTGCATTGCCCGCTTTGAGTTCGGGTGTGTAGCGTGTGGTCCAAGTTAGGAGCGTAACTTGAGACCATTTTTATAATAGGATCTGTATACTGTGATTTAATGTAGATAGAAACAATACGTATAGATAGAAAATTATACTAGTGTATTCCGTATATAAAAGAATAGTTAGAGTCTTCTATTAAATAGACATATAAATATTATATGTCTATATAATATTCAGAGGACACTATGTTGCTCACGTTCGGCCCACGTGTGTTATCGTCGAATATTATTATCATAGGATCGAACATATCATCGTCAAAGTCGAACATCTAGAGAGAGTATGATCCCAGCTATCACTATCTATCTAGTGTGAAGAATAAGTAGATATCCGAGATGAGACTCCAAAGGAAAGTTCCACTCTTTCCTAAATTAAAATATTACAAAATTCGAAACATAATATCGTAGGTATTTATTGTTTTGTAATATAGTAGAACGGGAATTCATAATCATAAAATATAAATGGCATGAACGTGCCAGGTGCTACAAATGCTACTATAATTAATATTTTAAAAGTTTTCTCTTAAAGCTTGTCCCATCAATAACAGATATTACATTTCTCGCTGCAAGTTTTATTGTAACTCGAAAGCAAGTCAATTGAGCTCTGCGAACACTGTAGCGCGTAATATATACGACTACGAGGAGGTATTCATGAGAGACGGCTCAGCATTTCTTAGGCCGCTTATGAACTATTTAAATATTTTGATATTTAGTTACGCTTTAACGCCGCCAAAGCCAATATCTGTAGTAACCTCAACTCAATTACGATAGAATAGAAATGTTCAACGTTTCAAAACCACAATGGAGACCGTAGTGAGGCGGCGTCGCGCGACGATTGTGGGTTCAACTTCCAATGATAAAATTAATTACTATAATTTCCGCGCTTTGGTAAAAAGACAAACATTGAACACTGCCACGCAATATCTACGCGATGTGTAGGAAATTGGCCGGAAGTAGGCAAAAGTGTTATTGTGAGTAAAAGGTTTTGATGATTTTCGCGATACCCTTTAATTTTTTAATAAAAAAAATACATTAAAATTCAATAATCATTATCATAAATTTACTTAAATTACAGTGGTTTTTCTACATGTAATTGCAATACAAAAAATATAATAAATAATAATAGCATTTGAATTTCAATTTAACAGATATCAAAATGTTGAGATTAAGCAACGTTTGTTTATATTATCTTCTATTTTAGTATAGTATATAATAAGGTATTTTAGCTTCACCATACACCGAAATTTACAACAGAATAAGAATAGGCAACCGAGTGTACAGACTTTTTCTCTCCTTCTCTTCTTTTAGAGTTAATTTGCGCTGTAACTTTGAATGGCGGAACACAAAGCTTATCTTTTCTCTATCACAGGAGTGATATTAAAATCTATTTACCTAATTAAAATTCTCCAGTACCTAAAGATTGACAAACAACGCATAACCCTAACTACTGAACTTGAAAATCGTAAATTTATCATATAAGTTCCTTGGGAAATGTAGGGGAGCACAAAGAATGGATTTCTACTAATGATAAATAACTTAAATATACGGTTTTTCTTATTTTACGTGTTGAAGTCAAAAAAGAGTTATAGACGACAATTAATGATATAATAAATTAAAGGTATTATATTTATTCGATGGAGTAGCTTCGCACTGTATGCTTGAAATTGTTAAGAGTGACCGCATTGGAAACCATTCCAATGAAAATCCATAAATATGAAGTGTTTAAATAAAAACTTTCCTCTCGAAATTTAAACGCCAGAATGATGTAGTGGCAATGCTGTGAGTGCGAGTCTAACGTGAGGCTTGCCAGGAATTCGTTGTATAAATAAAAACCGGTCAGTTGGGCGTTGGATTCGCTCACTGAGGGTTCTGTACAAATTTCAGGATTCTACATCAACGGAAAAAACAACTTTTAAAAGTTTACAAATGTAAGGTTGCACTCATTTTATATGATATGAACTAAAATTATAAGTTTGTAATAATTTCTGTGATATATTTTTATTGAGTTATATCTATGTATGAAAAGTATAGGTCATTACCTAATTCAATATAATGAAAAGATATACAGCACTCAAGAAGAAGAACAGCAAACAGAAGCCTACACAGGTGTAATAAACCAAAGATACTACTCACAGTAACGTATGAGACAACGTATTGTAAAAAATTATTGCGTAAAAAAAATCGTTTCCTATAAAAGAGAAAGAATTTCATAGGCTTTTTATATCCGTCTATATATCCTAGCTCGATTTACATAAAAATTACTACATCGTAACATAGTAAAATATACCCTATTGCTTGTCCCCATATCGGAGGGTCGATCAGGAGAAATGTATAATTCTGTAGGCCAGGGTGGCTCAAATATTTAGTAAAATAAATTAAGCTCAAATAATTAGTAAAATAAATTAACAATAATAACAATTGTTTGATAATAAAAACGAGAGGGTTGTGGATTCGGTTCCCACTCAGAGGAATGAAATATATAAATATAATATTTTCATTTTTTTTTGCTCTGGTAACAACTAAACAAAGCGTAGCGATGAGTTCCACCACTCAACACACAATGCTTCGAAAATTCGGTGGAAAGAGGGAATGGAAGTGTATTAATGAGAATGGAGTGTCTTAGCGCTACTCCTTCCTAACCTGCTATGTGGAAGATACATCGTGAAGCAAAAAATAATCATATTTGGGCGCACCTGCAATAGACAATATAAGAAAAAGCGTGAAGACGACGATATAATTTTATTATGTGAGATTAAAAGGCTCTCAATCGTAGCAATATTGCGTTACTACACTGCCACTTTGTTACGGTACTGACACTCCGGATAAAGTGCTAATGGAGGGAAGTGAAGGAGGACCGTAAGTGAATCTTGTGACTTCATTATATAATTACAAAAGTAAAGGTTATATAATCTAAGTTAATATTTAAATTTCTTTATCGAAATGTTTAGACACAACTTATAATTTTATTATATGTATTATGTGATATGACTCCGAGCTGTTTGTTAGTAAGGAATTTGCTTCGTAAACCCGTTATCAATATACATTGTATGTTATCTCAGGGTAATTATCTTATATTGGGATAATTAGATAGTCTGGTTGTAAATATGATACTCGTGAGTTAGACTCGGTGAATTGAATTATTGTAATTACTCGCTCTGGTAAGTACTAGGTTCCGTATCTCAACTCATAATGTCTCAAATTCCAGTGAAAAACACTTGTGTTGTAAGATGATTTTTGTTAAGAAGTAAAATGTGTTAGCACTGTCTATCTTCCTGTTTAAAAACTAAAATTTTAATAGTTCTATTATAGTTTACATCGAAATAGTTTATCGATTTCATTCGACGAGTGATTTGGGCGTTTCTAAATATTGCAGTCACACTCTGTGCCCCTGCGCTGCGACTGGCGCCTCATCAGAAACATAAATAATATTTTAATACTCAATTTGTACTTGGGGGGAAAAATGATTTCCACTTCCGCCCATTGATAACGTGTTAAACAAACAAAAGGTGCGCTCTCGCGAAAATAAAACCGGCAAAGTATTTTGTTGTATTTTATTCTCTGCGGTACAAACGATTCCAATTCCAATCTGCCTTTAAAATTTTAGTCAGTTTTAACAGTTTTAACTGAAAAAAGATTTTTTTTAGATCAGTTTATAGTTTATCACTTTAATATGTAAAATATTATTTTGTTATGTTTCGTATGCATGAAGAATGTGTAAATTTCAATATTATTATAATTCCAAATGAGCTAGACTATTTAAATAAATAAAGCCTTGATAAAGTGCGAGCAAACGTTTAAAATGTTATAAGAAATACTAAGTAAAACATTATGGAAAATAATATAAAAATAATAGAATATTTTAAAAAAACAGACAGAGACACCGATCTCTCTGTAGGCAGAGAGAACGAAAAGGGAACGAAAGTATGGATAGTCATGGGAACAGAGTGTCTTAACACTAGGTCCTTGCTACGGACGTGATACAGCGAGAAGCTAACTTTCATTTTATATATTTTTGTATAACCATTATATGAAGCAGATTTTTTCACACAAAATCAGTGAGCAATATTTCCAAATGCTACATTTCACACTCGTAGGTCGGTTAATCTGTCTGACGTAACGTGGGTAGGCTCTATCAAATTGCGTTTTTACTTAGTGTTTTAGCCTTTTTTATTATATTGTTGTTTTGTATATAGTGCTATTAGGTAAAAATCTGTTTTAGGTTACTTGTAGTGAATGAATTGTGATTTTATTTAAGTTCATGTAAAAGTCTGGATTATATTGTTTCTTGGTATAACTCTAATTCCTATTAAATATAAGTATCGATTTTATAACTTTTCTCTGAATTTATTAATTTATAGAAAAAAAAATGTCACGACCAGTCCAGGTCTGTCCTCCCTAAACAAATTAAAACCGTATTTGAACTGGCACCTCATCGAATATATGTAGAAGACACTAGACTATAGCGCACGCACACGTACTCGGCTCTCAATTGTATAATTTCAAGTAGTTTATTGCAACATATGTTTCGTTATCTTTCACGCAATATAGAAGGTCTCCTCGAATTTATATTTCAATGTATAGGCTGCTATTTTTAAATGTTTATAAAATTAAATCAGCTTCACGCTGTATGCCGCACACAGCAGGGTAGGCAGAGGGAACCTAGTGTTAAGACACTCCGTTTCCCAATTCTGCTGAATTCCGGAGGCATTGCGTGTTAAGGGGCAGAACTCGACACCAGAGCGAACAAATGGAAATAAAATTTAAATAAATATTTCATCCCTTCGAGTGGGGATCGAACCCAAAACTAGTCGGTTTATAGTCACTTTGTACCCTGCACTACGACTGGCCTCAATGTATATGTTGTATGTATATTTATTTATTTTGTTATTTCTTGCAAAATAAATAATATCATTTAGACCGTTGTGGCCCCAGTGGCGCAACCCCGACTGTAAAAGCAATGGTTGTCAGTTCAGTCTCTGTACACAAGACAAAGCGCGGCGGTGTATTCCACCATTCAACATGAAATGTCTGAGTAGACAGCGAGGATCGGAGTTTCTGCCCTCCGCCTATCCTGAAACAAATGAAATAGGAAATTAATTATTATTTTTTTTATTATTTTTTTAAGTGTTATTCGTACTACGATTTCTGTTTGTATATCATTGAATTAAACTTGAACTTTCATGGAAAATTACATTTAAAGCCATCTCTATTCTAATTTGAACTACCGGGTAATTATCGGTATCTACCGGGTCCAACTGAGAAATTTACGTTTGATAGTCTATATATCGAGGAAGGACTGTCGCTGTAATATATATTATGATTTGTATGTATTTGTCATATATATATATATATATTATTTTCGGGTAGGTATTTCATATATCGTGAACATAGGTTCATATAGCCGTGGGTGATGTTCCAAGTGTACCGCAGTTACGTCCTCATAATCAATATTTATTGTTATGTAACGTAGTTCGTTCGGACGTTATCTAAAAGGCTCGAAATGTTCTGTAATACATTGAATGTGAAACACAAATATGTTACTACTCATAATTTTTTTTGGCGCCGATTTCTTTAAATGAGTTGGCTATTTAAATGGGTCTCGAGAGAAATTATAATATTTGGTTCTAAATCCTGATCTGATAAGATTAAGTAACGTTTTCTAATCATATTCTTCATAGTGGAGTAGATATTAAGAATCTGGTGTCAAAATGTTACTTTCTCAATTTTCAGTTTAATTGGAGACATTGTTTGCAGTACCACGCCGGCGTATTCAGAACGATAAACAAATATAGTTATATCCGACATATTCATATGCTGTTAATAATAATATTTATTAGTATTTTACTATATTACAATTACTTTATAGTGTTCAAGAAATTATTGAAATATATAATTTCAAAGACCATACAAAATTTTCTTTATAATTGTAATGTTATTTTCTATAAGATCTATCTCTAAATTTCAAAAATATTAATCTAAATTTAAGGACACACACACAAAAACAATATCTATCAGTCGTGGCGTAAGGGGACAATCGTGTGAATGCATCCGCGACAAGTTGTGGGTTTGATTCCCACTAAAGGAAATAATATATTTAATATTTTCATTTCTCCGCTTTGATGTCGTGCCTAAGCACGGCGTTGAATTCCATAATACAACAATGCTTCCAGAATTTGCCGGAAAATGAGGAGCGCAGTCTCTTATATTAGTACTACACCTCATCTGACTACCCCTACTAGTCGAGAGATATAGCGTACAGCAGAAAAACAAAACCTATCTTTTCTCGCTTCCGCTTCGTTATATAACCTAAGCCTTTTCTCACTTGGGAATAGCTTGTAAAGAAGTTGGGCTCACGCAGTCAACTCGGGCGACGTGTGACGACCCCCACACACTTTACGTGGGCTGTGTTACGTCTTGTTTACTACCAGAATAAGTTTATTTTTATGTTTTAACGCGTTGTAGTAAATCTATATGAGTGAGCTTTTCATTTTGTATGGACGACGCAATCTAATTATTAACGAATGATATTAGTATTGGTCTTCCTTTGTCGTTCTGCTTACCGATTTTTCCAACTCTGTACATTGACTTCACATCCCTATCTTCCACTACTGTATTTAAATCATCTTTCAATATCTTCTTCACTTGCTTGTTAATTGAATTTTCACTTTCTCTAATTCCGTAAAATATTAAATGATTAGTTGTTGTCTTTTTTTCGAGGTGGTGCTTTTTCTTCCGTAATACATAATTTTCCGACCTCAGTTGTTGTATTTCCCATGTAAAAGGTGCTAATTTGTCATCTAACTGTGCAATAATTTCATTAATTTAAAATTTTAACAAACATACTTACAGAAATATTACATATATATAAGACAGTAATATATAATGTGACAGGAGAATACTATTACATGTCTAATAGTATATATTATTCATAACGTCTCAAGAGGATCATTTTCCCGGAACACAATAATGCCTTTTGTAGCAATTACTATGTAAGCCGCTTGCACGCTGCACCGGCACGAGTAAGTGCCACTCCTAGATTGAGGTTTCTTCATATCATTCTGAAAGTTATGGGGATTTCAAATTCTATCATAAATTTTATAAACTTTCTCGATATATATTTTAAAATGAAAGTTAAGCGAATTAGAAACGTAATATTTTTTATCTGTTTTGGTAATATCTGGCCGTATTGCACATAGCACATAGTAGTTGGAAATGGGATGCCGGAACTCGACGCCGCACTGCTGGGCAGAGCAAAAAAACGAAAATAATTTATTGTCGAGTGTAATCCAACCCACAATCATCGCATTTGCATGAGGGCCTCAAAAAATTTTATTTATAAAAATATTCTCTCAAACTTACAAGCTGTAAGGAAAACTTACATCAGATTTATTTGAACTTTTTAATTCCGTAAAATATTGCCTACATGACGATTTTTCTTGAATTTATATTAAACGTAGATGACTACTTACAAAACAGAATATATATATGTATATATTTTCTATTAAAAAATATATTAGTATGTAAATAGAAGCTCAGAAAAAGGGTGACGTGAAGCTTCACACTCGACGTGACAGCCGACCTGCTTCTACAAACCTAAGTCTACTTGTCTTCTAACTAGGTTTTGTTTCACGTTTTTACTTGAGATTGAGTGACTTTGGGATTCTTGAGAAGTATCTATCTAATTGAGGCAACAGGAAATAAAGAATCTATTAGTATCAATATATTTGTTGAATAGTTTTTAGGATTCACTCTATAGCGACCTATTAGTTGGTTTTCAACATTTCAATCAACATTCATTAATTTTGTTTAAATTTCTTTGAGTATTTTTTCCCTCAAAATTTCAATTCAATACAAAATTCTTTAAAACGTAGCAACGGGACAGTGATAATGTGAAAAATATAAAGAGGCTCTTTTTTTTCTTTTGAAAATAATTAACCGGAACAATAGCGTATTCAGAGCGAATACATAGTTCACATCAGACTTCGTTTTAGTGATATAATCAAAAATATTATTTCTTACCTGCGGTTACACAGAAATAACGACTCCTCGTGTATGACACACAACACATTCTAAGAGCGTAATAGATTACTATAGAACTGATGGTAATTAAATAATAAGAAGTGCATATGTAGTTACTGCCATAAATGATATTTTATAATTGTCGAATGTTATTTGAGTGAAGGCAGTTGACGTTTGTCTATGATTTGGTAATTAAGTAATAGATTGAAATCCGTCAGTTACCATTCAATTTCTCAAAAATTTAAAGTTGCATGAGGCACGGAGTACTCAACTCTTAAAAGGCAGTGGGCCTTCTCTGATCTACGGGAGATACAGCAGCGTGAGACTAAAAAGAAATAAAAGTTATTCATATAATTCAAATGAAATCAAATAATAAAAGTTATAGCATATAATTGTCACGTATAGTGGCAATTGGTTTTCTATATTTAGCTAAAAAACGTTCATTCCTTTTTCTTAAGTTACGTAGAAAAAGTAATAATAATTAATAATTAAGTAATAATAAGATAATTAAAATTATTTACAATTAATTAAATAATTAGAATTAAATATCAACTATTAGTATAATACATAAATTTGCAATTTCAAAATGAATTAGCTTAAAGCCTAGTCTTTTCAAACAATATAATTGAACGAGCAGAGAAAGTGAACAGACACGTTGTATAGAAACAGTCGTGCAGACGCACACACATGTATTTGTCGAGCGCAGTGCAGCGGAGGGTGCTCCGTTTGTCAATCACGCGAGCCCGCCCTGCTTCGCTAATTATTTAACTTCGTTCCGGTTTGTGCGCTGCTCGGAGATCTACTTTAATTGGATAACGGTGACGGTAATTTACTTCATACGCCGCTGGTTGGTGATACTGATTAAGGAACAACTTCGACATGGTTTGTTATAACTTAGCTTAGCTCACCACCATCATCAAACGAGTGTCACGTCACGTGTGTTCAATTTATTTAAAAATTAAAGATGATGTTAGCGCTATCACTGCACAAAATGGAAAATGCATTGTAAAAAAAAGAAAAAATACATCGTGGACGCAACGTTGTTCTAGATTGAACTAAATCGAGAGTAAAAATTATGAGAACTCGACGGCCGGATTGGGTTCGAATATTTTTATTGGCTTCTAGAAAACTTTATTTTAAAAAGTTTTTTTCTGTTTCTTTTATTTGCATTTGAAAGACGACGTCTCACCTACATTATATATGAACACTCACACACATGCAGAAACCAGGTGAAGCCTTACGAAAGGTATTTGTCACATGTTTGTAGCTTCGCGATTTTTCTGTCTGTCAAAGCTACTAAAAGGATTTTGGTGTAACTTTATTTGTTACATATTTATAACTATTAGTAATCAGCTATATATAGCAAAAATAGCAAAAGTTGATCAACGTGATGAGATTGGAAGATTGGTGTACAATTCACATTTGTACAGCTCGGCCAGCAATAGCCGGAGCCATGGGCTTAGCAGCTGATGTGGTCCTAGCAACCCAAAAACATTAAAAGGTATAAATTGAAGGCCTGATTAAAAATTATCCAGAAAGCTCAAAATTTAAGATCTAAAACACAACAAACTTAAACTATATTACTTAAACCATAAACAATTTGATGTCCATAAAGTATTAGTTAAACGGCAGTTAATTACAAGATAACGTGAATAGAACGTTGAACGTCGCACTAGCGTAACACTCCTCACTAATTTCCCACCGGACGGATAAATTTTACACAAAATTTTGTGAGAATTCTGCAGTGCCTAGTTAGTAACTTTTAATATGCTTAAAATGCGACAAATTGCTACAGCGGCACCTAACGCTTTAACTGTTAGATCATTATAACTGCTTTTAAACTAACAGACGCTTAGGTGCTAGCGTTTTGTATCTATTCTGTAAACAAAAAGAGTTTTTTTTATATTTACGCCTACAGATTCGGAAACCTGGCGCAGGTACATTCATTACCTCGGTCTGTTAACAATACACGACACACACTTTGAATCGCAAACTGTTTTTATACTTTGATTTCTCTGCCCATCCTGCTATAAGGGAGATAATATGTGAAGCTAAAAAAAAAATATTCTTCCAGATGGAATTTACCAAATAACATTCGGTCAAATATGTCGTAAATCTACTGAACTTGTTACTATCGTCATATACATATATAAAAACACCGAAATCTCATTAAATATCCAATATAACAAACACTAGCCGAGAAAAATACGGAAAAGTTAACTGTAAAGGTCGGTTTTTTTGCCAGTAAACACATAAACCATAACTTTGCCTCGCAACTTATTTTAAAACTTTTGATAAATTAGTTGAAAACTAACAAAATACGGTCATAAAAATAAAAGCGAATCCAGCGAACTTGCCACTTTATTTTTAAATAAAGTTGTCTTCGGGTGTGTGGAAGACGGAGTGTCTTGTCACTAGTTTCCCTCTGCCTACTCATTCATATGAGAGATACATCGTGGAGCTATTTATAATCAGTTATTGTCAGTAGGCATAGACACAACAGAAGGTATTATAAGGTTGGTTCAAAGGAAAAACGTCCTTGGGGTACACAAAAGCTAAACGTTGTCAGCAGTTCATATAAGAATATGAGAAAATCAAGCTAATAAGCCGATGAGAAAAACCTTAGTTATTACGGATTAGCTTCAGAAAAATAACAAAAAAGTAGAAAAAAAATGAAATTATTAGAATCTTTCATACGTCGACTCAAAAATCTAATCAGATTTTCCATTTGGGATCCTCGCTAGATCTGAATGAATGGTAAATTTGCATCTTCACCCAAAACTCATTTGACTTTTCATTTAACTTTAATGTTCTGCAGTGCAACGCTCAAAATATATGAAAACAAACAATATATTATACTGACTCTCGCAGTACAACTAGCTACGGCCTGAGCGTTCTATCAGATTAAAAAGATTTTTTTCGACCATTTGATTTTGCCATTAGGCAATGCTTAGAAAAAAAAATAAGAGGATAATAAGAAGATCTTGTGGTTATATTATTACTCAGCGGCAGTAACTCTTTGTTGGCAGCAAGTTAGAAATGAATATCTGATGATTTTAATTTCTCTCTAATAAAAATGTAACAAATAAACAATAATCTAATATTTATTTCAATATTAGCAAAACTGCCACTAAATATAAGTTTTCACTTAATATTTACAATAATCGAGTTGAGAAGTCAAGCTTCAATAAATTGGTTTAAATAACTGCCTTAGACATAAACAAGGATAGATTTAAATTGAGTTTACAAAGAACTATTGCTTTGAGATCGTCATGGCGCTGGCATACAAGGGACGTGATTGTAACGCGGCGGTTGTGGGTTCGATCCCCACTCGAGGAATAAATTACCATTTCTTAATATTTTGATTTCCTCACTTTGGGACCAAAGCAAAAGCTCAGCGTTTAATTCCGCCACACAATGCTTCGAAAAATACAGCGTAAAGTGATGAAAAGAGTATCTTACCACTAGGTCTATTCACAGCAGGGTAGGCACCTGCTGTGTGCGGGATACAGCGTGAAGCAGATTAAATTTTGATTAAATTTAATTTAATTTTCAATAGTACTTTTTTTGTAGTTTAGCTTCAAGCTATACCTCTCATATGGCAAGTTAGGCAAAGGGTACTTAATGTGAAGATACGCCGTTCCTCCCTTACCGTATAACTTTCGAGACCTGCCCTTTTGAGTGTCGGTGCTCAACGCCGCTCAATTATGTTTCATAAGTATTTTATAAAACATAAGTCCATTAAGATAATAATTGGCCGTTATTTAATTTCAGCATTATTAGTATGATTATTTACTATCCATTATTCCACATGTTTTCACACATTTTTAAAGCTTAACAGCGAACTGCGCTTCGTCTTGCTAATAGAGTAAAGATATTTTGAGACCGGTCGTGGCGCAGTGGTACAAAATGTGCTGCACAATCGACTGGTTGTGGGTTTGATTCCCACTCGAGGAAAGAAAATATTTATTTATATTTTCATTTCTTCGCTCTTGTGAAGTCAGCCGTGTGGTCCCGGCTTAGAATAGGATCACCCTGGTACTGTCGGTGTCGTAAGAGGCGACTAAAGTACGTGTGGTAGATTCACGTCGCCAGTAACGGCAACACGCATGGGCAGACTCGACCGGATTAATACCACCCCCGGCATTTAAAACCAGCGTGAAGTAGTAGCTCTTGCCACTGCGTTTCGCATTAGGTAATGCCGGGCTCCGGCACCCAACATCCTCCACCTTAAAGACCGGCAACACACCTGCAGCTCCTCTGGTGTTGCACGGGGTCGTGGGCGGCGGTGATCACTTACCATCAGGTGACCCGAACGCTCGTTTGCCTTGTCTTCTCCCATAAAAAAAGAATCAAAAATCATTTGCATGGAAATCGAATTCACAACTCTCCGTTTACATGTCATAAAAGCTTTAGATAAAAATTAATTTATTAACACTAAAAGAACACCGCTCTATGTCAAAATGACGTTAACAAAATAATTGCAAGCTTAATTTACTTACAAACACTAATAAAATTGTATCGAGTAGCAATAACAATATAAGAGCATCGATTTCCACAACAAACACGAGGAGATCAAAGGCCGTTCGAACTTTGGTAAGCGAACCTCGAGTGACTCGAGACAATTAACACTCTGAGATTACACGCGTATAAGTAACTGTGGAAGAATGCTGCGTGAAGAACACGATGTACGGGCGACGTGGGCGGGCGGCTTTTGTCGGAAATTGTGCTTCTAGATAAACATTCATTTAAGGTGTGAAATAAATTGTGAAATATTATATGTGCATTATAAGTATTTTGAGAAATCCTATTAGTTCAAGAAAATATTATAAAAAGTGTATACAAAAATCTATGAGGAACAATTAGTATATTAGTATATATATATATATATATATATATATATATATATATATATATATATGTATATTTTTATATGTATATTATATTTTATATATATTTTTTATATTATATTTTATATATTATATGTATATTATATATGTATATTATATTTTTTTAATTTTTTAACTGAGAATAACATAAACAGCTAAAATTTTTGTCTATGCCTATATAATTATTTCAATTAAATGATAATATACCCGATTCTGTAAATATATAATTAAATTATATGTAAACGATTTAATCTAATATTTTTTTCCTTAGTTCAGTTAAACAAGAGATTGGTCTTTACATGATGTAAAGTAAAGAATGTGAGTCACGTCGTCGGCGCATTCATGTCGGAATATAATATGAGGTGGTACTCTGAGTTACTAACGCGCCGCTCGTGCTATAAAACTTTACTGCTAGTTATCTTCACTTTTCGGTACATTCGCTTTTTTTATAAGTAACTATATTTGTGTTCACGATTCATTGCATATATAGCGGAGTAGGCAGAGGGAACCTACACTCCGTTTCAACTCCCCGACTACTTTTCGAGTGAGTTTTTTTTTTTTATGGAAAAGGACAAGGCAAACGAGCGCACGGGTCACCTGATGGTAAGTGATCACCGCCGCCCACGACCCCGTGCAACACCAGAGGAGCTGCAGGTGCGTTGCCGGCCTGTAGTATGTGTAGAATGGCAGAATTGAATGCCGCGCTTCGTCTTAATGCCGGTTTTGTGAGCGCTGAAATTATTATATTTTGTTCTTCTTCTTTCTTTTATCTTCTTTAATTCTTCAATTAATGTTGTGACCCAGAGGCGCTAGAATGTGATTGTAACGCGATGGTTGTGGGTTCGATCCCCACTCAAGGAAACGAAACACTTACTTAAATTTATATTTCCGTTTCTTCGCTCTAGCAGCAAGCCAAAAGCGCGGCATTGAGTTCCGCTACTCAACACGCAATGCAAGAATTCAGCGGAAACTGGGGAACGGAGTGCCTTAACACTATGTTCCCTCTGCTTTCTCTGCATGCATTAGCATCAGCGCGATGCAGCGTAAAGCTGAAAAAAAAGTTTTGTTTATTCATGTAACATATTGTTTATGAAAGGAGAAATATAGACATTTCTTCGTTGGATATGAGCTTAACATGTGAGAAAATATAAACGTAATAAAAATGAAAATGTATATTTTTTTATTTTAACGATAATTCAATAAAATTTATTATATAAATAATAGGTGCTCGGTAAAAATTAATTATTTGTTAAATATTAGCATTATCTGCAATTGACTGTAAATGCGACTCTTGTGGATTCAATCTTCACTCGGGGAGTTTCAATTATGTTTATTTATTTACTCTGATAACAAGACAACATGCGGCGATAAACTCCGCCATTTAGCACACAATGTCTCGAATATATGCGGAGTTTTTATATAAGTTTTTCTGCCTAATACATTATTTACGGGTTACGAAATTTATATTGTTATTTTAATGTTTAAACAAGAAAATAAACTCTGTAACGTAACTTTAAATTTGTTCACTCAAAAAAGCTCTCGCTAAGACATCACGTAGAGGGTGAGCAACCCTTCTGGACCCGTAAATATCGCAGCTTACATACGATCATATTTTTTACCAATATTTACCTACAATATGGGACCATACAAAAACACATTTATTGTTAAGTAAAATACACTAGCTTTTAAATGTGGCTTCTCGTCATCTTCGTCCATCTTTTCCTTGCGTGGTCTACATGATTAACACTATTGATGTACATATATGATAAGCCTGTTAACTTCCCCAAGAAATGGAGTGTACAATACAAAAATACATTTGCAGTTTGAACGAGTAGTTCATGAGATTAACACGATCAACCATTTTGGCCACTAATATTTTCACTTCTCTGCTCCGACAAGGTGAGTTCCGCCACTCGACATGAAATGTCTCGAATTTCTCTGAAAACGAGAGATGAATTAGTGGTCCGACACTACATTTTCTCTTTTACCTGCGACGCATGATAATGAAGGAATCTAAGATCGATACCAAAAATAATAAAAAATCTAACACTTTTGTGTATTCTGTGCGAGTTACATTACAGAGATTACAAACTCAAGACTATTTCAAGTAGTCAAAGTTCTAAAGGCCGCATTTAATGCACCGCATTTAATATACACTTTACGATAGCGAGTTCGATTCCCACTCGGAGCAATAAATAAATGTTATTTTCTCCTATGTACGAATACGGACACAACGTGAAGCTAAAAAAGTATTTATTTAAACTGCGTCGCAATATCAAGTCACATATACAATAAGAAAGAAAGCGTATTGTTATTTTCCACGCGGCTCGGAGCCGCACGTTAAATAACTTTGTAATATGATCATTGTTTTCACGCGGCGTCCCCCGGGACGGAGGACGGCGTCCCCCATCATTTGAATACTCTCTCCCTGTTTATTGTTGGCTTTTTCTGCCACTGCTGGAATTATCGAGTAATATTTGCCGCCTAAACGCGGTTGGTATCTCGGGATTCCATGTGAGTACGCGCGATCGACGCATCGGCTAACGCTTGAACGAATAATACGAGTACTTGCTGTACTTAATGATATTGTTTTGACTTCATTTGTTTTGTTGTCATTATTTATTTGTGTGGCGTTAAACGCTGTCATTCAGACGGCGGTACTTTAACATTACTCTAGTGTGACGACATGTAGCTACTTCACCGTGCTCTATGTTGTCAACTGTGGTGGAACAGTCAGAAAAGCGATGGCAACCAATTCTTTTACAATTATTTTTGAAGCTTTACTTCACGCTGTATCCAGCACATATCAGTCGAGTCTGAGGCCACTCTGTGTTGGTACAACGCGATGACGACGGCAAACATGATTTATAAATATCATAACATCTATAATTTAAAACCAACATTTAACCATTATAAGTGATAAACAACTGTCTAACGCCGTCGTTTATATTTGCGCGTCAACGCTTAACGGCCGTTCTCTATGAAATAACACTATGTGATAGTAACTCATACTATTCCAAAAATTGAAGAGTAAGCAAAGGGAATAAATACAAAGTGGGTCCACTCGATTTTGTAATGGAACCCAATGTGCTTTTTATCATTACCAAGGCAAGGAAATGAAAAAAAACATCCCACCAAGTGGGAATTAAAGCACCACAAGCACCATGGTTGCTGTTATATGGACTAAAGTAAAACTAATCAAACACTAATACTAACTCCATATAACAACTATCGATGTATATAATGTATATCAATCAGTCTAAGACAGACTATTTCAAAACAATTCTCAACGAAGCCGAGGCAAATGGAAACTATGCAATTAGTTTAGGTGTTGTTTGAGCGATAGGCGCCTCTAGTTAGCAGAACACACCAGATCCCAGATCACAGGTTTAAGCTGAATATCGGGGAAGCTATTCCAACTGGTGAATTGATTACTTGATATTTATGAGACTGAGGCTGTTGTGGTCGTCAGTTTGCGCGTATAGGATGTGGTGACGACACGACTTCAAGCTGTGCTCTAATTAAGTAATCAGAGGGACACTTGGTTCCCTAGGTTTCACCCAAATTTCGTGACATTATGTATTGAGTATTCAATTCTATTGCATTTTGTCTTATTACCAAAGAGAGAAAATTATAATAATTCAATTCCCGAGTGGAAATCGAATCCCCAACTTCCACATTCACAATCAAATAGCGGTCTTGAAGAAAACTGCTTTTAATGGTATAATAGAATAAAGTATATATTTATATCGCTTTTGGATCATAAGCAGAATTAAATTTCAAAGATTAACATCGTACTACATATTATACAGGTACTCGCATATCCAGCAATATCGTAGCCAAAGGTAATACAGAGTAATCAATGCGACTTCATCCAAGCGGAAATCGAACCCGGAACCCCGAGCCGGAGGCAGATTTGATCCAAGTAGGTCACATTCACAAATACGATTGCGTATTCATGAGGCACAAGCGATGCCTAGCTCTGACTATTACGTATAACCATCATTTACTCTCAGTAATGTACATTTTTAATGAATTATAATATAAGAAAATATTATATTTAAAGTGCTTAAAATAAATATATTGTCATATTTAAATATATTGTCAATTTAAATGAATTCTTATTTGATTTCATTTAATTTTTTTTGTTTTAGGACGCGGTTCTGAACGACTATTAGCAATAATTATAATTGTCCAAATAACTAATATATATTATTATCATTTTCCCATTCCAATTGTAACCTTTTCTGTATTTTAGTCTGAAAAAAAAAGTTCTGCGATACCGTAATTAATAAAACAAACTAATCGATAAGTACTCTTCATCTAACTCAAAAAATGTACATTTTTGTCCTTATACAAAAAACAAAAAGGTAAATGTAAAGCCTACATACTTGAAGCGCCGGGGGCCACGAAGAGGGCAATTAGAGTCAAGGGGAAGGTGTCACTTACTATCCGTCCTTGTAAACTTCATTATGATTAAATATCTTAGTGCAACTGTAACTCGACTGCATCGCAATTCTTTTATGGGACAATGTGTACGGCTTTACAAAAGGATCCCAGAAAACGTCAAAGAAATTTCTATACCACGATTTTAAGAAATTATGAAAAGAAAATAAAAATTGTGTGTTAAAGGTTCTAAATGATAACACGCCTTGGGAATGAAGTGGTCGCTCCAGTCTGTTTCAAAGTGTCATTGTCAGAAATAATTAAATATGTAATTATACAAAATTGATTCTAAAAAATAGGTCTCTCTGAGTTTCTTGCGCCGGTACTTCTCAGGTCTAAGGCATTATCTTTAGTGAACTGGTGTTAAATTATTGAAAAATGGTAAAAATGGTTCTCATTGTGAATAAAATTATTTGAATTTGAATTATTATGAATAAGTGCTTTAATTATTTCTATAAAGTATTTATCGATCTCAAAGCTATCGTATGTACAGTCAGACATATTATAACATGACGATGACCTCTACCATGAAATTCAATTTTGTATTATTATGTTTGTATGTAAGATTACCCACTTTCCGTCCAGTTTTACTGAGTTTTGCGTGTTGAGTGGTTCCACAGGGAACAAATAAAATAACTCAAAACCCAAAGTGTGAATCGAACCTACAATCGTGCCGACACTGCACTGCGCTACATATCAGAGCTAACCTATTGTAAACAATCGGCAACCATTGCAAGCTGCATCTATCCAGTATCGGGTGACCGAGTGCACGCACCTGCATGAATTTGCATAAATACATGATTCATGCCGGCTGTTGTCCGAGAAAACACAATTTCTACTGTCACCTCTCTGACTACGCTGAGCCAAAACGAATAAATGTGATTTTAAGTAGCGACTTACGTCTTTTATTTCGTCCGAAGGACTGTTTATGATGATTTTAAAACAAGTTACCCGAGCAAATAAAAACTATATACTTTTTGACACCGAATTACTAATATTTATACAAATTGATTTTTAGATAATAGATAGAAGATAGACAGAAGATAGAACATTATTTTTGGGTTTATCTAGTTAGGTTACGTTATCTAGTTACATGGATTATCAGTTCAAACCCATAAAATATTATTTTTAAGATATTAGGAGTTGTCTGGTGGAATTTCTTCGCAATTTTATTTACGTGGAGAAGAAGAAGAGTCCTGGTAGCGCGTCACGTTTTCAATATTTAACTCCACTTCTTCTTAATCGCCCTTCATGACCAGGGAGGGGCTGCTGTTACTTCAAGCTCTCGTGTCTATATTAATACTTTTAATAAATATACGAGAACCGGTGTGTTCAACGTGGTATGGACGTTGGCGACAGTGAAAGCAAATATATCGTTCTATTGCAATATATAATTATATTAGCAAAAAAATCCAACGGCACGCGGTGTTCCCAGGCGGTCACCCATCCAAGTACTGACTTACCTCGTGTAGGAATCAAATTCTAACTATCACATTTACAGTAATCTATATAAACACAATATATCTACATAATACAAATGCATCCTTTTATTTTTCCTTACAAATATTTTCTTTACTATATTAATTTGTTATTTAGGTGTTTGCTGTTAACTGCAACTTTCCTCATTTAAATTTTAAATTGAAGATTTTCGCTGTTGTAATAAACAATAAGATAAGAAAGGAAATACCATTGTATTTATTTAGATTTCTATTTTATATAATCGTGCTTTTCTTAATAACAGCTTTTAAAATTGAAGGATATTTAAATATGCGAATACATTAAATTTTTTTAAAACTTATATGAGCATAAGTATTTAATTAATGTTATTAGGGAAGTGTTAAGTGCTCCACTGGCACGTTAATAATTCCGCGTACTCTACGTAAAACCATTCAGTTCAGTTTTATTTCATTGTTAACCAACAACAACATAACTACATACAGGACCACACCAGGAAAGATAAACAAAAAACTGCTATGAATGGGAATCGAACCTATAACAAACTTCACATCCATACATACCCTCATTGAAATAGCGACGACAAACATTCATATATTTAGTGTAGGTGAGCTCGAAATGATACTGTATATTTACAGCGAGCGGTAAAATGTGGAATTTTAATATGGCTTAATTAAAATGAGAAGCAGCCTCTATGAGGAGCCATCACCATCGTCATCACAAATAAACTTGCGAATTGTGTTTGCATGCCAAATTTAATTTCGTACTTACCCCCGTTTAGGCGCAAACAGTGGATACGTAATGAATAAAACATGTCTTGCTCATATATCGCTCTAGCATCCAGTGTGGGGCCATTGGCTACGCGATGCTCAGCTCGTACTGTCTTTTTATTTTTGAAGGGATTTATTCAGAGACTGATGACGCCTGCACAGACAAACAGGATAATGACTTATTGTCACGTTTCCCTGGAGCCTGGCGTGTGAGCGAGAGCGCGGAGTCAAGGAAAGAGAGAGAAAAACGTATGAATTCTGACGCATGTATCTCTCTTTTATATTATATATATATATATATATAAGCGTTAAATATATCGTTATAATCAAATTGTTATTTGTAATTCATTTATATAATTTAAATAAAAAAAATTGAATTAACAAGTGCACATAGTTAATTGATCTACAAAAATGTAATTTTGAACTAACTCTTTCATTGTATTGTACAAAATCTAAACTGAAAACAATTTCATAAACATATTCAATACATATTCGTACAGTTAAAGCGGGCGAAGCCGCCGAGGTCGGCTCATCAATACATAAAACTATACAATTTTTCATCAATGTTCTCCTTTGACAGTGTCACGTTAAATTATCGTCTGTGCACCGACTTTATAGACAACTAATTTATTTTTAAAAGCTCTTATTTAACTTTCAATGTACATATGTATGCTCGTTCTGGAGGAATCTTTGAGCTCAATTTTGAAGTCAAAAAATCTTCAACTAATCGAGCTGAAATTTTTAAACATGTTTAAGGTTTTTTTAAATAGTATTTCTACTACTACGTACTCGTGTTTGAACCCACATTGAGTCAGGCGACTTGTCGACTGCACTTTCACCACAAAAACTTTATTTGTCAAGTTTCCCCATTTTCAAAGTAGATTAGATCCTCCCGTTTCTTGGCCATTATTGGAGCAAGGCAATATAGAGCTTTGACGATTTTCTTTTCAGAATTTCAAGTGATTCTAAAGTCCTTTAGAGTTGTATAGCTGCATTTTATATGCTTGCACTTTATCTATGCAAACAGCCTTATTGAATAAGGTATCGCTGCCGGCTTGTTACGTTTGTTCTATGATGACGGTGGAACCTTCATCTATTTAAGTGACCGAGTTTACATTTAAATACACTTTATATTGTAACTAAGTATAAAAAATATTCAGTAATTTCTAATGTGTCAATTGTGCATAAATACAAGAAAACATGTTACCAGTTACCTAGCAAAAAATATTGTATTATTTCATTTGGTTCATTTAGACATCTAGTATAATTAAACTATATAATAAGTAATAAGTTTAACATAAAGTAAATAAATACTGGGAGTTGAAGCCACAACTATCACTTGTGAAGTTAGACACTTTACAACTCCACTAGAATAGCGTCATTTTACGTTCATTTATATAAACATATAAACATATGAGGCAAAACGCTTCCTTGCATACATCTGCTCACTTATTTGCATTTTAAATGCATCGAGAGTATTGTTGGATTCATTACATTTTTTATGTTCTACAATGTTCCTTGTTCGATAGATAGAGACATTGTACCGATAGAGTATTCTTTTATAGAGACTTTACTATAGTTTTTTTTATTTTTTTTCTGCAACAAATGTAACAAATGTATATGTATAAATTATATATATAATTAATATATATTTATATTAATGGAAATCGGATCCAACACCTATCTATCTAACGTAATATGAATGCGCGTGTTAGCATATAAAGGTTTTAGCTCTATGAATAAAAATTATTATATGTAAGTACTTTATACTTTATATTATATATAGTAAAAGGACGCAATACTAAAAATAATATATTCCTAAAAAGTTGATAGAATTATTATAACTACTTTTTATGGACTAGATTAAGAGAAAACACTAAGCTCAAATTCAAAACTCTAAATATTCTTTATTCAAATAGACTAGTGTAAGCACTTTAAACCGTCTAGTGAACATATAAACGAAAGCTACCAAAAGCTACTATCGGTTCGGAATGCAGTTCTGCAGAGAAGAACCGGTAAGAAACTCCACAGTTGCTCTTTTCTAAGTCAATGGTATAATTTCGTTATTTTATTAACTGGCAGCTATCCAAATTCATCATTATATATTTAGTTAACATGAATAATAAAATAATACAAACTCAGCAAATAATGAAAGAATACATATAAGCTAGCACTTACGTTAGTCCGGCAGTCCGTCTCCAAAAAGGTGACGTTACAAAGCACTGCCACTCCACGTTCTAATAATAAATCCATGTCTATATTACACGTCACATTTTATATATTCTACTTTAGTATTACATATTTTATGTTAGTATTACAATATTCTTAACGATACTATAGTAATAACTATAAAATTAACAATAATACGATAAACGTATAGTTTTAAGATACTGTCAGGCGCTTATTGTGCATAATTCAATTTTTTTAAGTTTATCTGCGTTGTATCTAGTTTGTGCGTAACAAAGGTAATTGAATTCGTGTGAGAAGAGAAGAGAGCCGATCCCCAGAGATAAGCCAGACATTTGCATAAGACGCAGCGTGTACGATATGAATGTAATTGTTAGACTTGCCCGCGAGAGCCTCGACAACCTGTATGAAAAAGATCAAAATAAAAACAATTAATGAAAAATAGGCTTTGAATTTGCTTTCAAATACAGTCAAATAATAATTATTTAAATTGCCGTATTGTGAAACATTTAACAGTAATGTAGTGACAATAAAAACATGTAATTAGTTGCTAATTCGAACAAAAACGTATGCAAATGATCAGAGAGGAGCGGATATTATTGTCAAACACACGCCGTTGCGGACGTTGCGGACAGCTCGACCGCAGGTGTGTAAAATGAACAATTTGGTTTTCCAACTAACCACGCGATTTACATTTACACTAATGAAACTTAAAAATGCAGTGATAAGTGGCGTTACTCTTCGCCCTCCGTCGCCGACCCAAGCGGAGACGTGAAAACTATGTAAATATTTTCATTCCTCGAACTGAGCAACAAACCCACAACTGTCAGATGCTGTCCCACAGCACAAAATTTCACAAAATTCTCTATTTAGTTCTGTCTTCCACCGAGAATATAGTTAGTTACATCAGTACTTTTTAATTTGAGTCGTGTTGAATATTATTTACTGCGGCCGTGCTCAGATAGCCAACATCAAATTACATAATTAACAAAGTTTGCGCCACAACCTGAATTCTTTGGTTTATTAGTTATTTTGAAAGGAAAACTGAAATATCATCAAATGTAAAGTAAATAAATAAATAAAGTCTAAAATTACACATTCGTTTATGGACTCTGTTTTTATTTTATGAAAAAAAAACAAATATTAATTTAAAATAGATCGATTACGATTTTGAATATTTATAAAATTATTATGTATCTAAAAAACGAACGGAGCACCGTACTTCGTTCATTCAAATATATATAATTTAATTAAAAATATTATAAAAATAAATACTCTCCCGGACGACACTTGTCATCAGTTAGTTCAACATCATCTTGCGTCATCGTGGCGCAGCGATACAAGGGTGACTGTAACGCGACGGTTATTGATTCGATATCCACTCAAGGAAACGAAATATGTATTTACGATTATATTTCCATTTCTTCGCTCTGGTGTCGAGGCAAACTGCGGTGTTGAGTACTGCCACTCAACACGCAATGCCTCCAGAATTCGGCAGAAAATGGGGAACGGAGTGTCTTAACACTAGGTTCCCGGGTCACTAGCGTATAAATAAGAACAATCATTCAATTACTTTAAATTTTCCATTACATATTTTTTATTTGTCGCATTACTTATACAGGATATCAATAAACGGTCCTCTGTTTGTAGACAGTTCGTCGTCAAATAAAAGATCCGAACTGAAATCGTAGAGAGTTGGAGGACAAATACCTTTTCAAGCGGACCACGCGCGCTTAATATTAACGTGCAAATATTATTATGTATATACAAGTACATATACTGCTCAATATGTATATATCACATATATATATATATATATATATATATATATATATATATTGTGCAGTATATATGGGTAGACTTATGCATGGGCCGCTTTAACGAAAACTCAATTTGCTGTTCGAAACTGGCACTCAGTAGGTTCTTTCATTGCAATGAAGAGATTATTTTCATTTGCCCGCTGTGGTAGGCAAGAAAGCGCAGCGTTGAGTTCCAGCACTCAATAAACAATGTCTCGTAGGATATAAGGATTATAGCGAAAATCTAAAACAAAATTAAATGAAGTTTCTCTCAAAATTTTATAACAATATTGTCATATAACGTGGTATCTTTACAAAAAGGGGAGAGTGGGTGAGAGTTAGCACGACTCAATAATTAGCGTCGCTGTAATAACATGTAGGTGCTCGTACCTCATTCTCTGCGAACTCCCGACGCAAAGTTACGCGTATGTTCCTTTTGTTTGGAGATCAGTGTTTATGTTAATGTTCCAAAGTTGCGATACGAGAGGGAGTTACTTTACTCTGTGTGTTGTGTCTGTAGAGTTGCGTCGGTTTGGAATTGGTGAATGTAAACTTCGTGGATGTAAAAATATAAATAGTATGGTTAAGGGAGTTAGAACCGAGCCTACATTGCAAAACTACTAGCGCCCTCTTCTTTCGTTTTTCAATTATCATTAATGATTGAGACAAATTTTTGATTATTTTTTAAAAGTTATAGCTTACACACACACTTTCCATTAATTTTACTAATATAGCGTAGTCCTAACGCCACGCTTTTCCTAAGGAGACAGAGAATCTGAAAATTATTTTAAAAAAACTTTCCTTCGAGTAGGAATCAGAATCGTAATCGTCGCAGCTCACACACTCAACACGCTTAAAATGTTCCCAAATACGCAGAGATGGCAATTAAATATTTTCTTGTTTTATATATATTTTTTTGCTTTCCTCAAAACCTATCCCAAAAATGAGGTAATAAGCTTCATTACAAGGGTAAAGCTAATACAAAAAAAAAGAATAACAATAATTAATGAAATATTCATACAGAAAACAAGGAACGGAAACTTAAAAAAGACAATCAGATCTGTGATTATTCCGGCGGGAGTCGTTCCCAAATATTGTTCTAACTTATATTGAAAAACTTGAGAAATCCCTGCGAGATCTGCGGCGTAATTGCCGAGAAAATACTTGAAAACATTTACCACATACGGGGAATCACATTTTTTGTATAACTCAAATATTTTTCTCATTATATTTTGTTTTTCAATCAGCAGAAGTGTATAAGGATGTGACGAAAAAACCGATTTAGTTGATCAATTATACATATTGAACTATATTATATATATATATATATATATATATATATTGGATGCATATAATATATCTGTTTTTACTTCACTTACATTTTTACTGGGTAGATCTTTGGTTTTGCCTAGGTACAATTTTTTTTAAAATGCTGAACTCATCATAAAATTAGAAATTTTACGTAATTGATTCAGAATTTTTTAAAGCAATATTATATTTACCTATTTCCACTGTTAACTTTAAGGCTTTGTATCTTCTTCAAGGTTTCTTCAAGGGAAGCTGCGTTGATATCAGATCAGATGTTTCGTTTTTTTCAATATATAATTGAATAATAATTTTATCTTTAGAAATTTTAAGTGCACTGCAAGCATATATTATTTATTAAAGCAGGAATGTAATTCCGTGCAATTTTAAAACAAATAATTCATAAGTTTAAGCGGACGAAGCCGCGAGCTGATCGTTAGTTTGTAAAAAAACAGTATAAATATTTTGTCTGTACGTTTAGTACGTTTGACTAAAATGGATAAAGGGATACTTGAAAGAGTAATAGAAAGCAAAAACATTTTTTTTTAATTTTTTGTCCGTGTATGCGTATGTATGAACCCGTTGATCTTCGAAAGTACTGAACCGACTTTCAAAACTTTCATCAATTGCTTTGTTCAGCAAAACATTTAAAGTTTATTTTATCAAAATAGGTTCATTATAAAAAAAGTTATCGTCATTTGAATGGACTCAAGGCATTAGTTTGCCGACTAATAACGTAATATATCTATAATAAATCTGTATTTGGTTGTATTAAATCTGTATGTTTAACCGACGATAAAAATAAACAAAAACAGACATTAAAATGTATATAGAAAATGGCTCTACACAAAAGCTTGTTGCATACAACACAAATAATTTCCCACATTATATGAATACAGCTGTTTATACAGCACTTACAAAAATGAACGTTCAGGTAAATATAAATTTAATCTATCGCCGGAGTGAGCCATAAAAGTGGGGACGATAGCTTGCAATAAATATCGAACTCGGTGGCCAGGAACAGCGTGGCCATGGCGCAGGGAGATCTAGGACAAATATATTCTGTACTTAGCTAGTTTAAAAGTGATTGATATACCTCGTAATGTAAATTTGTATTAGTTTTTAATTACTTCTCTCTACTACCTAGAAATAACTGAACCCGACTGTATGTTTACATTGTTGTGTATTCTTACAAGTTCCTTTAATGAGTCCGCTCAGCTTCCATTTGAAACCGGGTTTTAATGTTAAAATACTCCGTTTTATTTTATAACACAACATGCTTTGTCAACCAAAACAGGAAAACTGAAAATATTTTCTCAATATATTTGTTGTCCTGAGTGGTAATCGAATTTACAACTACCACTTCTATAGTCAAACACCGTCCCGCTACGCTGAGACGCCCATCAGCAATATTTGTTGTTGAAAATATCCCTCATTCTGTATCATCATGGTTGTAATGTGGTAACTTGGTACAAACTTCACTATATGTTAGCGTGAAACTTAAAATATGTTCTGTTACTAATGCATTTTGGATAAAACGTGGTTCGGCCATGGCTTGCTCACGTCCACCGAATTGCATTTATTTTGATGGATGCTCAGCCGCTAAATTACATTCATATAGTGTAAGCCATTTTGTTAAATTATACCTTAAATATTTTTAACCTGTTTATTTTGCTGTTTACTTACTTATGTATGTTTATTAATATTAGGATTTAGGACATTATTAATATTTTATTGTCACCCACTTTAAACCAGTAGAAAAGAAATAGTTGGCAGTATAAACTAGGATCGCCTTTGCTTCTGTGCGCGGCGGGTTGAGCTGAGCGCGTTGATTTTTTAATATGCGCGTGCGATATAAAAACGTTCTAACGTATGTATATGTTAACTCTTCTATGATCTCTTTTTGACCATTCACTGAAGAATTTCTTTTGTAGGCATTCGTAGTCCTTATCAAGGGGTCAAGGTAAGAATAAATATTTTTATGTATATATATATAAGTAGCGAAGTGGTTTCTAAATCACTACACTCCTATGTAGGCACACGACGACTCACGGTAACTGGAGTAAATAAAATATACCACAAAACCGTGATTGAACCATGAATAATTCGAAAAGGCTGGTCTAAAAACGTATAGAAAGTTTAAAATCTATTGACATCCTCCAGAACGTTAACCGGACGACAGCTGACGGCTTTTAGTTTGGAGCCGAAATAGCTGCGAGCTATAGCCGACTCGAGCCAATTGTGTTGTTCTCTATTATTCCGTTAAGAAAATTGTTAAAGATTTTAATTTAAATTTTTTTTAATATGTTTAAGATAAAAATAAAAATTACTCAACTTTATTATAGAGTGTAAAAATTGTCATAATAATAAAATAAAGAAAGTTGGGTAAGATGTCCTGGAATGGAAATAGAGTGTCCTAACACTTCCCTCTCCCTCCCCTGCTACGTGAGGGATACAGCAAAAAATAACAATTAAATAACTTTACAGCATTTACTCGAACAATAAATAGAATACAATACAAATTAATTACGACGAAGTGTAATCGAAGGAGATGGAACTTTACTATTTTAAGTCTCGCTGTCAACGTTTCACAAGTTGAGAACTACAAGTAACGAGTAGTGACAAATGTCTTTTTTTTTTGTTCACTTAAAAGCTGTTGTCCATTCTAAGCTAAGGATAAAAATAATTTGTTTTTTTTTAAACTCGTTATTATACTTTATAAATCCAACTTTGTGTGGATTTTAAAAGCTAAAATGAAAAATTTAGTTTTCGTAAGAATTTCGAGAAATTATGTCTTATTATTTATTATATACTCTCTATATAAAAATTTTTGAACCATCTAATGCAGTCCAGTAATTTCGCCTGCGCTTCATCTGTCACATAAGCGTTGTGCCCTGTCTACTCAGCCAATTATTAGTTTCCTTGATTATTATTTTCTATGGTAGCACATGTTTCAGAGGTGAAAAAATATTTATTATTTGCTTTTTTAAGAAAAACGCGCCTCCAACGGTTATGTTTATGTTTAGTTACATGATCTAATCTGTTATTATTTTTATAAATATTTAGTTTATCCCTTCTATCATATATATATTAACATTTTTTTACAATGCTTAAATTATAAAGATAATTGGATAAATGAAAATAAAAGATACAAAGATATGTTAAAATTTTATAAAACGCTTTCCTAAAACCTAATATATCCTACAACTAACTTACCAAAAAAAATTAAAAAATTTAATACTACCAAACTTGAAAACTAAAAATATGCATATAGATATTACATTAGTTAACAAAATAATAAATGTAAATAAAAACAAATTCACACATTCTAACAAATATATAAATATATATTATGTAAAACATTTTTAAACTCTTGTACGTTTTTTTAAAGTTTTGGTATATTTTGTATATTACGTTGGCTTGCGTAATGAATCAATATATTAAAAATATAATCCGTTCCGTTCCGTTCCGTTCGTCTGTTTTATTAAAAAAGGAAGCTGTACGTTATAAATAATTAGTAGAAACAGTTCACTATCATGTAATTTGCATACCATAACTGATTTCTCTGAGTATTTGCTCAGAGATTGTGGATAATTGGAGCTCAAATAAGTGGGAACCGCCGCCGCCGCCGCCGTCTTCGTAGGCACGTTCCAATTGGAAACTAATCCCACGCCAAACATTTGTGAGTCTCAATCGCGCCTCCGCTACTGCGGGGGCTGACCGAATCAATTACACGGTGAATTTGATAACCCTGGAAATATCCATTGCGTTTTTAGTTGGTTCATTTAATTTTCTCTTTCTTATATAAATATCAATGGATACTATCTCATGGTCTATATAATTCCAAGCGCGGTAATTGATCGTCGACGCAGCCACTGCTTGTTATGAAAGGAGACACAGCGAGGCCCGTTTTGTGTCATTATACTCGGATGTAAATATTTATACTCTGAACGTTAAACGTAAATTAAAATTTTTATAAAAATGCTCTTTTTTGCCCCAGCTTGAATATTCTTCGGGTTCTTCTCTTTCTCTTTATTATTAGAAGTTGCTACGTTATAATGAGGTGTTCTGTGAAATTAAATTTTAATTATATAGTTTGAGGCTGCTAACAAGGGATGAGTAATTGAAGTGAACACTACCTCGTAATTAAGTGAACTATATTCCTATAACATCTCTGCGCCTAGAGCAATATAAACAATAGTTTTAACCGACTTTTTTGGCTTCACGCTATATTTCGCAAATTTCAGGGTAAACAGAGAGAACTTAGTTTTAAAACACTTCGTTCCCCACGTTTAACCGACTTGTTTTATTAAAAAGGAGGAGTTTATTTATTCACTAACTATATTACTTGTTTGTCCCTCGATTTCTCTGCCTTTTGTAAATCGATTTCTTAAAATTATTATTTGATAGGTTATAATACCCCATTGGCCCATTGCTTCTAAAACAGGCTAAGCTGCTTTCCAATCTTTAATATATAAGAGAGAAAATCATTCAAATATTTCGATTAAAAAACTAACGAAATTTAACATTAAGTCTAGTAGTCATTTATAATTTGAATATAAACTTTTTGTTTGTCCAAGTCAGTATATGCATAGAAACGACAGGGGAAACATCGAAATAGGATCGTCCCGAACCATCAAACCTTTTTCATTTGCAGTCAACATGACAAGGCTTTTTTCATATTACTAACTAGCGGCGCGCCCCGCTTTCGCTCAACATTTATTAGTTATATACATCTACTTTTTTCTTATATTTTTTATACAGTATATTTTACAAAAAAAAAACAAAATATTGTCAAAATGTATATTTTTTCTTGTAGTTTCAAGCTGTATCCTCCATTAGGCAGAGTAGTTCTTATTACCAAAGCATGAAAATGAAAATAACTCATTCTCCCGAGTAAAAATCAAGTCCATAACCATTGACTGTCAGATGATGTGCTGCGGTTGATATTTAAATTATTGTTATTTCTCCGCTCTATTAGATAAAACACTCCACATGTAGTGTCTCAACAATTGATCGGAGAGTGGAGAGCTATGTGGCTTACTTGATTCCTTGCTATAATATGGTACCACACAACGTAAAATTTATGAAAAATAACACTTTTCATCACTTTCTGAAATGACTATTTGCGTATATGTAATAAACTGTAATAAACTGTATGTAATAAATGTATTTTTCCACCTAAATAAGCATTAAACAGTAGTAGAGAAAAGCATCGCTTATTAAATTAGTTCACAGCAGCGTCGACACGCGCTGCCTCGTATCGCATATCAAAGTACAGCGCATTTCCATAACGGTGCATCGGCAGTCGAACAATAATGCTGAACAAACAACATTACTTACACTGAATGTTGGTAAAGGCTATCGTAGTGCAGTTGTCAGTGTCTACACACTGTTGACGCAGCGGTCGTGGGTTTGGGGGATACAGTGATAGCGAGGCGTTGACTTTAAACATTCCAAATATAATGTCTCGAAAATTAGGCAAATAGGGGAGATAGGAGTGTCTTAACGCTAGGTGCCCTCTCTTTGTTATTACTATTACTACGTAGCTACTAATTGATATAGGAGCTGCGGACGGCAGTTAAATTCCCAACACGTCCTTGGGGATGAAGGTTTAATAAAACATGTAAACTTGGCCTCGGGCTCTCTAATATAATATATGCATAGTCGGTGTCCCGCAAGGCACTTTGTAGGACCGCGATTATTCCTAATAGCTTGTTTTACTAACATTATGGCTGAACATGATCGATATATGTAAATTGACGCTGTATATTCTCAATCTGCCTGATAAGCTGAAAGCTAAATTATGGACGATTGTGTTATCGCAATATGTAATATTTAGATATTGAATGGTTTTTTGTTGTTTTTGATGCTGTATAATAAATAGTGTCGTAAAATATTTCGGTCTCCCGAAAGGTTCAGACGTGACATAGAGCGTCCAATTACTTGCAGTGTTTCAAAATTTGTTCTTTCTGTCGATATTATAAGAAAATATTCTTTCATAAAATATAATATAGTAGTTTATCCAATTATTTATTTTTGTGTAAATTGCTGCACATAATATTATTTAGCTCCGTA
Source organism: Heliconius aoede (assembly GCA_037355905.1). Taxonomy (NCBI): domain Eukaryota; kingdom Metazoa; phylum Arthropoda; class Insecta; order Lepidoptera; family Nymphalidae; genus Heliconius; species Heliconius aoede. The sequence continues at coordinate 212,022 of JBAIZZ010000207.1, read as the reverse complement.
GTAAGAATTGAAACTTAAGTGTTGTAAGGGTTCCGTACCTTGATGGACAAGCCCGACTCGCATTTGTTCGGTTTTTAATGCTTACGTTTTGTATATTAATTTTTACACATAATATTGTAAAACTATGATCCTGAAATTATGACACGTATATACACACATATATATATTATTGTGTATAAAAATTATGCATGTATTATTGTATAAAGCATAGAAATATTTCTTAAATATTGGAGAATATTAAGATAATATAATAACAAAACTGAATATTTTGTTTCTAGTTATGAAATCATGTAATTTTTTTGTGAATGTTAATTAGAGTGTCTTCAGGGAGAGACCCTTCGCGATATTAATACAAGATGGTAGCAGCCGCTTAAACATCACATATTCTGCCTAGATATTTACTACCTAACTTAAAATATTGACTTGGATTAATAATAATAATAAAGTATTAATAATATATTAAATGTTATATTACTATTGTTTCAAATCAAATAACTACATCAACATAGACATGATCTCGTTCATTACAGTATTATTGAGAAATACAAACATTCTAATCAAATAAAAAACATGTACCCCCGCGCTCCCCACCGTGCTCGCACCTCGACGACCCCGCTGTACGGTCTCATTATAACGTGTTACGTTTCTAAGAGATATACGGATGCGATGGAAAAAATGTCAGCCATGTAAACAAGTCATGATAAGGGTTAAGTATTTTTATTAACGTCAAAGTTGTAATGGTACATATACAGCTTTGGTTAATATTCATTTATGTTTTGAAATTACAAAATTGTAATCTTTATCCCTTGTATATAATTTGATATATTATATTTGTTACATTTTGCTAGCCTCTCCCCCAATGTTACATAATATAGAGGTTACACAAAGATAAAAAGAAAGATAAATTAAGGATAGACCCCGAATAGTAAACCGCAGCGTTGTGTTCAGCCACTCAACACACAATGCTTAAAGAATTTGGCGGAAAATGAGGAATGGAGTCTTAATGAGAAGAGTAAACTAAGACTCTTCTATATAGAGAATACACCGTATAGATAAAGAAAAATAAAGATATTACGAACATCAAGATGGAGTATGTGGCTGTAAACGAGGTGGGGGTTCTACTCGAGGGAGTGAATTATTTTTGACGAACCGCCACGGGTAAACAAAGTTCAAAAAAAGTTTCTGCCAAGCTTCTTCTTCTTCTTTTTTTTTTCAAATGAATTTATATTTTTTTATTTATTATACGAATTTTATAAAATATCGTAGAAGCTAAAACGTTTTGAAACTTTCTTGAAATAATAATATATAAAAATAAATTTGTATAATTATTTTTGCCGTCGCGGTGCAGCGCATGACTGTTAGCGCGACGGTTGAGGATTCAATTCCCACAGGGGAATAGCATATAACAATCATATATAGATAGAAATTACTATACGTAAAATGTAACGTGAGAGACTACAACCTTCAGGAGAATTATAACTAAACTTTTTTTATAAAAATACATTCTTAAGAAAAATAAAATGCTGATATGAAAAACCGTTTAGTTAGAGGTTGAGCGTTCAAAACGCCATAAAAGGAACGAGAACCGTTCGACGATATTGCAAACATCCCCATGCTACTGTCAAACCCTAATAAAATATACAATGGATATAGCCGTACTTTATTATATAGGATTGAGTTGAGTTTTGGTGTTACAAAATATTTAATTTTCTTTCATTTTAGTTATAGCGGGATAGGTAGACGGAACATAGGCGTCTTCCATCTACGTGTCAAAACCAGAAAATAAATGTAATAACCTGCCTCAGAAAGGGATCAAACTTCCAATCGCTATGCTGCAATCCAACGACGGTTTTGGTCAGACAGACCCAAAATAGATGGATTGTAAACTGAAGTACTTATTATCAAGATAATAAGATACTCTTTGAGCGCATACTCGTATATTTGAATACCTCGACTAAGTTCCAATTCAACGACTTTCAACATTTTTCAAAATAAGTTATTTTTATTTAGCCGTCTAGTTTAAAGCACACGCTTAAATAACTTTTATATAACTTCTCAGATATTGTTAACATTTAGGATTTAATAGTTATTTCTCCCGAATATCAGATAGAGAAGTACGCAAAAGTTGCGAACAGATCTTGTTACCTCTGCACAAAGTTGCTGCTTTGCTGCTAAATAAACGTCCGCTGGCAGGTCTTTTGGCGCAGCGGCACAGTATCTGTGAATTATTTCGAGATATGCGCTATTAGAGGCAATAAATCATTTCATTTCTTCGGCTGGTCAATGAGAAGGAGAGACAGAGACCAATGAAATGAAAAATCTCGAAGACAATGTTACGCGGGGAACAGCGTGATGTAAAACTAGGTACCAACTCCCCTTCCCTGCTACGCTGAAAAAGAGGTAAAGCTATTTTATTTTAGTGATTTTATTTGTATTCTTCTAGGAATAAAAGAGAAAATTATGGTGAAATATCTTTTTCCCTCCATTTGTTAAGAAATATACATAATACTAACATGTATTTTTGTATTTGTATAATACTATCGGTAGTTAAGACGTTGCGTGCCGAGTGACGGAACTCAATACCGCGCTTTGTCTATCAGAGCAGTGAAAGGAATATTATCATACCCCCGAGCAGAGATTGAGTAATATAACTGACATGAATTACAACCGGCCGATCCGGCCAATGAGGGAGTACCTCATGAGTGGAGTTCCCGGAGTACCTCCGGCGTGCGTCAAATTCGTGAAGACATAATTAGGGGCGATATTCAATAAGCGCGTTGCAATCAATTTTCAATTACAAGCCAATACGCCAATACGCCAATACGCCAATACGCGAATACGCCCGATATTCACGGAATACCTACAAATGGAATTCGATATTGGCACGACGTATTCAATTAGCTATCAAAACTTAGTCTAATGTTGAATTAATTAAGATTCTTATGTGTTAATTAGTTCGCGAAATTTCGTGCGCCAGCATTTCCCCTAATTGAAGGTTTTCATCTTTGCTAGTTTGGATTTTCTGGTTGTTTTTGTTACATCACGCTGTATTATGATGTATGACTATCACTAGATCTTTCCTATGGTTTTGCGTGTAAGGTCAATTTGAAATACTAGGCAGTGTAGACAGCGGAGAGGTTCTTATCACTAGATAACATTTAGTGATTCCTAACTAAAAATTTTACGTACAATTATAAAATGATTACAGAAAATAAAACCTTGTACTTTTATAGTCTCCTAAAGAGTGACTACGAGTATGTCTAAAGTGTGAGTGTTACATAAACTTGTCCCAGAAGGGTCCTCGCACGGTCCGCTGCGCTTCCATTCGCTTTACTTACTACATACAACAATCATGTTTAGCACTTTTTGAAATTTTAAATATGTCTAAAACTCCATACTGTAATAAAACATTAAAACAATAAAGCCTCCTGAGCGAAAACACTTACAATATAATACTTAAAAATAGACATTGAACATATACGAGTTGTATATGTGAACGAATATCAAGCAAAAATTTGAAATATTTTTATTTTAAACAGTACAGAGAGTGGTATCAACTTTGAATGAAACACAATAGATTTATGTCCGCCGCTTTATTTTGCTAAAAATGTAAAGTACGGTGGACGAGTCGTGGCCCCATGACGTAAGAATTTTTGAAGTTTTATGCGTTGTACACTCCCGAATTAAATTATTAAGAGTAAGGAAAAGCCCTTAAACCGAATCAGCGCAACTATCAAACGCTAATTTCAGAGTAGTCACGACTCTTTGACCTTACTCTCGTACTGTAGATACGTCAATATTGGCGGCACGGCGCGGCCGCGTGACACCGTGTAAGCTCAGCTTTTGAGTGACAGACGTATGGTGATATTTTATGAAAAAATTACCATGAAATACATGCATTATTTGTGATTATTGAAAATAAAAATAATGGACTCATTCGTTTGTATAGTTGATAAAACTTGGTAACTAAAGAGAAGGAAGAGACTTTAAACACGTATAGTCGAATCTATGACCCTTTTAGCTTTGAAGTTTCCCATAGCAAATAAGTTGCATGTACCGTCTACTCTCTATGAGCTCAATAATCCTCCCGCGAACTACACTCAGCTTCCTGCCAACTACTTAAGCCCTAAACTTCTTGATTAGTACTTTTGTTTGAGTTCGTCGAGACAATAAGTTACTGCAGCTGGCTTTGAACGTTTATTGTTTGTTTAGTGGTAGTGTGTATTCAGCTACCAATATTTTATTCCTTTTACTAAAATATTAACTTAGTCTTTAAAGCTACAAAATAATCACAAAATACCTCAAGTATTCCATGAAAAGTGGGGGTCAGAAGTGTCTGAATGGGGAATGAAGAGACTCTCTGTTCCCCATTAAATTTGATTCTTCGGTTCTACAGCGTGAAGGTTAAAAATACACTTATTATTTATCGACCATCAAGATCAACCGAGGTCTTCCTCTGCCATTTTCTAAACAAGTATTAAGATAATCCATTTCCATCGTTAGAGACTCGGAACTCAACGCTAAGCTTAATCTTATTTACAGAGCGAAAAAATGAAAACGACTCATTCCCTCAATTAAAATCAGTCACAAGCGCCGCGTCATAGTGACCTGTAAAATGTCTTTACAAAAAATTGTAATTAAATGTATAAATAATTCGTAGTGGACTCGTTCTACCTAAACTGGAATAGCAGATAGAAATAATAAATTAAAAATTTAATTAGCTTTACGCTGTATCCCGCATACAGCAGGGTAGGCAGATATACAGTTAAATATTTATTGGCAGTGTCTTAACACAAGGTGGTTACCTAGTTACACTCCATTCCCCACGTTCCACTGAACTCTGGAGGCATTGCGTGTTGAGTAGCGGAACTCAATACCGCAATTTTTTCACTGTAGTATCGAGGCGAACGAAAAGTATCACGTATATAAAAGGAAACATATGGTACATTTACCACAACAACTGAAAAATTGCCGCCATATATTTAAAAACAAGTATTTAACTGTATATCATGTACGTAACGAGTGTCAAACGTCTATCTCGTATAATATGAATCTAAATAACCGATATCAAAGCAAAAGCGCTTATGGAACAATAAATCACGGTATAAATCAAATCTCGCCTCGCCTCGATGTAAAGCTAACATTAAAAGTTGCAGATAGCCCGGCTTTCCAGTTTGTTGTGCTTTTATTTATGGACCCCACAAATGTTTGACGGTTAATCATTTCTTATTTTAATATGATCAATCAAAGTCCCATGAAAATTGCATCTTTTTAAGCTTACTAGTAGATCGCAACTTTTATTTGTTAGACGTTTTAAAGACGTAAAATAGAAAATTTTACTTACTTCAGTTCGCGTAAACGTATCTGCCTTATCGCGCTTACACTTGTCTAATATCAACAAGCATGAAGCTACAAACCTCGAGTAACGGTCTAACCTCCAACCTTCTAAATGCCCCTTTCCCCTAGTCTTTGTGTCACAAACATCGATAACTTAAAAGGTAATAAGCAAACATTTACCCGCACATATCACTTTGAGGGTACACTCGATACCCATTGATCTCTTTGAAAGGGTTCACATAATATCCTTCTATCTCTTAGACCTCTAAGGCTTTGTTAAATTAGACTTGCTTGAACCCAATTTTTTTTGTCAGATCTGTTATATTTTGTAGGACAGTATTAATGTAAGTATATAATGGATTGGATCGTCTTTACTTTCAAGACCTTTTATCAAATGTCAATGATAAAACACTCGTATTAATTATGCGCTTAAGCCTTTTTTAGGTAAGTATTAAATATAATGCACCTACTTATAATATATTATATATTTTATTTTGACTGCGTCTGTGTTGTTACAGTATCTGATGCGTATGTTGTCGTTGTGGGTTCAGTTCCCGCGCTCGAGGGAATGACTGTCTTGAAAATATTCTCAGGCATAACACATATTTAAATAAACTAAATCGTAGCACGAATAATAGTCCGACAGTAAAAAGTTAGAAGTGGTGTAGTGATAGAACATTAAGTACTCGACGCTTCTATTGGCGCCACTCCAAATGGTTTGTAGATATCTTGAGAAGTCCTTCAAGCTCGGAGTTACTGATTCGTGGACCGTTTAGCTAGCTATCCTATTAGAAAAATATACATGTTGCATTATAGTTGAAAAAAAGCCGCCTTAAGCCTTTTTTCTTTTGACTGGCAGAGTAAGTGTAGTGTGTTAGAGACATTCATACTTGGCAAGAGCCAGAGCTCTCTCTAGAATATGACATGTATCATACAGCATATACGAATTTGAGTTATTTCCATATGACCACGGAAGCGAAGCCGTCGGCAGCAGCTACTCAAGTAATACCTCTTTATTCCTCTTACATAAACAAACAAAACAAACATCTTATGTACAAACAACCACAACTCGCATTAGTACATAAATAAAACTTTCTAAAGAATAAGTGGGTAGGAGGGAAATCCAACGGGATCAAGGCGTGCGCGAACAATACCTTGTAATGATTTTTGAGGTGAAAACACTTTGCTTTCACTTTGTCGTGGTGTAGTTTACAGTTACACGCTTGTGAACGCGAAAGATTATGGGTTCGATTTCACACTGCAATGAAATATTCAATACTTTCATATCCTAGCTCTGGCAACGAGACAAAGCGAGGTGTTGAGTTCCCTCACTCATCACGCATCCGGGTGTTCTATATTTGGTGTCGACGACAGTCGTGCTATTGTACACGGGAAAGGTTATGAATTCGATTTCCCGAGGAGGAAATTAAATAGTTAATATTTATTATTAACTCTTAACTCTGGTAACAGGGCAAAGCGCCGCGTTGAGTTTCATCAGTCAACACGCAATGCCTTATCAATGAGAATTTGGCAGAAAGTGGAGAATAGAAATGTCATAATGAGAATGGAGTTTTTTAACACTAGCTTTCCTTCGCCTACCCATGCGAAGTGCTGGATACAACGTGAAGCTATTAAAACAATTCTTTCAAAAGTCTTTCATAAGCTTTTGAAATATTAGTCAACTACTAAAATACGTTAACAATTCTAAAGGCAAAAGTAACATAGTGCTATAAAGTGACACTCCATTTTCCACTCTTTTATTCTTAAGGCATTCCGTGTTGAGTATCGGCTCACTCAAATTTTCTAAATATAAGCAAATAAACTATATATAATAATACATCAGCCCATACGAGACCCATCTGCAGGTTTATGAGGATTTAAATGGAAGTATAAATGACGTGAATACGTAATTTAATTTAGAGCGGCCGCGCGATGCATAAAACATACAAGTGTTTGACTGAGGTGGTGGTGGTAGATATGATATTTCTGGGTTTCTTTTGAAAAATATGAAAATTATATTATATGATAAAACGGTTTTTTCTTTTTTACTACACAAATTTGAAATTGGGCGCAAAGAAGGGAACGGAGTGCTATACGTACGTGAGTGTCGCACTACATATAGTCGCCTTTGCTTACTTACCCTCCTAATGCAGAATACAAAAGTGAAGCTAAAAAAAAAAGACAATTTAAATATTGAGAGTTGAAAATTGTGGGATATTTCTAGATATATTCTTTTTTCAGGTTTTAAATACAGCAATCGAATAATATAAAATTCTAACACTGTATACGGGACATTAGCATATCGATATTCAATTTATGACGACCTAATGTTTCAATATTTTGAATATACAAATATCTGTAGCAAAACTTTAATTGTTTTTTTTTTTGTGTTACATAAATGAATAGACGCCGTAACGCAGCGGTGATGATTGTGGATACGATTTCCAGCAAGGGGAAAGAGCTATTAATATTATATCGCTCTGATAGAGTTAGTAGGGCTGAAAGCGCAGTGAAGAATTCCTTTATAGACTGAGATACCAGGGCCCCCAGACCTGCTTCAGCAAAGCTAAAATAATGAGGATTAATAGTCTGATATATAGTTAAGACTAAGCTAAATAGAAAATGGGGACCTTTTCGTTTTTAAATATGTTTTTAAGAATAATGTTAAATATTTTTTTTTATTATTCACTACCAGAGCCTTTACGTGGGGGCTTACTCCTACCAGACAACCCAAACACTGCTTAAAATGACGGGCAAATGACGTTAAACTATCAAGCTTTAATTTTAAATATATTATATATTATTTACGGACTATTTCAAGATAAGAACCGAGAACAAGCCGATGGCTCAATCATCTTCCTAGACATTTATTTGGCACTACATCTGAAAGGGCCCCAATTTCAAATTAGGCATACAGTCTTAACTACATATTACATTAACAGTCCTCAAAATTTCAGCATTAGTAAAATGAAATAGGTTTGGCGGCTCTGGGATCTTGGGCTAATACTGCCTGGAAAATTAAACTTGGCACGAGGGCGGAGTGTCTTAACCCTATTTACTACCCTACTAAGTACGAAATTCACCGAGAACCTATAAATAATAATTTTAAAAAAAGACTGGGAAATTGTCCTTCTAATTTCCAGGCGGTTACAAAATCCCACGTGGCGATTGACAATGGGGACTGTGTGTAAAAGTTTTATGTGTCATAAATTTTATTTCAATTATGTCACTGAATACCGACTGCTCCGTAAGGGACCGCTGGGGGCAGGGCCGCTTTGTCTTGTTTATTGATACGATGTTTCATGACTATATAAAATATGTTTACATTTATATCTATATATAATAGTTAGATTTAAATAATATATTTTGAAATGAAAATTGAGAAAAAAAATATTATATAATGTAAAGCACATTTATCTTCCGACGACGTGTCCAAACCAAGAAAAATAAAAATTATCATAAATTTTAATTAGTTACTTAAAAATATAAGAGTATATTACGACAAAACAGTTACAACAGTCCCGGCCAAGTAATATAAAGTACACCGGTTGACATTTCTATTTGTATGCAAATGCATTTTTCGTACGTGTCTCCGCGTACTTATAGTATTTGCGATCATTGTTAAACGTCTTACTTGAAAAAGCTCCGCAAACAATTATTTACTTAATTTTTGTTTTGTTTTTTTTAATAACTTTTTGATATTTCCTGCATTCTATATGGCAGGTAGAGTAACCAGTTTCAGAAGCAAGGCGAATTAGATAGAGTATAGAAACGATGCGCTTCACTAGCCCACAGCGGAAAGCGGTATTTTTTAAACATACCATATATGGAACTCAAAATCGACTGAAATATTAATTAAATATCGTGTAAAACTAAATGCTTCCCAACCCCGCGTTACTGGTGTCAATAAGTAATTGACTTTGTAAATGCTTTTGAGCTGTCTCTAGCTTCTTTATTAATAAACTTATGTATGATTTGTTACCGTAAAAAGACAGCCTGCCACGCCAGCAACGCCCCCAGCGGGCTTCCCTTTGAGCGGTGGCCGTTTGTTGATATATAAAGTAATGTTTCATCCTTTGAAAAGTACGATAAAAAGATTCTAATTGTGTTTAAGAAATAATTAAACATTATATAAGTTTTTGAAATGTGTTTTTAATTTACAATCTCGCGTCATGCGAGGCGGTCGACTCTAAAACGGAACTTACAAGTACATACAAATAAGCATGACAACGATTACATGCAGCTTTTCATTCATCATTAAGTAGTAACGTCACATAATAAATTGTATTTTTACACACGAGAAAGATAGTCATGCGTAATTTTGTTTGTTTTTATTTGTCCATAGATTGGGAGATATTTATTATATTAAAGAAAATATACGTTATTATGTGTTATAATATACATATTTACAAATAATGAAAAGTACAGAGAATTAATTTCAATTTATTTATTTTTTAGAAAAAAAAAATTAAATAAATTATCTGATCCGCAAATGACTTTTTCGCATTGTTTACATGTTGTTTTTAACTTTTGAGGCAATAAATATAATAAGTATATTTTTTCACCTACACTACTATTGCTGTTCTACACCATTGTGCCTCTTCCGGCAACATATTAGAAATCTCATCACACTTCTTCAAAGTAGGAGCTTGTGCATCAAAATCATCATCAAACGCTGATGACAGTTTCATGCGATCCATTTTAACTTTTTAGGTTTTTGTCTTTGCTTCAAATATAAAATATTAATAATTTCACTCAATAATGCGTATTTGTCCCCTTTCTACTCTGTCCACTCGGCCCTTAACTTCATTATAAAAACGTTATTTTTGTCCGTTTTGTCGCTTTGCTAGTGGTAGTTTGTTCATCACAAGATATGCACCTGTACTGTAGTATATATGTAACTGTATATGTTCTATAGTCCATATTTTTAAGTATGTGTACAAAAAAATAATATAATATATAATAGTATAGACTTTAGGAGACTATCGTACTACAAAATATCAACTGTCATAGATATTCTGCAATGTGACAAGTCATAGACAATCTGCAACGTGTAAAACGCCAACGTGGCAGTATGGCCGCTCTTTCATTGGAGATATCAAAAGGCTTAGAAGTTGTAGTCGATGTGATTTGTTATTAAGTTGTTATTAGTTATTGTTAGTGAATTATCAAGTAATTCAATGTGTAATGTGTTCTAATTAAGTTAATAGATATTTTTATGCTTAATAAGTACAACTGTATTTTGTAATATTAGAGTTGTGTTGTTTTTTTTATATTTTACTTCTGAAACCTTACAATAGTATAATAATAAAAAAACAAAAATACTCCATAATTTAAAATCCTAAAACAGTCACATGAGTAATTTTGACTCACGCAAGCTTCCAGCGACTTAGCTTACTTAATTAGCGGTTATGATTTTTCAGAGGGAGAGAGCAATATATGAAACGGATGCGTAAATTTTACGCAGACTATCTTTGTAGGCCTAAATGCGTAACAGGGCGGACGTGTCGTTACATACACATTGTAAGACGATTGTACCCAAACGGTACACTCGTCGCTTGATCACACAAGCAAAGGGTTACAATATTTACTTTCATTCTTAGGGTTCCGTGCTTATTAAAGAAAAAAGAACCCCTTAAAAGATCACTTTGTTGTCCATCCGTCTATCTGTCTGTCAAGAGCTTTGATCTCAAGAACGCTTGGAGATACCGGATTGAAATTCAAATCATATACTCAGATCTACACCCTAATGATTGTCTTTTGGCTGAATCAATTTTTATGTCATTCTTACCTATTAGTGTATGTTTGTAAGTTCGATTTCGGAGTAGTTCTATAAGTTTAAAGGTACTTTACGTTTTGTTTGTATCTTTCACTTCCAACATTCTTTATATTGCCAGCAAAAGAAAATATTAAGATATTTTTACAGGAACCCACTTACCTATTAACGGTCCCAACTTACCTACCTACTATCACCTTTACCTTTAACTTTTGTGATCAAATTTAACTCCTAACTTTTAAATATCATTATGTAACTATGTTTGTATCTTATGTGTAACTTTACTAGCTTATTCACTCCCTTTTAAGTGAGTAGGTACTGAGCCGTCGTAATGTATCTACTTAGTTATGGACAGGCTAAAATAAAATAATGTACCTTAAAATTTCATACAACCTCTATAAAAGGGCTTTTAAGCTTTGAAGGGTCTTCATTTGTGTTATTTTAAGAATATATTTCATATCATAATATTTTATGACTTTTAAGTGTTCCCTGTTAAAAATATGTAAAAATGATGTTAAACCGAGGCATTCAGTTTACAGTGAGAAAGGAAATAGATATATTTAAGTATTTCATTCCCCCCGATCGGCAACCGAACCCGCAACAGTGCGTCCTCATTACAACAATTTTTATAAAGAAATTCAATGAATAAAGCACAATATTAAAAAGCAATTTAATAAAAATGTAGAATAACCTTAAGCAGTATCGACACGTTTTCAATGAAAGCCGTTCTAATATCATCATTCTACGTTAAGTGATCTTCTATCTATTAAAATAAGCGGGAGTGCATTCAGCGAGAGCGGGAGGCCCTCGGGAGTAAACAAGAATTGATCGCGTAATTTATAACGCGCGATTTAGATACGCGCCGACGCGCCTCCATTACTCAACGGTGAGACGGGACGGACGTGGCCGGTGTGTGTTAGACTGGCGGCGTTTTTCAAACGCTGGGTTGTTTTTAAATGCTATAACATACGAAATAATAAATCACTGTATTATTTATATGAACAATGTCGCGCTTCGTATGATAAGATCAGAGGAACGAATATTGTATTTAATCATAAAGGTATTACATATACATTGAGCCTTAGGTTTAATTAATACTTTGTTATTTGATAGTATAATATTTCAATTACTAATGTTAATATATCTTTATATATGCTAAATGCATTTAAAATACTTTACCAAAAACATATGTATGTACATAATATGTACACACTTCTTATAACATTTCTGGTCAAGTTAACGAGAAGCCCCTGGATCTCTGGCAGCATTGGATTAATGTTTGAGGGATACAGTGGGTGTCAAAAGGCTGAAGATAATGATGATGAAATAAATAAAACAGATTCTCATTTTTAATATATATATCCACACATAAATATAAGAAAGCATTGAATCCACATAGTATACGTATATGATACAGGTATATTATATTTCATTGGCATTTACATTTTTTTTCATTCATTTACTAATTGTTATATTTATATTTAAGTAAGAATAATATCTTGATCCAAACAGTGCAAATTAAAACGCGGCGTAAACGCTTGTAATGTGCTGATTCTGTAAGCAGGCGGCCCCGTGACGGGCGTTAAGCATCTTTTCTTTATTGTTTTTTATGCTTCACAAAAATCACTCCGCTCTGTGTTATGTGCGCGATTATTGAACTCTCCGCGGGCTTGTTTTTTGTTTTGGGCTCTGGAATATATATTGATGGATTGATCATGGCTTATTGTTTTACCTTTTTATGTTAAATGTTGAATTGTACGGCAATTTGGAGTCGATTATATTTTAGTTGTCTATTGTGATGTGCGTGTCTTGCTTAAAAGCAAGTAAATAGATTTTAGCGTACTAATGGGAAATTCTAACTGTCCAAGCCAGTGAAAACCTTATGTAACCAGACCAAGAAAAGGAAATATTTGAAGGCATCCAGTCATACCTGGCATAATATGCAGTCTAATGTACGGTCAATTTCAACTTACTAATAATAATAATATTAATAATAATGAAATTCCCACTAACTTATGAAACCAAACCTCCACCACAGCTAGAATAACAGAAAACAACGCAGCGTAACCTAACGCCGCGAACGCCGGCGCCGCCTGTCCTAAAGCGAGCGCGCGTGGCGCTCTTCCCGAGCATGTAGGACGTGGCCCAGACACGCGAGCGCTGGCTAAAGATGTGTGACCGCGCTCGAGGAGACGCATGAGACTAAAAATTTGAAATTTTTTTCATTATACGCTGTATCCCGCTTATAAATGGGAATATGTAATTTATGCCAAAACACTTTCCAAGTATCAAGTTTCATCAAAAATCAGTTTAGTAGTTTTTGAGATGTGGATAATCATGTAACTGACAAGTATTTCAAGTTTGAGGAATTTCCCTCTTCACTCAATTCTGATAATGTGGAGAGCGGAGTGCCTTAACACTAGGCTCTTCTGCGCCTACATAATATATATGCATATAACACAAACCTCCAAACAAAGAACTGTTTATACGGACTTCGTTTCTGACCAAATATGTACACGTTATCGGGTCCCAGCATCCGCAAGGCGCCGAGCTCGCACAACTCTCGCTCTGAGAACGTGCGGGAGATGACCTGGTAGGCGGTGTAGGGCTCCGTGTGGAACGCGTATGCTGAATGTATAACAATGACTCAATGATTGTGTCAGATACTGAGAGTAGTGTTTGAATATCGCTGAATTGTTTTTTTATTATTGGAGTACCTGCTTATATATGTATGTATTGACTTGAAAGTTGGTTAGCATAGAAAAAAAGTCTACGAAAATAATATATAAATGGTAAAAATAAACGAACAAACAAACGAGTCCACCACACAACATTACATATATATATATATATATATGTCATGTTGTGTAGGTACACTATGTACACTACTAACTCCCACTCCGTATAAGGCTGATGGCAGCGGCGGGCTGTAGTAACGCGGTTGTGCGCCGTGCTCGCGTCACCTTCTTCAGCCGGAGCTCGTCCTCCTTAGGGTTCTTATAGCCGCTGTAGTAGAAGAAGCCTGGGTTCTGAGATATTAGTGTTATTTAAATAATAATCATATATATAATATTATTAAATTGAGAAAGATAGTGTGGGATTAAATTTTTAAAAACAAACAGAATAAATATATATATTTATATATATCAATTTTAATTTTTTGTCTTTTATATAGAGTTTTGTTATATAAATTATTGATTCGCCAAACACTACTTAGTAACTCTTGATCCGTGCAAATTGAATGGAATGCGAATTGAAAATATGAATTCTGCTCTTTACCGAATCTCACGAGATTCGAACCCACTCTCTATTCATCCAATCAAGCACCACTGTAAACATGAAAGTTATAGGTTCAATACCTACTATATGGAATGACACATTTTATTTTCTCACTAGACCTCTCTACCTATCCTACTGGTTAGAAATAAATACATACATCAAGCCACCCCCTGGTATATCCAATATCCTCAAAGACCAGTTCAAGGTCGCTATCGATGAGCGCGTCCATGTCAGCGAGGGTGGGCGCGGCGGCGTTCAGCAGCCACGACACCACGCTGCTCGTGTAGTAGTTGTATAGCAGCATACTAGTTACGCCCACAACGAGAAGGATAAGACGACGACCTAAATTATTGACAGCGTGTGACTTAACAAACTTCTCTTCTCTTTCACAATTCCTACCAAAGTGCCTTAGGTATATTAGTTTATTTTATATTAGTTTTATTAATATTATATTCGAGATAAAGCGAGAGACTAAAACAACTTTTCATTATAAGATATCATATAAAAGTAAAAGTATGTAATAGTAAGGCTTTACATAATGTATTTACCTTGACTCGAGGACATTTCTTCAAATAAATTGACTCCATCTTCGTATGCTGGAAATTGAATATTTTTAAATAATTCTGAAATTTCCATATAAAATATTCAGCACTTTTATATGAATTGTTGAAAAGAGATGCTGTTTTACGTTATCAATTTTTTTATGGAAACATATATATGAATTAAAATTGCTTTTCTTTCCAAATTCACTGTATTGTTTGCAATAGCAGCTTCTTTTTACACTTTTTGCCTATGTAGTCTCCATTTTTTTACTGGAAAAGTGAAAATATTCTAAATATTATAAGGATCCAAAACTCTATTCCATTGCGGTCAAAGCGGCCTCAAGTAGTGTGGGTACTTTTCACCAAAGATTCATGTAACACTAAAAACCTACAACAAAACATTATCATACCTTGTTGACAAATAACAGCAAAAACACTAAAAAATGCATACAATCCGGGCTCGCTTCTTGCTTCCAGTACGGCAGCTATACCCAGTAGTAGTGTACAAGCCGCTCCTGATACTGCCGTCCAGAACCACACGCCGCCTGAAAGTGGCTTCAGGAATCTGTTCTCGTAGCTACCTATGCCTTGGTCTAGGATCAGATAGTAGAATTTTGTCCTGTGAAACGTTATAAGTGTCCTCTAGTCCATCAAACATTCATATAAATTTTAATGAGGGTTTCTCTGGCCCTCATGAACTTAGTAATTTATCATTGTCTTTGAATCTCAATTTTAACAAAAACTATAAATCCCAAAGAATATAATCAAAAAACAAAACACTACATGATGAAGCACAACTAAAACCTTAAAAATGGAAATTGAAACGCGCTAATATGCCTTTTAACCCAAATTTCGCGGAAGAAATGGAAGTGAAAAGAGCTTGAAAGTTGCTGAAAACTAAAAGAAAAAGAATAACATTTAGTATTGTTTTGTAAAATCAATATGTTCTTTGTCTAGATTTTTTTGGATACGCTGAGGAAATTTATTTTCTATTCAATATCAAATAAATATTAAATAATATTATTATAACAAGTACGTACTCAAAGCTGGTAGCAGGTGGAAAGAACACATCGACCCACTCCAGCCAATGCTTAAACATTCTCGCGCAAGTGCAGGAGATGTCTTGTTCTCCCCAGAATAGTGAATTGGTGACCGCCTGTACAATATGTAATATCGTATACCACAATGGAAAATAAAAATAATGTTCGTCTATGTGGGAATCGGACCCAAGGCAGCTTTTATTTAAATTATTCAATACATAGAGTTTATTTTATACATTTACATAATATTAATTGTTGATTCTCATATTTTTCTTTAATTGACCAATATTGACAACTTCAAGTAAATGTCCTCCTATGATTTCTTTTCACGTAACAAATCCCAAAAGCGTACATATTTATAATATCATATTTAAATTTGTAAAGCAAACGGTTTCAGCGTGAGTCTTTTTAAAAATGCAAACGTGCAATATGAAATATAATATGACAATACCAAAGTAGAGTTCCTCTCGGGCGCTCCGATCCAGCGCCCGGCCACTGTGTACTTGAAGCTGATGAAATATTAATGTTTAAAATGTTGGCATTGGTCGATAATATATGTACGTCATGGTACTGAGTTTACATCCCATTCGGAAAATCGTTCTTGTACAACATATAGGAGCACTTCTCTATAATGTTGTATGTAGGTCTCCTCTGACCTCAAAATGTCTCTAAATTGTCCATATACTTTCTTCATAATTTTCCGTAAATAACGTGAATTTCAATATTTAAATAATGATTTTGGCATAATAATTTAAAATGTCTACTTGTATCCATACTATATACAAGTGGAAACTGACCTGATATTATGTATATCCTTGAGTATGTACAGTAGTTGTGTCGGTATTTTAGTCAAGAGCGGCACTCCGACTTTGTATCCCACGTCCGATAGCATTTCAGGCTTGAAGTCCTTTGGGGCGCCTAAAATCTATTTAAAAATACAGTGAATATTATTTTGTTTTTAATTTCACGCTATATCGCGCACACAGTAGAGCCGGCAGAAGAAACTCCATCCCCGTCAAATCCAAAAAAACAAAGCAAGTATTTTCTTATTTTTCTTTGCATATTGGCTGATCGTCGCTTGTTTATAAGAACAAAGCACATAAACACAAATTATCTATAGAATCGTCATTAGAATTTTGACTTTACTTTTATTTTGGATTTTTTTTTATTCTGGCTTTTTTATTTTTCATATATCACGCATATACAAAAACAGGAACACGAAACCTTGTGTTAAGGCACTCCTTTCCCCACTTTCCGGCCAATTTTCAAGACTACGTGTTGAGTGATGAATGTCTTCGCTGCCTTATGACCCTTATTCCACCCTTTTCTTCATTTTCTGACTATCTAATATGATAAACGGAGAATCATTTTCATCTTTCCAAATTGAAGTCTCAAATTGCTTACATAAAAGGTTATATTTTACACAAATCCAACGCTAGGACCACGTATCGTATTATTTTATACAAACATATGTGAATATAAACATATAAATTATGTATATTATCACTAATGTTGTAGGTAGGTATGTAGTGCAATAATATTCACCACAGTGACGGCTCGCAGAGTTAAATTGTGGAAATCCCACCGATCATAATACTTGAATCTGTTCAGCGAGACGTTCAGGCCTGAAATTGTGTACGAGTCATGAAAATTCAACGGATATTTTATTTGTTGGAATATTTCATACTAAGACTTGAATGTGATAACTGTCTTTGTGGGACTCGCTCGCGGCTTCGCCCACTTTAACTACTGAATTATTTACTTAATGCTCTTAATAATGTTCCTATTTTAATATATAATGTATATTTACAAACTTTTAGATTACTAATGTTAAAATTATAAAAACCTTAAAGCTGCATTTTCATAGTTCGGATTAGGAAGTTCCAATTGTTTTGGATAAAAAAATACACTTTAAATACTTAAACAAACGAACAAACAACAGAATATTTAAACGAAAGAAATCATAAACAACAGACTACTTACTTTCCTCTCAAGCAAAAATACTTAAAGGAAAGGTGTAGTTAAGTATGTCGCCTTGAAATACATTGTAATTATTTGCAGAGCTACAAAATACGTGCAATCGCTTTATAATATATCGCCAGGCGTAGAAACAATTTTTTTATTTTATTCATTTTGTTATTGAAGAAGTGAGGCTAATGCTCTATAATTATATTTTTTTACCCACCGCCCTCCGGACTCCACTCTCCTATATACTTCTTCTCCAAATCGTTTCCCTGTATCTTCCCGTAGTTGAAAACATCCATTAGTACTACGCTGTCGCCTGTCGAACAAAATGAAATGACTGTATGTAGTTGCTGTGAATGGTTATTGCCGACTTACGTACGCGTATACATAAAACATCTAATTTGATTTTGGAGTGGACTTATTTATTTTATTTGTATATAAATCGGAAATGATAGATTACTTTTAATAATATAAGGAATTAAAATTTTCAGATAGATTTTAGTGGTAGAGACATAATAAATTCGACCTTTATTTTTTTAATAATATAATACCATAAACTGACCGAATTTCATACATTTTCTTAAATTTATGGAATTTGGTTTTTTTGGTTCTCTTTTTTCTTCCAAATTCCAACAAATTGCCCCCGATACTAACCTTTATCAAAAGCAACGACGACATCAGCGTCTACGCTGAGGTTCATTCGTCGTAACATATTCATAGTGCTCCCGCTTCCGTGCTCAGCAGGCTCCGTCACCAGCCACATGTGCATGGCGTCAAAAAGAACACCTCGAGATGCCTTGCCGACCGAAAATAAAGAAACTCTTAGCGAATATTCTCTTATATACATTTTTAATAACACACTGTATATGCGGGTATATAGCGAGGTGGGGAGTCGGAACGTAGTGTTAAGACACCCTTTTATCATTTTTTGTAAAATTTTCGACACATTGCATATTGAGTGGTCTGGACTCAATGCTTTTTTTGTTTTGTCGATACTGAGTACGATAGTTATTTGGGGGAATGAGTTCTTATCGGTGTTTTTACCGAAACGAGTGACTCATGCCCCAAATGAGTATCGTACTCAGTACCGTCACGCTTACAGTGCGGCGACGGGCGCAGTGGGAGCGCAAGGACGGCTTCGACGACCTTTCAATATCAATGGCTCTCCATATATTTGCGGTCAAAACATTTTATGTGCAAATGCATTATTTTACAGAATGTAATTCAAAGTTTTAAACCTCTTAAACATAAAATTCTTTACAAATATTCTTTAAAATCATATCATCAGATATTTGGCTACTTGTGAAATAGAACTATAATATTATTTTTAAAGAAATTTCACGAAAAGGATGAGAATATGACATAATAAACGTTTATTTATATTTCTATACAAATACTTTAAAACTGTAGACCAGTCGTGTCGCAGGGACACAAGCGTGCGACATAAGACACGACAGATTGCGGGTTCGATTCCCACTCGAGGAAATAAAATACGTTATATTTTCATTTTTTCGCTCTGATGACTAGTCAAAGCGTGTCGTTGTAGTATGTCCTAACACTAGGTCCCCAAGTTCTTTCTGCCTACCCTATGTGCGGTAAAGAGTGTGAAGCTAAAAAAATAAACTGAAGAATTTAGTAGGCTTATAGCGCTAATCTTAGGAACTACTAGTTCATTTGAAGAATACTTTTTATCTTGGGCGGTTCACTTATCCAGTAAAGCTATGGTCTATTATACCACATACACCATACCACACACAAAAAAAAATAACCAAGTCACCGTATCTAAAATATTTTCAGTATTTCCGCATCGAGCATCCAGAAGTACTCCAACAGGTACATTCCATTGCAGCAAGTTCCTTTCGAGATCGCAACTTTTATCAATTAGCTGCAACGAGACCCTGATGCCTTTGTCCATGAACCCGTGTACCAACTTCTTGTTTTCAACTAAAATTTTATTATAACCTTTATAATTTGATAGCTTTTGTTGTTAATATGTGATAATATATTATGCTAGTAGTACATATGTATTAAATAAACATAACTATATATGTTTTTCAATTTATTTATTTTTGTAGTAAAGGTGACGTTACATCCCGTATATACCAGGGTAGGTAGAGCGAACCTAGTGTTCGAAAACTCCGTTCCTATCCCATTAAGGCACTTCCAGCCACCACTTTGTGCATTGCGTGTTGAGTTTGGTCTCGTGACCGGAACGAGTATTATCCTCGAGTGGAAATCAAACCCACAATACGTCGCAATAGCAGTCCTCTTGTTCCTCTATACCACCACTGGCTTCAAATGGCCTAGTTTTGTTCAAAAAATCCATATAAACACAAATTTCAAATAAAAGTGACACTTTCTTTTTATTGGATAGTTTAAAAATACTAACAAGTATTGTATTCACGCTGCACGGCGCTATTAAGTGATAGCGATGGCTCTCTGTACAAACAAACTGATTTTATCCATTTACATTAACTGAGGCGACGCGATCTGTTGTTTCGATTTATTAAATATATACATATTTGTCAATTCTCTCTTCTATTTTAATGTCTAAAATATTCAGTAAATTAGTGCGTGTGTTTTTATAATTAATTTGTACAAAATTAAGCGATCTTTTAAGTCATCCGTTGTATGTTTTAACAATGCGTCGCCGGTAATCGACTTGTACTGTACTAGGACTATTCGTTAAATAATCAATATACAAAGTGTAAATATATTTCATGAAAATATTCGTATCACTGCGAGGTGGTGGTGGTCGCGGCGCGGCGTAGTTTGTGTGCGGGATACAGCGGGAAAATGAACATTTACTATGGAATCCACGTCAAGTTTTCATTTTTGTTGTATCCATGTATCTTTTTTAGCGTTACGCTTTACTCGTATATAGTGTTGAGTAGTGGAACTCATCGTCGCGCTTCATCTCGTTACCAGAGCGAGGAAATGAAAATTTTAAATACTTAATTCACTTGGGAATAGAACCCACAACCTGTCGCGTTTACAGCTTATCTGTATATATTTTACCCAAACATGCATTATATACTAAATATCGATAAAATTTCACAAGCAATTCACCACACATTTTACCTAAATACTTTGACCATACATTTTACCTAATAATTTCATAAATAAGCAATAATAAAATGTGAAATACCCAAATTTTTCATTTCACAAAGTGCAACTTACATCTCCTATATTCACACGTCAAGTAGCAAAGGTAGGGTGCTCCCTTTTGCACAAAATAATCCACGGCTACGCTGCCAGCTCCGTGAGACGCGCCAGCTTCTAAAGTTAGACACGCTACAAGTACTACAGTTCGCCACATCGTGAGATCTGTCCGAGAGAACGTGCTTTTAATAAAATGTTACATATGAAGATGTAAGATGTGTAAGGTAAGGACTTTTTGCATGTAGTGTATATTTTGGTAAATTATTTTTATATTTGTTTTTACACTGTAGATATTCAGATGGATTATTTGAGGTTATCGTGCCGTTTGATTGAAAATTAGAGAACGCTGTCAGTTAATTCTGAGAAAGTGAATACTTTCCTTTACAAATTGAAAAATCATCCACATGTCCAGCGTGGTATGCGTTACGTGCGTGTTGAGTGGGAGCACTTAACGCCTCGACTTACGTGGTTATCACAGCCAGGATAGGAACATAATTATTTTCTCTGAATGGAATTTAAACCCCAACTATCAAATTTATAGTCAGGTGCTGTGCCGCTGGGCCACGACGGCCTCGACTGGCGCACAAATCATGATTCTTCGAATTAGTTTATAGTGTTGTTGGTATACTTATCAATTAATGTACACTCAAATAACGACGTGACCGTTCTCGAATTCCCGTTGAAATAGAAATTATTGCCAAAACCGACAAATTGAAATAATATTTTAAACATACTCGTAGGTAATAATTTGAGTTAAACGATCCGAATATATTTAAACATTTAGTCACGTTTATCAAAAAACTCATTGAAATAATAAATTTCACGCCTTTCTTCCCTTTGATTAAGCGCATTGTATTTGCAAATAAATACTGTTGCCTTTATAGCTGTTTTCAACAAAGAAATTATAGTACCCGTTGGATCCCGCCCGTGGGACCTATTCTAACTTTCAATAGCTCTCATTTACAAAGTTAAAACCATTTGAAAAGTAATATGGAAACTAGAAGGTCATAGGTTCAACGAAATATACAAAATTAAGTACGCGATGTTCTTTATTAAAAGCTAATTACAACTTTTAATTATATGAATTCAATGAAAAATTAATTATAAAGCAGATTTATATATTCATACGATACCTATGTCATTTTTTTTTACCGATTAAAGAATCAAATCAGCTTCACGCTGTATCCCGCACTCAGCAGGATAGGCAGAGGGAACCTAGTGTTGAGACACTCCGTTCGCCACTTTCTGCTGAATTCTGAAGGCATTATGTATTGAGTGACAGAACTCAACGCCGCGCTTTGCCTCAACACAAGAGCTAAGAAATTGAAATATAAGCGTAAATAAATATTTCACTTCCTCGAGTGAGTATCGAAGCTACAACCGTCGCGTTACAGTCACATAGATCCTTTGTGCCGATGCGCCACGACGGCCTCATCGATCCTTTTTTACCGATTCACGCTGTATATTGCAGGGTAGGTAGAGGAAACCTAGTGTTAAGACACTCCGTTCCATTATGTTGAGTGGCGGAACTCAACGTCAGGCTTTTGGTGCTACAGAGAAGAAATTAAAATATTAATAAACAATAATTATCTTCCCCGAACGAAGATCGAAGTCTTATGCCCCTGCGTCACAACGGCCTCATATATTTTTTAATATGTTAAAAGGTTAAATTTAATAATATTAAGCAAAATTTATTTGATTAAAAAAATATATATCCTGAGTGAACCTAATATGGAGACGCCATGTTCCCCGCTCTCCGTCCGAATTCGAGGTTATCTATCAGAGCAGGAGCAATTAAGACACCCACAAGCAAACAACGTTTACACTTGTCTGTCCTGTCACTGTGCAACGATGACATAAGTATAATTGCTAAAAAAATGGAGATATATATTTTATAAAAAAATATTTATAAAATTATTAAAATTCGATCTTCGATCGAATTAAAACAATGTGACACTTATAAATCGTTGTAGTACCCTTTTTTTTTAAAGGCACCGTACGCTAGTAATATTCTGTCAGGAAAAGTATATAAAAGCTAGCGTAAGTTATAAAATATTAAACAATTTTGAGGGCGTCGTGGCGTCGTGTCGTCGTTGGACAGGGTGTAACTGTAAATGCGTTTGTTGTGAGTTCGATACCCACTTGAAGTAATACTCACAATGAAAAGTACAGAATGAAAAGTAAAGAAATTCCCTATGTATTTGAATGTCAATCAATATTTTTAAATATATATTTATTTATGCATAGTTGTGCACTAACATGTAATACTAATGTAATACAATATTTCAAACTTTATTCTGTAAACACTCAACCAATGACATTTGTTTCGCATGTTATATTTATTACCAAATGAGCCAAAAATGAAAACATCTACAATTTCAACTTACCCGAACGAAACGTCATAACCAAATGAAATTCAAATCGCCATTAAATCCACACACAAATATAATTCGGGACGTTCTGACGGTTAATGTCGGTGTTTTACTTGTCAATCAGAAGATCGAGGGTAATTGACGACTATTAGCATAATGCTGCGATCAATAAATGAAATGCTTGGAAATATGTCAAAATTGTGAGTATTTTGTGTAGAATTTGTATAAATATTATTTTAAGTGCAAGATATTTGCGACCACAATATGTTTTATCATTTTAATTTACCGAATAACATAAAGCTTTAAGTATTTTACCATATTTTTTTTATATTAGCTTCACGTTGTATCTCATATATAGCAGGATAGATAGAGGACACCTAGTGTTAAGACACTCCGTTCCCCATTTTTTGCATAATCTCCGAGCCATGCGTGCTGAGTGGCAGATTTCAACGCCGCGATTTGTCTTGTTACCAGTGCGAGAAAATGGAAATTATTTATTCTCCAGGAATAGGAATAACAATCACAAACGTCACGTTTAGTACCAAAATATATTTTTAATACTTTAAAGACATTTATATTGCTAGGTATACTCGTATATTCCCACTTTGTCTTTTTTTTAATTTAATCCTGTTACTTCAGGTACACTTTTCATATATATATTTTTAAAGACTACCATTACGTCCAATTGTCGTATATCTCTCACTAACTAGTCGTTGCTCGCGGCTTTGCTTGCAATTGAAAATCTCATTTTCTGCCGCTCCTGTAGGATTTGCAAGAAATTACTCCCCTACAATTAATTCACTACATGCCAAATTTCAATCTTCTACGTCCAATATCTGTGCGTTGCAAGGTATTTAGTGACGGAAGAGATATACATATATATTATATGACTACCTGTATATACGTAATATACGTAATACGTAAAACAATAATTTACAATTTGATGGCAGTCGGGGCGCAGGGGTGCAAGTGTTTGACTGTAAGCGCGATTTGTTGTGGGTTCTATCCCCATTCGAAGAAATGAAATATTTATTTGAATTTATATTGTCATTATTTCGCTCTATCGAGGCAAAACGCCGCGTTGAGTTGTCCCAGTCATCAGGCAATGCCTGCATAAAATGGAGAACGGAGTGTCTTAACACTTGGTTTCCTTTGCCTACAATGGTGTATGTGTGATATAGAGTAATACAGCATACAGCTGATTTAGCCCTAAAATCTATTTTTATTCTTGTATCTTGGTATCTCCATTTTTCTAAATGATGGTCCTAAAGTATCCTGATAACGGACTTACTTAGGCCGTTACTCGGCATTATTGAATGAAATCGCCGCCCCGGCCCGCCGAAGTGCAAGCAACGAGCGAAACTTCTATAAAGAATATCTCTTGGAAATTATTTTGCCTTCCGTTTGATAATGGTTGTCCTCCTTCGTTTATATATATTTACTTTCGGTCTTTTAAGTTTTAATAACTTCAAATTTTAAAATTGATTTATTAATATTTGGTGAATAGGACAGAAATATGAAAAAATTAAAATCAAAAACATAGTGTGCTTAATAACAGTAAACTTAAAAAAAACCTAAACTGACTCGTGTAAAACACACACAAAAGTTATAGAAGCTTTATAGCCAGTTAGTTAGTAGTAGTTAGTAGTTTAAGTTTTAGTTTTGTCTAACTAAAACGGAAGTGAGCGATGAATATACCGCAATTGAATGATAATTTTTTCTTAATCTTAAATACGACACAGTGTCGTGTATCAAATTACAACAAAAAGCTACTTATATTTATAAATAATATAAAAGTCAACAGTTTGATTAAAGTATATACTCGCAGCAATATAAAGTTTTTTCATTCAATTACTCAATACGGGGTCGTATTAGCGGGCGCTTGTTTGACGTCCGCTATAAAAGAGAATGGCAAACAGCGAGGCGACTCTACAACGTGGCTATTGCACTGCAATCGTTCTCTCTGTTACACTGTACAATTTTAATTATCACCATTTTATACCGGACTTAGGCCAGTCCAGCCCAGTGGTGCAGGGGCGCCAGTGTGCGACTTTGTAAACGAGGGTTTGTGGGTTCAATCCCACTCTGGCAATTTCTCGCTCTGGTAACGAAAGGTGTGGCGCTGAATTCCGCCACTCAACCGCAATATATCCAAAATTAGGCGGAAAGTAATGAAAATGTTTTAATTTGAATGGAGTGTCTTAACAAAGGGCTCCGAGGTGACGCTGTAAACGCAACGTGAACCTGTAAAAAATATATCGGATTTCGATGTTGAATGCTTATGATAAAATATGTATAATCTTTTATTCGGATTCGGTCAGTTCGAAACGTTCCACGTCTTTAACGTTTCCTTGTCCACCCAACACACAATATCTTGTTTGTAATGCAAGAATTGGGAGATTGGAAGTGTCTTAGCACTACGTCCCCTCAGTCTATTCAACTATGTGAGAAAACGTGAAGCCGCTAAGAGTAACATTATAATACTTTTAATATTAAAAAAGTATTACGATTTTTCAAGCATTGTTTATAATTTTAGTAATTTGATTATAAATGAAACTGGTCCGGTGTGACAGACGGCCCAGGTTGGATGAAAGCAAAAGAGGCGTGTGCGTCGCTACAGGACAATATAAATGCTAATTCCGGCGGCCACGGTCCTCCCTGCCTCTCCCTGCCTCTCCCTGCCTCTCCCTGCCTCTACCTCTATACGAGTATACGAGGTTTAACGTTTTAACATTTTAGAGCGTCGCCTTAATGTTTGCTCCTGCGATTATCGTGTATGAGGTTAGTATTCACGTATGGCGGGCTAGAGTCTGATTTTAGATTGTACTTTACTTTTGTAAGTGTAATGTTTTTCTCGTGGTCCGGTGTGTAAGCGACGTCCGTTACTTTTTATTTCATTTCGTTTCGCTAACTCTTATTTGGTTGTTTTTAATATTTAAAATTATTACGTTTTTCTTAATTTTGTTTTTGGATACTTTTTTAAAGTTTTCACAAGAGTTAGTGAACGAAGAGGTGATATTCTGAAACATTTTTGCTCATAAATATGCTACTTGCGATGTTGAGCTCCGCCATCCAACGCGACGCAAGTGGGTAACGAAAGTGTCTTCATGAAAACGAAATGTCTTCACACCAAGTTCCTTGGTTCCTTTTGCTTACCGTCAATAAAGTTATATTCGCGGTTGTGAATTTGATTCACAGTGGGAAGAATTAACAATTTTCAACTGCTCACTCTGTAAACAAGGCAAGGTTCGGCGACGTTACAAAGTAAACTTTTGCTTTCTTTGTATTTAAATGTAAGAAATTCTAATAAATGATGAAAGGCCATCGTGGCGCAGCGGCACAAGAGTGTAACTGTAACACGACGGTTGTGGGTTCGATGTCTGGTGTCGAGGCAAAGCAAGACGTTGTGTTCTGCCACTCAACACGCAATGCCTCCAGAATTCGGCAGAAAATGGGGAATGGAATGTCTTAACACAAGGTTCCTAAAAGCAGCTAATAAATATCAGCCCCTGACAGGAACCCAGAATAAGTTCCATCTGAAAGCGACCCCTAACCACAATGTCATTCAAAACTAACTCAGCAAGCATGAAACATAACCACATTATAACGATCCAGAATAATTACGAGTATAGGGTGTTAAATATTGTTAGAAGGGACGCATTTACCCGGCTAAGCCTTCCGGGCTGATTTACAAGCACGCAAATTGCGTCGTGACCGCTACGTGTCGCCGTCATTTATACAAATTCACCGCATTTATCGTCGCTTAAGGATTTTAGGAATTAATGACTGTTTCGTCTGTGAGTGGCGACCTGTTTGTTATAGCTCCAAGTTTATTTTATTTCAAAATTAGGATAAACAATTAGTTTGTTTGAAAAAAAAATATTGTACTAAATTGATATCTGAAACGACTATCATTAGTTTTTGATAGTATTGACAATGTGCCTGGAAATAATGAAACAATCTAAATATTTAGTAAATAGCGGTTTCTAATTTCTCTATTCAATAAAGAGACATTACTTTTTCGATGGAGAAACACTATGACGTGCCTTTTTATAAAAATAAAAACTAGTTAGAAGAATTTACTTTCAAAACATTTTTTATATTTTTCGTTTTATTTTGTTTATTTTTTCTGTGGATAAAAGTAGTAAATTATTCTGCGATGAAGTTTCATTTACCGCCAAGATTTCACAACACACATATTTAACGTCGCCTTTAAATATGGTATTATATTTTAAAATTTTATTACTATATTTTTTAAGAAATTATAAATTCCAGTATGTTGACGCAGTAAGAAGAGATCTGCAATATTTAAGCTACTTACTTATTTCTAATCTATTGTATAAAAATACATTAGCACGTCTTATGGATCAATAATTATGAAATTTTACTCTAAATGTAGTGGAAATATATAGGTATTTCATACAAAAAAATCATTACAAACTCAAATTTGTAAACCATTTCATACAAACACCAAAATAGTGCTCGTGGGCAACTTAACAACTTTTAAAATTTCTCCAACTTGTTAAACTTTTACTTCCCATTGACCTACAATCCTGAAATTGGTACGGAAGCCTCGGTGAGCGAGTACGATTCGTACTTAACCAGTTTTTTTTTAAAATGACAAGACAATCTCAATCTCCAAGCTCTACGTTTTTGAGTCTCAAGCTCAAGTAAATGAGCAAGGTCGAGCCAGCTAACAATGTGCTCTACACTAATTAAGACGTACACGTACACGTACTGGTACTCTGCTATTTAATTGGTCGCCAGCACTCGACGGTGACGCAGCGGAGCATTCATAACGTGTATTCATAGAAATGAAAAGAATAGATTTCATTAGTGACCCTTGCTTGGTTAGCGTAACTCTTATATCCGCAGATACTTTTACAATTTCCACGCGAGTTTGTATACAAATGAGATCTCCTTGTGTTTGCGATAATGAATTTAAATTGTTGTAGGGTATCTAGAGTGTTCTGCTTAGATTTTTTGCTTTTAATTCAATGAAAGGATATTTCTTTAATTGAGTTTACAATAATTGTTGTAATTATAATAAACATACAATGCGCCTTTAGAATATCTTGACAAATCAATCTATTTACAAAAGAATGCGACGAGGAAACTAAAGGCCATCCCTTCGTGGGCCTACCAAGGATGCATGGAGGGCTGGGTCAAGTGTTGGTTATGTTGCTTCATTGTACGTATGTATCATATTTTGAAGGAGATAACTCTATTTTGTTTTATTTAAAAAATTTCGTACTTTCTCATCATACCATGTATATCGTTATCTACCGGTGGCAAATCTTTGTTTTAGAGAGCCCACCAGCTAATTTAATAAAGAAGACAGCTGGAAACGAATACACAAATACATATCTTAACTCTTGTAAAATTTCAAGTCTAATCTACCCTACAAATGGCTCGCTTGCTTCCAGATCATTGACTTGTCACCCACCTAACTGTCCTGTACACACACTATTATACAAACAGAGACAAAGACAAGCCTAAGGATAACAGTAAAACTGTAGATTAAAAATAGTATACACAGTTGTGGAGTGGTGGAAATGTATATTACTGTATAGTAATCGGTACATATTCCTTTGAAGGAAATATTAGTATGATATGCCTACCCTGCTGTGTGTCGGATATAGCATGACGTTAATAAATATATATTTATTATATATCAAAACTAATGTATCAAAAAAAATAAAGTCCTAGAAACACTAAAAACAACAAGAAATTTTCTGTACTTGAAGACAGAAAGCAATAACATATTTTACATTTTTGAACACACTATATAAAAAAATAAAAAGCTAAAGTCTAACCAGAATCCGCCTCACGTTAGACCTATTTACAAGGGGGCGGCAAATCGTCGGCAAATTGCGGTCATGCTTGAGATGCTATCCTGAAAGCGTTGTCTTGTCGACGGAGCAGAGACTGTGTATTAACAATTGTTATGTGGGCGGAATCAGGTAAAATATGTGTTATTTTTTGCAAAGTAGCGTTCTCGAGTTGGCGATGGTTGCAAGATGCATTTGAGTTAGTGGGTTCGATTATTCAAAGAATTTAAGATTTCTTCAATGTAATAAAAAAATAGGAAAGTTAAAGCTTTGTAATAAATATTTAGACAAACTAAGCAGATTGATCACTTGCTTCACATTTTCCGCTTTAGCAGATTTTTTTTTCAAAAGAAATTCGTGGCAAATTTTTTGCAAGCTTACATTAACGCCCGTTGCATTAACCCAAACAACAAGTACAACAAACCAAAGTTAATGCAAAAGTGACGAACGAACTATAAACGTGATATGACGAAAAAAGTTTATATTTTCTATATATCTAATCGACGCCGTCTTGGTGCAGTGGATCAAGCGTGCGACTGTAAACCCGACGACTGTTAATTCTATTCTCACTCAGGGGATTGAAATATTTAATATTTTCACATTCTTCCAATATTAAATTTTCCATGTAATTAAAAATATTTTAAACGAAAAGAAGGCAAAGTGCGGCGTTGTGTACCGCTACTCAACATGCAATGCCTCCAGAATGCGACGGAAAATGGGGAACGTAAGTATCTTAATGGGGAACGGAGTGTTTTATAACGAGGTTCGCAAATTTCTCTGCCTACCCTGGCTATGCGTGGGATACAACGTGAATTGAAAAAATCGTTGTTGTTCTTCTATAAATCTACTGATATATAATTTTTTGTCAAATTTTTAAATCTTGCATTTTATATTGAAATTTAACTTCACGCCTATTATCGCCAACCCACACTTCGCAACATCAACCCCATCAATTCAAACTGAATAAAAGCCTACAGTAAAAGGCAAATAAAAGCTAAGCTCCAACTTGGTCGGCGCACTTGCCGACAGCGCGACAGTTGTAGGACGAGCGACGCCGATTACGCACTGAGAGCTTTGTCTTGTATCCCGGAAACCGCTGGCTTGATGCGGGAGATGCGGGAGACAGCGTGTACGCCTGGAGCTTAGGCTTCTGAAGTTAGATATTTTTTAATATATAACTAGCGGATACGCGCAGCTTCGCCTGTGTATTTGCACTCATAGGGATGAATTTAAAAAAACATGAAACACGTGTTTAATAAAATATTTTTCGGAGTCTGAATTTCAATTTTCAAATTAAGATAAAAATCGGCCAATTTTTCCATACAATCTTTCAACCCCTATTTCACCCCTTTAGGGTTAATATTTTTCAAAATCCCTTCTTAAATTTGACGTTTCTATGCACAACGGCTACGGCTGCGCGTGCGTCTTCTTCTCGAGTCTCCTCAGTCACTGGGAATAGTTCCTTTTGTATATAGATAATCAAGTATGTTTCTTAATAAATTTATTAATTTATTAAGAAACATACTTGATTAATAAATTTATAATAATCTTAGCTAATACATATCTCTTTTAACATAAATAATGACGTTATATGCACATAGAGCATCAGTGAAGACCAACAAAGGTGAAACTAGTTACATCTTTTGGATGTTCTCAGATATTCGATGTCAAGACGAGTGATTTTTTTATTAACATATTTTTTGAACAGGTCAGTAAACATTTAAATATCTTATGGTAGTAGGCACAATTATCATAGATTTAAAAAAACTTTACCAAAAGACAGCAAAAGCAGAAACACTAACACCAGGTAAAGTGGGAGAAAGTTAATTCCCAAGACATTAAAAATTCATGGCATCAAGCTTTGTATCCAAAAATAAGTTGTTTGTTTCGTTTACAAGTTCTCTCGTTCAAAGCGCGAGTAATTGGTGCCTTCATACAAATTCAAATTTGAGCTTTTTATTGTTCAGCGTGAGGCTCATGCAGCCTGAGCTAATATTTACGCGATAAACCTTTTTCGGCTTAATCTCGATAAAAGGGCCCTT
This sequence comes from Heliconius aoede, assembly GCA_037355905.1. NCBI lineage: Eukaryota > Metazoa > Arthropoda > Insecta > Lepidoptera > Nymphalidae > Heliconius > Heliconius aoede. The sequence continues at coordinate 180,676 of JBAIZZ010000207.1, read as the reverse complement.
TGTGATTGCTCCTAACGACTTTGTTACTTTTTAAGCTTCAAAATTATACCGTGACTTGGTCGATCTAAATAATTATTTTCATGTGTAAAAATTTATGAAGTTAATTCAAACTGATTAAAATAAATGTAATGAAATAGTTTGGGTGGCCGTGGTGGTGCAGCCGCGCAACATGTAACATGAAGCGCGGTGGCACTGGGTTCGATTCCGCAGAGAGCGTGGCGTTGAATTCTATCACTCAGCTAACACTGTTCATAATTGAATGGAATCAAATCAAATTTTAACACTGGGTTCCCTCGACCTGTTCTGTTAATTTATGTATTATTTAAAATTAATATTTTAAATACCTTTCTTATCCGATTTTTAAAGGCTACAAGTTGTGGAGTTTGAGTGTCGTTCGAAATACATTTTAAACATAAAGGGCCAACATTTTCACTTACCTAAATTTTGGTGTTTAAATATGTCTTATATAATAACTGTATGTTTCGATATTTTATTTTTTTTGTGAACTCTCCGTCGCAGTTTGTATATATAATTTATATAATGGAAAAATAAAAATAATTAATTCCTTCAACTGGAGATCAAACAATTGCCTCATTCTACTACTTACTCTATGAAATACAAAAAAAGGTAAAAATGAAACAAAAATAAACAATTCCTTTGTTTCGCTGAAATAATAACAAGATAAATATTAGGAGGGATAATTCGACATCGCGTCACTCCGCCCAAGGTTGCTCTAAAATGTAATCACTTTATTGCCGTAGTTCAGGGGCACTCAAGTCACGGGCCGTAATAAACTTTGTCTCGATATCGTTGCTGAATTAGATATTCATTTACTATACGTATATATAGCACATGTGTATTATAGTATATTAAAAAAAATAAAGTATATTAGCAAAAAAGCCAACGGCACGCGGTGTTCCCAGGCGGTCACCCATCCAAGTACTGACCGCGCCCGACGTTGCTTAACTTCGGTGATCGGACGAGAACCGGTGTGTTCAACGTGGTATGGACGTTGGCGA
>JBAIZZ010000207.1:108529-174657 GCA_037355905.1 Heliconius aoede | reverse complement strand
ATTATAGAAATAGTTAATACGAAACCAAAGTAAACAGGAAATGTAAGCGAAATAGATTCCCCATTATCAATCATTAGCCCGCGCGGCAGACCGCCAGCTTTGGTGAATTAAACGCTGCATTTACCATACAAATGTGCATTCACGGACCTAATCAACTTTAAGCTCTACACAATTATAATAAACTGCATCAAAATCGTTGTAGACATAGAGCTAGTTTAATACATTAATCATTTCCAATATTTGAACTCCCCTTTGTTTCATGAAACGCTTTGTACTTTTATTCTACTTTAAAATGTATAGTTTACTTTTAATTTGTTTTCTCGTTACTATTTACGACAAAAAAAATACTTAAGCATAAAGAAAGATAAGTAATATTTTTTTTAAGAAACGCCGAGTTTTTGTTTGCTTGTTTTTAACAAATTACTCTTTAGGATAAATGTTAAGAATAATTAATAAGATGAAACTCAACTGTCTATCAAGCTCAGAGCAATGAGACGGTAGGAGGAGTGACAGGGGGGGAGGATATAAAACAAGGTGCATTATTGGTAACGAAACATGTCATTGAGGTCGGCGTAGCGCGGTGAACATGACTTGGAGTAGGGTTCCATCACCCCCAACATCTCCACCACCAGCAAGAGTCTTAATTAAATCTATATTTCTACTGCAGAAAAAAAAATAATCTGGTCAACAAAAGAACTTCTAAAAAGCACATCTTACACCATCTGAATTATAATCTATTATTTCTCATTTCAGAAACATTTCTAGTTTTCAACAGCAAATTTCCTACATTATGAGGTAAATACAGCTGTCACAGAACACTAAGTACAGTGTCAATGGCAAGTTGGTTCTAACGGGTGATATTACATACGATATGAACGGCATACAAAGCTCCTGGTGCTTGCGTTTGCACAGCTTGCTTATAACCAAATGCAAATATGTTGATGTTGATGTTGGGCATATGATATATTTCGTAAATACTATTCATTATATATGACATATAAATAAATAGGATATATGTTATACATAGAGCAAGACTACACCATCAGTTCTTGTTTTGCGTGGGATATAAATGTCGTATATGTTTATGATATAAATGTTGACGCGCTATCGCTAAGGAAAGAGAAGCTAAAGTACGTTCTTTCTCTTTCACAAACAAGATCAATCACGAACAAGATCAATAAAGCACGAAGGTCAATTTTTAACACAAAATAATTGAATATTTCGCTCAAATCTGCCACTAGGGCAGCTCGGCAGTACGGCTTATCCGTACAAATGACTGGCACCCGACTCGCATGAGCTCAGCCCCGACTGCACAGACACTTTAAAAGACAAAACGTCACTAACAATTGTCTACTAAGTTATAAATGGTCTTAGTTTTCAATTTGCTCTAACTTAATACTTGAATGTTTCTGGAAGTTGAAACATTGGACTTGCGAAGGGAAATACTTTTGAAAAAAAAATTCCATTTAGTATTTCTTTATAAATAATGCCTACGTACTAGTACTAGTAAATTACCTTTAGTGGTGTTTGGTTTGATTATCACACGTGGTGGATGCAAGTTCGTTCTCCGTTTGACGGCTAGGGCATTTACTTATATTCTTATTTCTCTAAAAAGAATAGATAGCATTATTTACTATATGAAAATTAAAAATAGGGTTACTAATAGAGATACAAATTTTACAATATGTATGTGATTATATAAATATATTATTTTTAGATTAGATTAGATAGATTAGACTATATATATTTGTGTGGTAAACTAGGTGAAGACGGAGCTTCCACGGAAACGGCTAGTCAACTCCTCCACCAAGGCAGAGCAATCACGGTCGACGCATTCAGCAATGATAAAGAAAAGGGAAGTGTTAAATAAATATAATTTCTTTAATATCTCGATGAATGGGTAACACATAAGGGTCGGAATATACACTAATACCCGCTTCTAAAAGTCTACACATAATATTAATCTACACATACATACTTATATACACGTGTCTGACACGTTACGTGTGACGTGACGTCCCGCCTTAAGACGGAGATGAAATAGCGCGGTGGTAGCGCGCACTTAATAAGCCGGAGTGGCCGTGAGCGCCGCGTCGCACTCCGCGCAGTGACAGCGACTAATGTCATTATTTAGCACCGCTACGAATGTATTGGATGTCATTTTGCGCGGTCGCGACGAGCTTTTTTCTTTTCGAATAATTAAATTTTTTGAAAAAAGTTTACGTTAAGACACTCCGTTCCTGCGCGTATTACACAGTGAATATAATTGATAAGGCTTATGTTTTATTTTCTAAACCCACATTAGAATTTGTTTAAAGCGGTAAAATGTAGAAAACGCAGCCTATATACCTAAATTATATTAATAGAATGATATAGTACACGGGTGTTATTTTACCAGTTTCACAATATATTTCACACACAGCAGGACAGGCAGAGGGAACATATCGTCAAAATATTCCAGACTCTATACTCCGCCGAACTCTGGATGAATTGTGAATTGAATTGTGGAACTCAACGTGGCGCTTTGCTTCGACACAGAAATGAAACTATTAAATGTTAAACTTCCTCGAGTGGGAATCGAACCTTTCGCCACGCTACGACTTACCTCTAATATAAAATACGGATATATTTGAATAGTAATTTAAATAAATAACGCTACTGCTAGCTGCGTTATTTCGCCCCGTATGCTATCACCCGCACAGAGATACGTGCAGCAATCAACCGCCGCTCCCGCCGTAACGAGCTGTTCCAGCACACACATTTTTCTCTGTATTTTCAGGTTATTACTTCGTTTATTAACATAAAGCCTGCGTTTGTTTTGTAAAAGGCCCCTATTTCATATGTTAATAATTTATACGTTCATACGCACTCTTTTATTCGGCCTTGAGGTGGATGACAGTCGTCTTTAATATAAAATGAAAATGTTTTAGAAAATTTCTTTTTTTGATAAGTTATTCTTGGAAATGTTTGGAAATATGCTATGCTGATACAAAGATTAATATTCTAGATCTACAATAATATTATAAAACTGTTCTGCTGTAAGGTATTTACATAAAGTTAATAATTCTGATGTAACCTATTTAACCCTATTTAACCTATTTAACAGATATTTTGGGCACTTTCATAAACATGTTATGTATACATACATATATCCAAACTTTCTTTTCACCATCGAGACGGATATAGAGGAGGAATAAACCTGCAAAAATAAAAAATAATAACAGGTTTAGTTATGTTTGTATAGATAAATAGCATATTTCACGGGATACCCGATATAATAAGTTTAAACAGGTTAATAAAAGCGGCGGACGGACTGGGTAATGGATGGACGAGTGCGTCGCTCACCGTCGGGATATATTTTTGTAGCATTCGTATCGTACAGCGAGTTATTCAATGGCTTATTTCAAATAGAAACATTATATGCAGGTTTTGTTATAAAATTTATCTTTGCATTTTGTTTTTGTATCTTTTTTTTTCTTCACGCTTTATCTCGTCCCCCAGTGGAATAGCTAGAGACAATAACGTAGATATGGGTAAGAAATTCATTTTTATCACTTTTTTTATTCGTAATAGTTCTCGCGTAAGTCAGAGTAGGCAGATACGTCTATTGTAAGACGTATACTGTTGTTCTGATACGTCTATTGTAATATTATGCTTTGTAGCTTACAATAGACGTATCAGAACAAGGAAATTAAAATAATAATTTTTTGTAGTTTCAAGCTGTATCCTGCACATTACAAGATATGCGGAGGGCACCTGGGAACCCAATGTTCCCATTATGACACTTCCGTTCACCCCTATCCACTGAAGCTATTATTAACGTTTACAGTCACAGGCTTGTGACCGTGCGCCATGACTGATCTCGGCTGCATTTAACTGTAATTTAAATGTTAAATTATTTGACAATTAAAAGTTCTGTCTAGTATTTAATTAAGTATTATAATATCTGTAGCTTTTAACACAGTAGGAATCATTATCGTTAAACTAATTAAAGAACAGGATGAAAACAATGGTGCGCTAATTTCCCAGCGCACACTGAGCTTATTTTAATTAATAATTAAGAGATAAAAGAATTTCGATAAGCGCAAATAGAGATCGTTCATAAAGTTCTACACTACAATACTGCATTTAATTGTAACAAATTTTAATTTTTTAAGTATCATTCCCCACGGTGGAATTCTTTCAGACACGTAGGCCGGAGGCATAATGCAAGTATTTCTTGTTCATTTAACATTTAGTAACACAATTCACATTTAAAAATAAGCTTACAGTAGTGAATATCAAGAATTTAGTTTAGCTCAAATAAACTATTCTATTTATTTGAAATTTTACTGAAGGGCTACGAATATAATATAAAGTTTACTCCCACGTCCCACGTCCCACGTCTCAGGCAATTTTCAAAAAATATTCTCCCTTGTAATTAATATTGTTGTTTCAACTGAGAGAAATATAAGTTTAATATATATTTTAAAGCATAATTTTTAATTTTTTATTTTGAAAGCTTTTAGGATTCCGTACTTTTTAAAGAAAAAAGATTATAAGATCACTCTGTTGTCCGTACGCATCGATGTTGACCCATGATTTCCTGATAAGAAAACATATATCTATATTTACTTAAAGAAAAGATATGGAATTAAAATTCGTAGAGTACTTCCTGGGGACCTACAATTATGAAATATGGCAGCTAGCATCTACAAATAGTAATGTTCATAAAAATCAAAACTCTGAAAACTATACATTTGTGGTTAAATATTTAAATAACTTCCATGTCTACTCCAGCAACACCGTTTCTAAAAACAGAAAAATTAAGAAAACATCCTCTACCTCTACCACATTATTATATTTTCCATTGCGCAAAGCATTCATTTATTTTTTCTTCATCGTAGAGTTAAGCCATTCAACATGGAATTGGGCGTTACGTATATTACCAAAACTCTAGGCGGGAAATAGTATAAATCTACGGAAAACAAAATATTTACAAAAGTATTGTAATTTTAAAACACATGTTTCATATATCGTCATAGAGCGAGCGCCAGCAGGCAGCGGCAGGTAGCGGCGGGTAGCGGCGGGCACGTCCGACGACCGAATGCTATTAAATATTGAAAAGTAATATCTTTGCCAGGTGGACGGAGACCGTCCGACTCCGCCGCGAAATATGTCCCTCAGCATTGACTTTTACTGTTGCGACGTTTACTTGCTCCAGTTCCAAGATTGATGTTCCCATGTCAGGGAAAGTAGACGTGAAGTAATTAAAATTTATATACACCTAGATAATTGAAAAAACTAAAAAAATATTTTTTTGCTTTTTCCCCGTAAAGCAAGGAAGGCAGAGGGAAGATGATGTAAAGGTACGTTTCCTAGTTTTTTCATAATTTTCAAGATTGTGCGTTTTAAATTGCGAGACTCGATCGAATTGCCGCGTTTTTCAAAAAATTAAACTAAATAAACGTTTTTAAGTGTTCACAGAATAAACAAAAACTATATAGATATAAACTACCTCTTTTCATGTCTCACTAGTGACAAAATATAATTAAAACAAAATAATTTACTAAAATGCTTAAGGTAATTAAATTTATTCGCAGCATATCGTGTTGAGCTGCGGAACTTAACGCCGCATGTCAGAGAAATTCAAATGCTCTTATATTTTATACCCCCAAGTGGGAACCTCTAATCATCTCATTCGACTGCTACAAAAAGTGTTATCGTATGCACAATATCAATATGATTTTTTTTAAAACAAACTAATTAAAAAAAATAACATTCAGGCAAAGAAGAAGAATAAATGATAATTTAGTTCTCGCGTGCCTTGAGAGAGCATCTACCATCTTGTTAATAGTTAATTTTTGTTTAATGTACAGAATGGATTCCATCGTGGCATAGTGGGACATTGTGCGGCCTGCAAACGAGATCATTCTAGGTTTGATCCCTGCTCGGGGCTTAAGAGAGTGTCTTATGACGCTGTATTACACTTTACTGTAGCGTTTTGGCTACGTTTGAGACATTATTTTTTACACATAGTCCATTATTTATATAGTCTACGCGTATATGTTTTAGTGTTATTCATATATGAATATAACTTCTTAAAATAACTATAGTTATGTTAAGAATATTCTACTTTCTATTCTAGTTGCCTATCGGGCAATATGAGAAAGATGTGAAAAAAAATAATAAAAATAACGAATGTTTTTTTTTTTATATTTTTGTATCGGTATCTATTTGAATTCTTTGTTAACTTTTCATACATCTGGTAAATGAATTTCATCTCTTGAGTATTGGACGCGTTCGTCCGTTATAATGTACTCGTATCGTGCACAGCTTCACTGTAGACAATGTAAATGTAAACGATTTGAGTGTTCCTTTTTAATAAGTCTGCAATAAATTATTACACAAATGAAGCATTTTGTTGACTGGATACAGCTTCACGCACATATTCCTGGTTGACGGAATATAATGCAGTGTCTTACTCCATTCCCAACTTACCGCCGATTTTATTTTGAGGCAATATGTATTGAGCGGCGGAATTCAATTCCGCGCTTTGCCTAGAGTTACCAGAGCGAGGAATATAAAAGTATTAAATATTGCATATTACTAATATATATGCGGCTAATTTCATTTACTATAAATATGCGATATAGCGTGAGGCAAAATTAGAAGAAGGAAATCGATCAATACACTAAAATATTTAAGACTTTTACTCAATAGTACTGTGAATCCGATATATCCGGGGAATTCCCAGATCCTAGAAATTCCGGGGAAGTTTTAGTGCAACAGCTAACGAATTGACGGTTAGCTCGATGCATTTACTTCATGCCGCGAATTTGTGAGATAGTAGACCTCGTAGAGACGTAGCGTGCTACGTAATGAACACCCATCCGTTCGCGCTAATAAGGCTTTCTCTGAATCAGATCATTTGTTATGAAGTGGATTGTTTATCTGCCATAGCGACACCGTGCAACATTGTCAGACTATAGTTATTGTCGTTGTGGGTTCGATTCCTACGAGAACGGTACGCGAACACGTCCAGTTAGATAACAATGATGAAATAATCTTCTTATTAAAATAAAAACTCAAATATTTATTAAACGTATGCATAAGTGAAGCATGAATAACGAAAAATAAACAAACAATGAATTAAAATGGACGTGTTCTGATAAATACAAGGCTTTATTACGTTTGGTTTGATAAAAGTAAGCTCCCAACAAAATCTGGTTATTATTTAATACATTGTACTGCTTTTTTATACTGTTATATTTTTGAATTGTTATTCCACACTAAGGTAAAATTATTTTAGAAAACGTATTAAATTTTTAACATAGCGGGACTCTAACCCAGGCCCCTGTGTGGAACCCGTTCAAGCGTTGTAGCTACTAAGCTATATGTTACCATAAGCATATGTTTGCCACAAATTATCAATACAGAGAAGAATTATCGAATTTTACTAGGCTCCCTCTGCCTGCGCTACTATATGCAGGATACAATTTGCTATGCTATGATGGGATAAAAACCCCATCATATCGTAGTCGTAGCAAATGACACGCAAACCTCCCTCCGCTCCCGAGGGTGCAACGATATTTATTGTACACTTAACGAGCACAATACAGAACAATTCATAAAGCACTAACGCTAGCGCTTTGTACCTTCCTTCCAGGTTCCTTTCACAGCCCGCGGAGAGCGTGACTTGCGGTATGAAAAAAAACCACTTATTCTATCCATTGTTAGCGCCGTTTACTATTCTTAATTTTGTTATGTTGAAATATGTTTTGTATTCACTTTTAAAATAATAAAAATGGTTTTTAATTATATTTCAGTTTTCATCGTTTATGTTTGTTTTAGATTGCTTACAAACATATATTAACTATAAATATAGATAAGGAAAAAGTGTTATAGACACTCGATTAATCTATTAAAATGAAAAAAAAGTTAAATCAGCTTCGCTCTGTATTCCGCACACAGCTGTCTACTCTAGACAGAGGGAACCGAGTGTTAAGGCACTTTGTTCCCCATTTCTACCGAATTCTAGAGGCATTGCGTGTTGAGTGACAGAACTCAACGCCACCCTTCGCCCTGACACCAGATATGAGAAATGAAATGAAAAATATAAACGTAAATAAATATTTCACTTTCTCGAGTGGGTATCGAACTCACAACCGTCGCGTCACAGTCATAACTTTACGCTGCAGCGCCACGATGGCTTTAGATTTTTTAAAATTAGATGTCAGCTTTAAATTTATTATTTTTATCTGTTACTTAAACTAGCCTACAACTAGACATAATTATATCTAGGGCTCTGGTATGCACTCAATTTCGATGAAATGAACCAAAACTAAGTTTGCCAGACGGACAGACGGACAGACAGACAGGCAAATGGATAACAGGACAATTCTATAAGATTTTTTTAAAATTAAGAAACATATAAAAATATAAAAATAAAAAATTTACACAAAAAAAACAAAAGAAAAACGTAGCAATGAATATAAACTGTCAGTACTCTATACAAACGTGGCAAGTCATATGTGGGACGGGAGGGGGAGCCGGACAGGACGGGGACCAAACTTTGATATACATATATATTTACACAAAACAGACGGACGAACAGACAGACAGACAACATAGTGTGATCCTATGAGAGTTTCGTTTCTTTTCTTGTGATGTGAGGAACACGACGAGTAGAATAACATTTTTAACAAGTTTTCCTACAAATAACAAAAGAAACGACCGCAATAAAAGTTAAAATAAAGGTAAAAGTGTAGCATATGAATATAATTTGACAACATACTAGACGGACGTGGCGGGGGTCGAAGTGGGAACGCGGGGGGACCGTGGGGACAGGGGGGGACCAAACTGCAAGTAATTTATGGGTCGCGCGGGAAATTACCGCGTGGACTAACAAGTAATGAACGTATTGTGAGAGGACTTACGAGGTGAGGATGAAGTGGTGCGAGTATGTGTGTGTTTTTATATGGCGATACGACTTGACTAGAAATGCTAAAATGATTTTTTTTTGTTTCTATGTTCTTTTTTTATCTTAATTTAGTCTAATCTTATCTTATTTCATCTTGTCTTAATGTTTAGTAAGCTATGCCACTAATGTGTGGTGGATTGTGGGTTCTAGTTTGTCAGAATCAATCGCACAATATCGTTTTATAATTATATTAAATATTTATAATTATTGAGACCAATCGTGGCGCAAGGGCGTCGGCGTTAGACTGTAAACGTGACAGGTTGTAGTTTCGATTCCCACTAAAGAAAATGAAATATTTAAGAGTTACGAGGTAACGAGACAAAGCGGGGCGTCGAGTTGGACCAATTAGCATGCAGTGGCTTCATAATTCAACGGGATATGGAGAAATATTAGGTTAAGGTAAAGCTAAAAAAAAACACTTTTTCAATTGAATTGATGCCATAAAACTAGAAAAATACTAAAATAGTTGTAGCGATTGAAATACTTTGTACTTGCGCACTCAAAGCTAATAAATTATACTAATCTAAGTCTTCATTGGCATCTTTAAAGGCGTCTCACAATACTCCAACTGTCTGTACACACGTGACATTTGCTTATTGAAACGTAAAAGTGAACATAATTTACGTTGAATATGTCGTTGCGATGTCGTTTAAACTTACATATTAATAATTTCAATCAACTTTGAACAAAGTTTCAGTCTTCAAATTGTATAATTTTCAAGTGTCAATTATAATTAAATATCGAGTAAAACATAAACGAATTTCTTTATCATATTTCATATTGATTCATTTTATATCAAGTGACAAATCTCAATCAAATATTTTTAAACAAAAAAAGAAATTACCTTGATTTTCTTAAACTTTTTCTTTTTCTCAACTAAATAGAAGAAATGATATCTTAAATAAAATATATTTTGTTTTGTTTCCTTGAACAAAGCAGAGGTAAATCGTATCGCAAACAGTAAACGTACTCATAGGAGCAGGTTGAAGTAAAAATGAGAAGTTAGTTGTCACCTAATAGGGTCGGTGTCGCCAGCGTTATAAATAATGTCCGCAAGCTCCTGATTTATGGTCACCGCGGCCTTCAGCCATCAACACTTATGTAGTGGAAATATGATTATTAGGTTAATTTTTTAATATTTTCTTATAAACCGTTATATTTATCTATCATTCATTTTGTTTGTGTTTTCTTTAAAATATTATAATTAAGACATAGAAAGAACTTTGCCATAAAGCTTTTTAAGATCAAAAATAAAACTGTTAAGTGCAATAATAAAAATAAAGAAAAAAACGTCACTCACTACAAACCTATATTTATATATCATTTCACAGAAAACAGGTGCGAAATAGGAGATTACGTAAGTAGTGATTCGTCTGTAAGCTTTGGAGTTCTAGTTCAGCAAGGAAGCGTATTCATTATTTATTGAGTGAAAAGATTTCTTTCTAAAATGTAACTTACTATTGACATAGATAAAACAAATTACAAATTGCTTCACTCAATGCACATGCACAAACGCACGTACAGTGGGTACGTGCGTTTGTGCACATATCAGCTTCACGCTGTATCCCGCACACAGCCGGGTTGGCAAAGGGAACCTTGTGTTAAGACCCTCCGTTCCCCACTTTCCGTTACTTTATAGAGGCATTGTTGAGAGATTTTGAATGGCGGAACTCAACGCCGCGCTTAAATGAATATATGTTATATAAAAGATTTTTTTAATAACATATAAGTATTTGCAATAATATTTTTTCCCATAAATAGTGAAGTATAGTAGTAAATGAAAACACAAAGAAAAATAGAGGCGGCTACAATCGCGGAAATGTAAGAGAGCGACCCGCTGTAGCGCGCTAAGTATCGGGGGCGGCGCCCTACATCATACGTGCTAAGTGCTTGATACGGCATATCTGCTAAATGCCGACCATGTACAGTACAGTCCAGTACGGTCGAGCCGTCAGTCGCTCAGTAACGGGCGCTTTGTATGTAATTACCAATCTTTCGCGTTGCGTGTTAAGTGCCAAACTCTATTTTTTTCACCCTATTTTCGAGACATTGCGCATTTAGTGGCAAAACTCAACACGTGTATTGTTGCCAGAGCGGGGGAAATAAAATTCTTCGAGTAGAAATCGAACACCTTACCGTTGCGTTTTCCAAATACAAAAAAAAATTAAATAATTAAATTAAATCAGCTTCACCTGTATCTCGTATTCTTAATTTTACAATTTCAATATCGTGTAATGCGAACGAAATGTAAATGCGACTTAAGTAAGAATATATTTATTCAGTAATGTAATTTATCTCTTCGTGTATATATTTCATGTTTTCGCTTATTCAATATAATGACTGCTCTTATTAAAGTGCTCTTATTTCCTCGTTCTGATGGTATTCACTTGTTTCAGTTCATACACAGTAAGTGGAGAACACAGACCGCATCGCTGTAGGCGAAGCGAAGCTAAAAACAAAATAAAGTTCTCGTATACCATGTCCTCAGTTTCGAAGTTCCTATTGCTCAACACGGTACATTCAAGCGGCTCATCTCGTGAGATGCGCATTTGCACCTCGCCCTCGCGACCTCTTTGTGACACCTTTTAGGTTATCACGACTATTCTTATGTTCGTACACTGTACACCGCAAGTTATAACACTATATCTTGAATATACATGCGATTCTACCGCTTCTACACATACAATTAAAGGTTAGTTTAGTGTTGACATTTACATAAAATGGTACGTTAGGATATTTATGTTGACATGATACATATAGAGTTGAATTTCCGTGAAAATATTAAACTGCCTTCTGGTGCAGACGCTTCACTTTGTAAGTAGACGATCACACCGCGGCGCGCTGTGCGCTGTGTGGCTGTGAGCGCGTGAGGACTGGCTTCCATGAGGAAGCGTACATTTCTAACATATATTTTCAAGGTATGGTATGGTTTTGTTAGGCTTTGTAAAGCTCATAAACACGTCGTTTAAATGCCTATGAAACGTCAATATTGACTAAATGAGGGCAATCTATTAAATCCTAAGCTTACAGTAAAAACTACTATATTTTCCTGAGGGAAGTATATTTTTCACATACAGTTTGTTGGGCAATCATTGCGATCAGATCCATTTGGGATCTATGTGTGTATATTTAGCCGTGTGGTCCCGGCTTAGAATAGGATCACCCTGGTACTGTCGGTGTCGTAAGAGGCGACTAAAGTACGTGTGGTAGAGTCACGTCGCCAGTAATGGCAACACGCATGGGCAGACTCGACCGGATTAATACCACCCCCGGCATTTAAAACCGGCGTGAAGTAGTGGCTCTTGCTACTGCCTTTCGCATTAGGTAATGCCGGGCCCCGGCGCCCAACATCCTCCACCTTAAAGGCCGGCAACGCACCTGTAGCTCCTCAGGTGTTGCAGGGGTCGTAGGCAGCGATGATCACTTACCATCAGGTGACCCGAACGCTCGTTTGCCTTGTCCTCTCCCATAAAAAAAAATATGGAAGAAAGAGGAGGACAGAGTCTCAGGAGTACCTGGTACCAGGTACTCCCTATACGTGGAATACAATAATAAGCTAACAGAAGTATTTTTCTTTTATAATACATCGTATATGTAATGAAAAACCTATGAAAAACTAGTATAAATATTCAAAAAATAAATAAATATCCTTCAATACTCTTACTTTTCTCTAAATATGGACCAATAAATTATTCATATATTTATATATATTTGTAGTTTATACTATATTTTAAAAAGGGTTTATTTTCTATGAAAACGCTGTTAACATATAAATCGACTATTTTGTGGATACATTTCACTATAAAAGGGTATTTGCCGCTACTCGGTCGGTATGTAACAGATGATCCACGTGTCGTGGACGGTGGTGGTGGATGTATGAAGTGTCATATCTTTATTCTGCAGAGGTTACTTGTTTTCATAATAATAAATAGTTGTTTCAATTTCACTTGCTATTTCGCAATAACAGAGAAAATCTATAGTCAAGTATTTATTGTTAATATCTCTAAAATTGAGCAAAACATGAGACAGCGTGACATGAAGCGTTACCTAGTTTACCATTTACCAGAGCGAAGCCTTGAAATTACTTCAATCCCTGAGTGAGAATCGAATCCATCTCACTTCTTTTCTCCAATAAATATTAAAGTACGGTCACCAAATTTAGCTATTTTCGTTATATTGAATCTACAATAGGGGCTGCAACAAAAAAACTTTTACGATAACTCCAAGTCCATTAGCGAATTAAATGCCTGACATGTGCGCGTTGTCATTACACCGAGTAAATAATGTGTAATATATAACAAACGTACCTACAACGTACTCTGATGAATCTTTGGGTATCTGACCCAAGTACAGTCAACTCTCAGAATAAATATCTGTTCATTTCTAGATGAATGTTGTTTTGTCGTTATAGAATTGTACTGACAATTACATAAATAGATGTAATATGAGATAAGTAAGCTTTTATTGATATAAAGTAAGTATCCAAGAAGATACCAGTGGAAGAATATCTGATATTATATATTATATATTATTCGACGAAAAATTATTATATTTAATTAATTTTCATTTCTGCGCTTTGAGTTGAGTTCCCTTAGTATACAATACAGAGATCGGTATTATTTACGTATTACAATAATAAATATGTACAATAATGGTGTAGTGTCACCCACGTGGTGCGGTGACAGTATCTGACTTTAAGCCCAACAGTAAGAGGTTGCACCCCGCTCTGGGGAATAATTTTTTTTTCTTATTAATACAAAACGAACGAATAATTTCTTAACAACCTTTGAATAAAAGAAACGTTCTAGCGAGCATTATGATGACTGTAGAATTTATCCCAAGTTCCCCTGCCGGCTAATAGATGGTGCACAATTAAATAGTAAATTGTTCCTCTCTTAGATATTTATGTCGTCGTTAAGTCGCCGCGGTGGATTTAGGGGAGAGTGGGGTTCTTTGCTCTATTATTACCAGGTATAACTTTGTTGTTGACTTCTTTAGTAATGGTACTATTTAAATTTAATATATATTTTTTAGCTTAATGCTAAAAAAAATGTATTAAACACTCACATTGCAGAGTAGGCAGTGGGAACCTGGGAATTCTATTTATATATATGCAGAATAAAGTACGGAATATTTTCTTTCTAACTTACGTATGGAAAATTTACTTATAAAAATAAAAACCATTTCATTACCATAAAAAATATTTTTTTCAGTTCAAAAAGGACGATTACGACGAACTTGTAAATATTTTACGGTACGATTTTATTTACTGTCTCAAAATAAAGTTTCATCCGCGAATAAATCTAATTATATAGCGTCATAACTGCATTGCGACATTGTAAGAGATAGTGGACACGACGTAGCGCTCGAGCTGCTGAATACATTACTGTATCCCACGTAGCAGGGTGCGTAGAGGGAACCTGGCGCTACTACCCTCCACAGGCATTGAGTGGCAAGATTCTCGTGCTTATTCTTATTGCCAGAGATAGGAATTGAAGAATTGAAGTATTAAATAGTTCATGTCCGTGAGTGGAATTGAACCCAAAACCTGCCATACAATCACACTTTGTGTGTCTGCGCCACAACTGGCCTCGATGATCTTAAATAGAAATGAAGTGGTATGGATGCTTGCATTACGCGCATAGTTTTAAAATAATTTTTCCGTCAGTTAGTACTGATTTAGTTTTATATAATAAAATGAACATATTCCCGTCATCCAAGTTCTCTTTAACGTGTTTAATTGTAGTGGCTCCAACTAGCTGGCGGCCGTTCAAGACGTGTCCTGTCATATTGCGGATGCAGCAGTGCTTGAGAGTCAGCGCAATTATTAAACAATGTCGTTCACCTCTTTAGCCAAAAAAAGAAGATGAAGAAGTTTCCAATAAATAAATATATATAAAATAAAACACTTGAGGTATACAGGAGGCCGTAGTGGCTTCAGACTTACTACACTATACTACAAAACTCGTTTAAACTGTAATTATTATATATAAGGATGCTATCAATATATTTAGATAACATATAGAAACGTTCTTAAGATATCGATATTATAGGAAAAATAATTCATTTCGTTCGATTGAATTACTCTTTTATCTGTGTCTCTTATAAAATGAAGTTTTAGAAAAAACGTTTTGCCTACAATGATATGAGATAATACTTTCAAGTATTTCATTGTCAACGCGACGTTTGTAGGTTCTATTAACATTTGAAGAAATAAATTATTTTCATTTCTTCACTATGTTAATAAGACAGAGCGCGGAGTCGGCGCCAGCTCTCAACTGCAACGTCTCGGAAATTGGGCAGAAAGTGGCGGACGGTGTTTCTAACACTGCCTACTCTGCTTTGCGTGGGATACACTCGGAACGCTACTCCTTATTCTGTCTAATTTTCGAGACATTACTTGTTAAGTGGCACAACGCAACGTGACAGCTTAATATGTTGAGATCAAGAAAACTACCAAAGCAAAAATTGCAAATACTTGATTTCCCCGAGTCAGATTACCAGACTCGTGTGACGTTGCGCCACGACAACGTTCAATAATAAACAATTCTCTTCATAAATTCACATTAAATTACCCGACATACTGGTATGTGTCACTACACTAGTCCGCGCCGCGCCGCGCCGCGCCGCGCCGCGCCGCGCCGCGCTGTCAGCTAACGCGGCATGTACTTTTGTTTGGTTTAGATAATTAATACTTATCTGGGAAGCGTATCGACGTCGTATCAGTCTATATGAGGGTAGTTATTAGCTACCATTACTATATCATTTGCTTAATTAAGTAAATTAAGATGGCAAATGATATTATGTAAAACTCATTTATTTTGGTCAAACAATAATAAAGAAAAGTGCCAGAGATATCTCTTATCGCAAGTACTTACATATGACATAATATAGCGAAGCCTTAGTAATTTTTTTTTAGTAATTCATTACAAAAAAATATTTTTATAAATTTAAGCCAGTAGTTAAAAAATCGCCTTCAACCAAACAATCAGAGAAACAATTTGGGCAGAGCAATCTTTGCCCAAAACTATTGGTTCACTGTATCACATGTGGTGTGACTGCGTCACGATGGTTGAGGGTTCGATTCCCACATATTTATTTAAATTTATCTTTTCATTTCTTCGTACTGGTGTGCGCGGCGTTTAATTCCACCACTAAATTTGATTTATTTATTTGATTTAATATTATAATTGTAAAGCTTACAGGATACTACATCCAGTAAACATCGAAATCAGTTCACAGACTCAACGCGAATTCAATGAAACAAGGAAACTTATGCAACTCAAAACACTGTGCGCGTCGCGTCGTCAATAACGCGCCCATTAATTGAAACGTCGATGCGACGCTCATTCATTACGGGCCATAAAGCGGTGCCACGTCAGGTGCGCACGTGGTAGCGGGTTCGATTGAATGAAAGTCCTAGTTGATGGGCATAAGGGTGTATTCACGTGTGTTTTGTATGTTGGTGTTGTCACAGTCGTTTAATTAAACATGTAGGTTTTAAAATTTATTACAACTCATCGCAAATAGTTTACGGTGTTAAAGTATCGCCTAATGATAAAATTTATGGAAATTATATAATAATAATAAGCTTTATTTAAATTCCATACAGATTACAGTGATATGTTCATATTTATAAAAAAATTTAAACATTGATATTTTGTTTAAATTTAATAAGAATTTGTTAGTAATTATATTGTAGATTCCTATATTTATTTTAGTTTTAAATAATTGATTATTTCAATTGTGTACCCCTTTCAAGTCCCAAGGAAAGCCACGATTCTCTATCCTTAGCTATGTCCAGCCAACTTCCGTCCGCCATCGCTACTATTTCGTCTACCCATTTGGCTCTTGGTCAGCCTCTTGCTCCCTGCCCTGGTCATCTTACTGACTTTAGGATCCATCTATCTTCCTGGTGTCGATCTAAGTGGCCCGCCCACTCCATCCATTTTGCCTTCATCGAAAAAATCCAAGCATGTCAAAAGCTTTTTTGTAGTCTATGAAAGCTACTCTGCTAATCTGATGTCAAAACACTGCGTTTTGATTAAGACATTTCCGTTCCCCACTTTCCACCGAATTCTTGCATTGCGTATTCAGTGGCTGAACTCAACACCATTTTTGCCTCGTTACCAGACCTCGTTAAAATATTAAATTTGTCATTACACCGAGTGGGATCAAACCCACAACCGTCGCGTTCATTCGTACATTCGTGCATCCTCACGCCACTACACCACGTCGGCCTCATATCAAAAAAAATAATGCCAAATAATAATTTAACAAACGTAATTTGTACCAAATAAAACTTTTTATAGTTGCGTATTTTATAAGAAAGTATCTAAAATAGCCGCATTCCGCAGCGGGTCAAGTAAATAAAGCACTGTTAAGTGCGGATAAATTGCACCCGATTTATCCTCTACAGCACCAGCAGGAACTAGAACAGGTAGCAGGTGTACATTACTATCTAATGGTGGGTTATACGGGTTAGTTTAGCGTGGTGTATCAAATATAGTGATTTTTGGGGTTGGGAAGTGAAGGTTTGATGCTTGTGTAGTCAATATATTAGACTAGCATTTGACTGCGGATTTACCCCTGTGGTTAAATAAATATAACTACATGAAATGGAAACATTTTTACACTTATCTTTCGATCATAGCAAAGCAGTTACAAAAATTTAGTATTAAGTTACTCCCTACTCCACCAACTATCGCTACAAATGTCGAAACTCAACTCCGCACTTTGTCTCATTAGAGAAATGGAAATGAAATAAATACAACGTTGCGTTTATAGTCATTATCATACTAAATGAAAACCTCAAGATATTTTATATAAAATTCTACATGAAATATTTTGTGTAATTGAAGCTATATTAGATATTTACTCAATCTGCGTCTTAATACAAAGTCACTGTACTACCTGAATAGATACCTATTTCATGAATAGTTGAATAGAGCCTGGAGGAACTTCCGCTATAGTAAGACGAGCGACCGCTAGGTGGCTTCACTCAACTAGGCGTACGAGTCTATATAACAGCAATATTTAATGTAACCGTTATATGGAATTAGAGTTGTTATAGTCAAATAGAGTAGAAGTTTGAATACAGTATTGATGACAGTGGATGATACTGGAGAAAGTCTCCCTTCCTCCTAGAGAGTATGCCTGAGTCCACAGCGTTTGGGTGTCTAGGTTCTCATTGGCTCCCTCACTCACGGGGATAAAGAAAGAAATTGTACAGTACAGGTTGTCGTTTCAAGTTCTATTTGAGGTCAATCGATCTCCGGTCGAGGTAAAATTTAAATATACTTTCGTTTCCCTTCTCTTGTAAACAAAGACGGCAATGGAAAGTTTTACTATTAAATTTTCTGTAGTCTACATGCGGGACACAACTATACGCGAGACTCACCACGAAGCTATAAAATATTTTTAAGCTGTTCATGAGCTATAAATGTGTAATATCCACTGCCCACATATTTTTAATCTTTCAATACAACTTTTTGTAAGTAAAAAAAATACCGAACTCGACTTCACCGAACTTAATTTTAATAAGTAAAATTAAAAGAGTATTAACGAATGTCACATTGTAGTGCACTCACTGTGCACTGTGCACTGTGCACTGACACTGACAGGTATCTTACGAGTCAGCTTCTAATTCCAGTCACTTTGTCCGCAGTAATCAGATTACCTCCTTTGATCTCGTTTTTGTGCCGCTTCAATATTGAAATGTTTACCGGAGGAATGTCCACCGGCCAGTACGAGTATTATACTGGATGATTAAAAATTTTCTATGTAACTTTATGAAGC
Organism: Heliconius aoede; assembly: GCA_037355905.1. Classification (NCBI taxonomy): domain Eukaryota; kingdom Metazoa; phylum Arthropoda; class Insecta; order Lepidoptera; family Nymphalidae; genus Heliconius; species Heliconius aoede. The sequence continues at coordinate 155,897 of JBAIZZ010000207.1, read as the reverse complement.
TTTTATTTTTTATTATAGAATATTTTCTGTGATAAGCGATACAGGTTTACGTATAGAGGAAATAATAACAATTTGTTTTTACAAAATTTTGATTGAATTAAGTTAGTTGTTATTTTTTTTTTATATGAATAAAATAAGAATTAACGCGTCTATATAAAATATATGGGTATTATAATAGTTAGCAGTCGATGCCGTTATAAGATGCCATTAATAGTGTAATTCTTGATTATTTGGCTGGAAAGATTAATTGTACAAATACATACATAGTAAATAATTTGTTGTATATAAAAAGTAGGTTTTAAGACTTTACTTAGTCTTGTAACCTTCTTATGGTCGATGAAATGATAGGCAATTGAATAAAAATATACATATGTATTGCAATATTATAAATCTGCGTAGCGCTTGGCGCTCCGTTCTCTCTGACTACCCCGCTAGGGATAAAGTGTGAAGTTAAGATAAGATAAGATAAAGTATTTAATTAATATGACGACATTACGGTACTAAGTTTGGATGACGACTGATTACAGAATGTATAATTATTTATTAATTCACTATGTACCATACCGCACATCGATCTGATTCTAGGTACCGAATGGGCTGCTAATATTTATAGGCTGTAAACAACAGCCGCCGCTACCGGAGGCTGTAGCGAATGCGGACACATTTACTTGTTTAATCTAAATGCTAATTATCCGTAACGGATTTAGTGCAAAAATATATTTTATTTGAACTATGTAGTATTTAGAAACTTGTTGATCCCTTCCATAATTGTTTTATCGGTATCGGCGAGGAATTTAAAATATTCGCTCGAACGGGAATCGAACCCCCAGTCACACGTTTCTGCTCCTGCGCCACGACCGGAAGATTGATATTTATTTTAACATAAAAACAGCATAATACGAAATCAAAGCAACGCCATACATCTATGTCTACTTGTAAAGTAGTCTGTATTCCCACAGTGTACGAGCATTCAGCGCGGAGGTGGTAATCTTAAGCGGATCAGCTCAATCCGGGATTACTGAGTTAACCCCGCTCCGGTGCCGGTGCGAGGTCAGAAGTACGACGCCGCGTCGAATATCGCAAATTGCCTTCAATTGTTACAAATAAAACGAGAATCTTTGTTTAATTGTTATCCTTTGATTCTATTGTTTTTATTTTGCTCGTTCTGGTTGCGTCTTCAGTTCCGCTACTGATGGTTGGAAGATTGATTGGCCTGTAAATGTGTGTAAACCACATTGTGACAATTATATAATACACTGGAAGCGTTCAGTCCTCCTACTTTTACTGACAGTTCGTTCCATTTATTTAAACATAAGATTTTTTACAGTTTTACTTAATAGCACTTCTGTAAAGTTTTGTAAAAAAAAACTAGATGTTAAGAAAGAAGAGTGCAATAGAATCGAATCGATGACAATCGCTACTACAAAATCGATTACAATCTTTTGAATTGCCTTACAAAATCCAGGTAATTAAATGTTCGGTGCGGACGGCGGCGGGGGCGGCGGTGGCGGGGGCGCGGGCGGTGGCGGGGGCGCGGGCGGTGGCGGGGGCGCGGGCGGCGGCGGGGGCGGGAATGGGGCGGGCGGCCTAATCGCGTTAATTGAACGCTATTGAGTCGTTTTCGATTCTAACGTCTCTTAGTGTCAATCAAATCCGCTAAATGTTCTGGATGATGGTATTTCGCTCTGGGAGTTTGGAGCTGTGAACAGCACTTGCCAATCATATTGCGAGGATATATTACTTATTATTATGTGACTAATACTTGTATTGAAAAGTAATTAATTAAGAATATGTTTAAGCGTTTTACTTTAATTAAAATATAATGCACATAAGTATACACTTCAATCAGAAACATGCGTAAAATACACAAATATTAAGAAGTACATGTAAAGTTGTAAGTTTGCAGCAGAACTTTCCGGTTTTCACTGAAGTTATATTTCTTAAGTCATTAACACTGCAAAGTTCATTAATTAATATTCATATTTTGCAGCACTCAAAACCTCTCTAGAGGAAAATAAAATATTCAAAAGTTATTATTTACATAAAAAATATTTAATTTTATATTCTATTCATTTTAATAATGCTAAATATATTACACCATCCTGTTACTGACATATTAAAGACTATACATTTAAAAAAATAATGATATTGGCATTGAGTGCCGCCACTCAACTCACTGTGACGCAGAAAATGGGGGATGGAGTGTCTTAAAATCAGGTTTCCTCTCCTTTACTGTGATATTTTGAAAAATATCACTCAATTTTCACTTCTACCGCAATGGCCATACCAGATGTGCTTGTCTCGTATACTGAGTCAGGCTGGAGATTGTCGATCTCACTCAACGACGGTCATTACCGACGGTTGTATAGTTCCAGTAACTGGTCTGACCACAAGTCAGACAGCTCGAGCTTACCTTTGGTCTTCCTAAATTGAGTGTAACTCAAGTATAACTAGATAATAGTCATCATGCAGGACACCAACATGAAAACATCTAGGTTGCCAAAAATATTTTTACAATGGTTTTATCCTTTATAAATATCTTTATAAAGGATAAAAGTATCGCCTTGCCACTTCAGCTAAAGAAATATAGTTATCGTCTTGTCTGAAAAGTCAAAACATTCACTTAAAAATCAAATATTATATTAACTATTAACATAATTTTTGGTAATCTTACCAAAAGACAATAAAACTCATTAGTATTAACTACAATGATTGAAGTATTTTATCGGGAACGGAGTGTCTCAACACTCGATTCCCAGATTCCCTCTGTCTTCCAAATACTTTATAGAGTGAAGCTAAAGAAAGTATTATAAATATGAATAACCAATTTTTTTTTAAATCTATAAATATACAAATAGTATTTTTTTCTGAGCACCATGCACTTACTCGCTAAAATTGCTCCGACGCTACATCGCTAAGTGTATTACTTGTTCAAAATATTAGTACAGTTAATATACTGTCAGTCAGCGTTTGGGAAACTGCGGAGACGGCAATTAAAAAGTCAGAACACTTTGAAGGTAATTTCCATTGCGGCTCACAAGTTGGCGAGTTCATTAAGGGATAGTAATTTGTTACATTATAAGCGAACTACGGGCGCTTGTTAGCTCACTTCTACAGGAATTTGCTGAAACTTCTAACTTTTGAATTTATGTTTTCTTGCGCTACACTGGATGCGTGCGCAGTAAGCGCTTTTTTACTTAAGCCCGCCAGCGGAGCGGACCCGTTAAGGACTACGTTGAACTCATAAGAGTGAACTGCATACTTGCATTTCCACTAAATCGGGTCGGAGACGCCCGAGAGAGCAGAAAGAATTGAAAGGATTTTAGTTCTAACCGCTGGACTTAAGGCTCTTTAAAGATTTTATACTAACTAGCGAAAGCTAACTACTAACAAGTCAAAGCGCTGTGTTAAGTTCAGCCACTCAACACGCAATGCTCCCAGAATTCGCCAGGAATTGAGGAACGGAAAAGTCTTAATAAGGACGTAATGTCTTAACACCAGCTTCCCAAGTCCTCTCTGCCTACACTGCTACGTGCGGGGTGCAGGGTTAGCCCCCAACCTCTCCTTTCACTGCCAAACGCTGCCTCATTAGACCTTTCACAGAACTAATTTACTTCAGATTGCTTTTATTTCATGTATAATGTAAACATAACCATAGAACCTCATCTCGTGATGAATTACCTAAAAATTATTAAAGCAAAGTTTCACATTGTGTTAAAAGTTTCAGCCACGTACACTGCCAGGAATAAGGTCTTGAGAAATAACACGGTGAGCTACAAATTATAAGTAAATGTAAATTGTAACGTTGAAGCGCCGCCGGCGGACAACTTCGTGGTAGAGCCAAGTTCTGAAGAACTGCCACGTATTTGGTTGATATTATCGCATTTAATTACAAAATATCGGAACATCGTTCAGTTTCGCATATGAAGTTATTGTAATACCGTGCCTTGTTTGTTAGTCATATTTTTCCTACCCTGCTATATGCAGGATAAAGCGTGAAGATAAAAAAAAATATGTTACATGTAGCCTTGGAAAAATATATTTAAATTAAAGCATCATTTAACTAATTTTACAGATTTAATTCTAAGACAATTAAGTCATTGTTTGTTAGAATATGAACACTAAAATAAAGTTCCACGGAAATATCATCCCACGGCGCCACAGCGACCTCGTTACAGCCTCTCTTATATTCTATATATTTACATACAGATAATTACTACAGCGGTTGTGTGGTACTCTATGGCGTCTGATAGACAAGTCATTTGAATGTCAATGAACACCACTGAATAAACAACGCTATCGCGAATATACGTCAGCGTTTAATCTCTACAACGACTTCTGAATATATATATATATATTAGAGAGATATATATGTAGAGATATATATAAGTATTTTAATATATATTAAATTAGGACATAAGGAATGGAATTTCTTAACACTACACACATTTCTACGCAACATATGGCTTAAAATTTTTTATCCTTTTGTACTGAAAATATAAATTGTAATTCTAGCTGTCTTATATTAAAAATGAGATAATTTTTATCAATACATATTCTGTGAATAAAACTCAATGTGTTGTGGCAAATGGGATTGTCGTTGAATTTCGATATTTTTCTATAGTCATCATGTGATCGAGGGGCTCGACAATAGAGACCCACAATAGACGAGCGTCTTCGCGGCTCCATTAGGCGATTAAACGGCAGACATGTGCTTTTAGTATTATGCAATGGAGAGGAAATTTTGTGATAAATACAATATTTACAATATTTATTATATTGTATTTCTCATATCAACATTTTTGCCATCATGGCGTTGTGCGATGGAGCGTCTGATCATGAATGCGGCTGATATGGGGTCGATTTCCACTGAAGAATTATTAATTTTTATAGACTCGCTTTAGTACTGCCACCGCTCTAGACGCAATGGCTCCCGCTTGACGTCGAGATCTCACTCGCCGAACTGCTCATACAGTGTCTTTCTCACTACTCTTCTTCACGTTTTATATTATTTATTCCCCTTTTTCTTATCTAGGGTAGCGTAGCTTTTCCGTGTCCTATACTCCCCACAATTTCATTATTTTTTCATATTAAAGTTTACTTAATTTACTGACAAAGAAAGGGACAAAAGCCACAAAACCTTTTTCATTAAAATACGTTAAGATTAAAACAATACAACAATTCATTGTAAAACTTCAAATTCACATTCACAGATTTCAAACTCCCGCCCGTCGGCAACTAAACATCGCAGAACCATCGTATCCAATAAACGAATTCAGAAGTATATAAGATGATAAATGAGTGAGAGAGCAGTAGCCCGTCGCCCACACACCCACAGCCCAGCAGTATTTACGTCGTCGTTAAGTCACCGCGGCGGATTTAGTGCGACGGAAGCGCCGGTAGATACGAGCTGTCCTATTTCGGGAATAGATTATGCAGGCGTTGTGGGCTTTGGTCGTAAACGTTGGGGAATTGATAGGCGAGTTGCAAGCGCGATAAATGAACATCGAGAACGGAGTGACCAGTGAACATTTTCTCTGTGTTCACAAGGGACCAGAAGAATCCAGTGGATTAAAATAAAAACTACATTACGGCTAGTTTTCAGCTCTGATGAAATCCGGAACATTCTATCCAAGATCGGTCGGATCGAAAGGTTGGATTGGGTGGATTGAAAGGACTATATTCAGTTATTGAACATGTATTGTTTTTGGGGACTTAACTACCTTCACGTGGGCGCAATTTGCTCAAGACAGCCTTCACTTGAGGAGGGGTTCTTGCAACTAACATATATATTAACGTATAGATAATAAAAAAAGAAACTAGTATGTATTAATTTAAATGTAAAACCTGGTATATATTAATTTTCTTTTGTAATAACTTTTTAAATCTTTTTTTACTTAGTTGTAACTAGTATGCAAGAAATAAAAGGCTTTTTATTTCTTGCATGCAAGTATATATTTATTTATTATAACTACCTTTAAAAATGGTATCTTGATACACTTGTTCACACATCAACATATCGGTCGATGCCTCTTTCACAAACATATGGATAATTCACTCCCACGTAGCTACCATAGCTTCAAACCATCGCTGAAGTCACCACCACCGCGTTTACAGTTATACATTATGCCGCTGCGCCATAACAGCTCTACTATATTAATACTATAATTAAACTCTGTATATCCAGGAAACAATGAAAGATGTAGCGATAGCCAATACAGTTAGTGTAGTGTGGAATTAAATTTTAACATACAAGTTTATAGCGCCCCGCGGCTTTGCGTGTTAACGCGTCGAGCACCCCCTTGGGCCAGAGCTAATTATAAACACCAGCTAAATCAGAGTCAACGGCGGTTACACACATGTAGTGTGTTAATTGTCCATTACATTGTAGGTAATGTAATTATTATTCTTTTTTTTCACAGCAGTGCAGGCAAAGGGAAACTAGTGTTAAGACACTCCGTTCGCCACATAGTCTTTTATGTTATAATAATCTTCTTTAACAGTCATCGTAGAGGCTATTCTTCTCTATTGAGTATTCTTCTCTATTCTTCTATATTGAGGTGCTCTCAACTTACCATGTTGTATAAGCTTGCAGCGTAAAGCTGAGAATACAACAGGCTTTTACTCGTTTTTAGATCTGCGGTACATAATAATCAGCTTAAGTTAACCAAATGAAAATAAAAGTTACCGGTGAAAAGACATCAACGCGCTAGAAAATATCACAACTTTTATTAACTGATTTAACACAGATAAAATCAAAGATCAAAATATTCACTATACGCATAGGCTCTTGTAAGCACTCTTGACTTGAATACATAAAGCCACCACCACCTGCTCGGAAGGTTGTCCTGTTGAGAAGAGCCAGCAAGAAATTCAATAAATGCTAGTTCAAGTCATTCATTTGATTTCACTAATTGCCTCGCTCTGGTAAAAAACAAACTGCGGCATCGAGCTCCACCACTCAAAAGTTATTGTCTTAAAAAAATTACAAAATTTTTGATAATTTTCATAGAAGAAGATACAAAGTAAATCCCACGTCGCATTGCACCTGTATCGCACGTGCGAACTATGCAAATGAAAACTGAGATTAGCGCTCGTCCCCTGTTATAGTTGTGGGTAAGGTTTTTATTTCGCTTATTTTGTCTAAAGCTCAACATCTACTTATTTGAGCTTATTCTTTAATGGTTCTATAATTCGGAGCTTTTGTATGAAAAATTTATATGGCGGGGATGATAAAAACAATCCGACTATATGTATGTAAATATAAGCTACTTTCCTACGGTTTTGAACTAAAGAATATATTAAAACATTTTATATAAGATAAAACATTTAAATATATTTACTTTATTTTACAACGTTAGCTCTGCACATCGAACCTTAACAAAAAAAAACACGTTCTCCCCCTTGATATTGTATTACGTAGTTTCTTAGTGATAATTATAAAATATAAAGAGCCAGTAATTTCGTCGTTGCACTGTCTGTCAATCACTTAACAATAGTTAGCAATACATTTTATCTAAACATATACTCATTAAAACACCCTATTTGTTTATCCAGTAAAGTAGTCACAGCACCCGACTGTAAACGTGACAGTTGTGTGTTTAATTCCCACTTTGAGTTGTAAATATTATTAAAATAAATTTTCACTGCCTATCCCCGCTTTAGTCGAGATGCCGATGAGAGTGTTCCGGCACTTGACGCGCAGTTTCAAAAATCCACTAAGCCCAGTGTCTACTTTGTAATGCAGCAAGCAAGCAAACCTGTTATTTTATTTTGCGCATCTGTATTGGAAATCTTATTTTAAAATTGCAGAAATTAAAACACTTGTATAGAATTTATCTTCATTGTTGCTATTCTACCGAATCTTAATTCGATTGAATAGCAAGCAAGCAAGATTTATATCTTGTTTAAAAGCGCCACGTTACGCCACGCTAAATATCTATTTATACCTACTTATATATTGTATAAACAAAGTGGGTAGTTTGTATATAAGTTGTAAGTTGTATAACACAGCGGTCGGTAGACGTTTAGAGAGTAGATGATCAAATATTGACCGAGTGGCGGCTGCACTATCGCACGCTGCACTTCAGAGAGCAGCGTGCGATACAAGTTGCCCTGCCCTTGGTGTACGAGTACAGTGAAATAGGTTGCTATAAAATGACTTACTTTATATGCTTTAAGGAATACAAAATTTGTGTTTTTAAAGAAATTATTATATTAATATATAATAATTTCTTATATTATAATAGACATATTTTGTATTGTAAAAAATGTACAGTGTTAAAATTTTCAAAGTGGTAAAGGCTTAATAAACTTTCCACTTCCCACGTTCCGTCCGGATTTCGAGGCATTTCGTTTTAAATAACTGAATTCAAAGTCGCGCTTTGTCTTATTCGCGAGATATTAGCGAGAATCGAACCCACAATCTACTCGTTTACCATTCCGAGTACTTCCTGTGATTAGCGCATTCACCCAAACACATTCTACAGCTTTATAATATTAGTTTAAATAGTTCTAGATCTAAGCACTGTTTACACTTACTGACTCCATATATCCTAACTGGGGGAGAAACTAAACGGTTATCGTCTATAGCCGCCGGCTTAAAACACTACTGTGCTAAATTATAGCTATTTAAGATACATATCGCGATATAATCGTTGCTCGACTACAGCAACGATGCTGTAATTTATATAATTAAAAAATAAAAATATAAACACTTATTTTAAGTGATTTTTTACTTTCAGTTTCAGTTATCATAATTTTCTACAATATTACAAACTTTAAATGGATAAACAATACGGAGAATATAGAAAAACTTGCTTGGTGAAGTTTGTATACATCGAAAGAATGACGAAAGTTGCTCTAAAAAGTATGAAGACCACCCAGAAGACAGAAAGCGGGCGTAGTATCTAGTTACCGCGCTAGAGATATTTATATAGAATATTTATTATTTATTTAAATGAATAACTGTAAAAAGTGGTTCTAAAAATAAACCTACGTCATTGATACAAAAAATAAATTGCGTGCCAAAACTATAAATACATTGTTTAACAAAACTCGACTTCCACCAGAACCTGACCAAACCAAACCAAACTTTCCTTGAGGTGTATCCTTTCAAATAAAAAATAATCATCGAAATCGGTTGGCGCTATGAATATTAATAATAACTTGATATAAATTAACTTAATATTTAATGAAAATTAAAGTTATGTATTTTTATTATAGTTACCATTTTCAGATATGGACTAAATTAAAATGGGGCCACACGGGAAGCACTAGCTTTGATTAAAAAAAAAAATTATCAAAATCGATTCACCAGTCAAAAATTCTGAGATAACAAACATAAAAAATATAGTCGAATAGATCCTCCTCCTTGTGTCTCCTAGGGAAGTGGTCGCGAGGTGAGGGCGTTGAGGCAAGACGTGTTGAGTGGTGGTATTAGGATAGTTTAACAAGAATTCATTACATTTCCACAAGCTCGTAGTTTTGCTCAAGTTTCGTTTAATTTTAACGTATGCACAAACTTGAGTATTTACTGGTGATGCGGAGTGGAAAGTTCTCTTTGTACTCACAGTGCGAGTCCGGTAAAAATGGTTTTTAGAAGTACTATGCGGTACTATGCGTACTTAAACTTTGGTTTGTTGGTATGTTTTGCTAAGTATACAAAAATATAAAATAAAATAAGTCATACAACACCAATTGCCTTTTGGAAATCGCAGTGTAGAAAATAATCAGGGAATTCACATAACTATACGGAACTCAATGCCGCGTTTTGCCTTGTTAGCAGAGGATACGATAATATTAAATATTTCAGTCCCTCGAGTGGGAATCAATAGCCATACTTTTTATGTGATCTTCCTCCAGTATCCACGATGTGGTGTTTTCAAAAATCAACACAGATCTTCCCTTGCAACTGATGCCTAAATCACCCGAACATGGTCTTCTCCGTTTACCCCGTGGTTCTCTCGATCGCGGACTCAGTTGACTAAGCGGATTTCAATATTGAAATTGTGCGGTACTTATCTAAAAATACTTAAGCAAAAAATAATAAAAGAACAAAATTGACATGAAATTGTCAAAGTAGAATTGTTTCCTAACATTTAACAGATTTAAACAACAGTTTAAGCGACGTTAGAATCGGAAACGAGTCAATAGCGGTGTTCAATTAACACGATTACTCGCGCCGGCCGCCCTCACTTCCCGCCCTACGCCGCCCTAGGCCGCCCTAGCAGCCCTTCACCTTGTAATTGATGTGCCTCAAAAGTTCTCTAAGAACATTTAATTACCTCGACTTTGTAAAGTTAATCGAGAGATTATAATCGATTTGCAAACAAGTTGTATTTACTTTCTAAGATTTTATTTTAAAAGAATATTGACGTAAAGCTGTGGCTGTGTCAGCTGTGGCTGGCAAACGAAAACTAACTTGTGTAGCAGATATCGCTTTCATTTTAAAACGTAAAAGCAAATTTAAAACAAACCGTCAATAACAATGGAAAATTCAGTGCCTTCTTTTTCATGTAATTTTACAATACTAATTTTAAACCGTCAAGACCCAGGACGCTGCCGCCGCGCGGCCAAGCAGCAGACAGTCATGAAAAACTTACAGCTATCTCTATTTTTTATCAGTCAGTGGTAAGTAAAAAAAAATGCTATAATAAAAAATTTAAAACTTTATATTGGCTAGTTTTTGTTGGTAATTATACATTTTGGCCGCTAGACTTCCTTTAGAATCACTTATTACGATTGATGAGAGGCCTATTAAAATCCATTCTGTAGTTTAAAAGATTAAAACATACATTTGTGAAAGTTGTAGTGAAGTCGACCGGCTAGTACACATATACACATATACATATATACATATATATTATCTACAAGCCATCTGTTCTATGTTTAATATAGCAGCTTATAACACAATTTTATTTCACTGATTATTGAAAAACGTTGGATGTCGTACAGGCAGACATACAACGTTAGAGGCTCGGGTCGGCCCCTTATTGAATTCCACTTTGCATAAACGGTTTACTCGATGCCGATAGTGGGGCGCGGCGCGGCGCGGCGCGGCGTGTCTCGCGAATTTCAAATTTGATATCGTCGATGTATCACGAGGGTGTACCTGCAGGAAAGGGATCGCTTGTTTAACCAACTTTCTTCTAATTTTATAAGTTTGGGATAAAATAATTAAAAGTGTTTTAAATTGTTATTTCATTTTAAACAATTTTAGAATGTATGTGAGTTATCGTTTTGCATTTAAATAATATTTAATATTCAATACAATTACAAAATAATACAATTTAATATTCTACTATGCTTGACAAATAAATAGAGAACAGAGTGTGTTCACACTAAGTCCTCTCTAGTCTCTGTAAATGTATACTAAATTTGAAAACTTGACATATTAACTGAGACACATATCAACTAGATATCAGAGAGTTTAGGTTTCCAAGAGTTCGCTGTCATTAAACCAAAATAAATCCTATGGAGAAATTTTATTTCAAAAGCCAATGTTCTGCGGTGACTGCTCGCGCGCATCTCGACGAGTTACTTTATTATTAATAAAAACATTTACGTAGTATGCGCATATATTTTCGAGTTACTTTTTCGAGTGATATAGATAGACAGACGACGACAACAACGGAATATTTAATAATCTCTGCGTCATCTATTATGCGGTGAACAGCGTTTGACTGCTTATATAAAATGTTCTGCATTTTTACTATACCGATTGCTGCTCTGCTGATTTCTTATTCTATGTAAAATATATTTTTGTAACAAAATCATAACTAAATTCAAAAAAATAAAAGCAATTAGAAAACATACAACTCTAGTTAATTACGTTTTCTCAAAATATATTATGAATGAGATATATGAAAGCGAATAAAGGGGCTTATGATATTATAAAGGTAACGAGGACTCAGTGGAGGAGGAGGAGGATGTGAAGATAACGCTATGAACGCGAAGAGTTGAAGATGTTTGTATAAAATTACTGAGTCTGGTCTAGTCTAGCCTTTTTATATTTTATAGAATAAAAAACCTTAAAAGATCACATATATTCTGAGCGTCGCGGTAAAATTCGAAAATTATTGGTTTATCACTGTACAACAATGGAAAAATATACGTGAGCAGGCCGTAAAAAAAGAAACGTGGACGCAACGCTGTTCGTGATGATATAACGGAGAGATTCATCACTTACTCAATGGATACATCAAACAAGAGTAAAAGTGATGAAAAAGCAATATCTAGTGTGGAGAAACTGATATTATTTAATTAATTTTTACAAACCTAATATGAATCTCTGAACAATAGCAATGTGATAACAGAAGTACATTTGTTCCCTTTTTCTTGTTCTATTCTCATCATTATATACTTCGGCCATTAGGACGCAGTTATTTTGTACTCGAGGGATAGATTTATTTTCAAATGATAATATTTCGTATTTGGGCCGAAAAACGGATTGTCTTTGTCTTTGACACTAGGTTCTCTTCTTTCCCGCTGAATGCAGAACGAAAAACATATATATTATAATTTATACATTTGTATACGTATATGTGAATACCCCCGCATCGCAAACCCCCGATGCGGTCACACCTAAATGTGGCCAACGGCGTCGGTCAGAACTAACCTATGACATCTACAATGTCTATAATTTCATATATTTATTTAAAATATATTATGCAATCAATTCTAAAAATAGTGTTATTCCACACTCTTCGCTGAAAATCATAATCCGATGACATATCTTGTTTTCTTATGACAAATTTACATATACTACATGTTTCGCTCAATGGTGTAATATTATATATATATATATATATATATATATAAAAAATCTTTCATCTTTCATATATATATGAACGATTTTAATTTTTAAGATAGCATGTTTAAGATTTTTATATTACAAAATTTTCACGATGACTTCTGAATTTAGCTTGACTTTATCAATTGACCATAAACGATCGCATAAACTTTGCACATATATTTTCTTGACACACAACACATTTGAAACAAACAATCACACTGTAGTTGGAGACAGTAAAAATAATCCTGTGGCTTCATTGCAAATGGGGAAACTTTTTCTATTTCCTGCCTCAAAGGGGACCCGAACCCCCGACCCTTTCCCCTCTGTACGAACCTTGCATTTAAACGAGTTTCACCTGTAATATCTAATAAGATGGCAGAGAGTATCAATTAGAGGTCTTGAGTCCTGCTCGGATTTTTAACGGTTACTTTCTTTTAAGACGCAAATGGGGTAGAATTAAAAAGTTCCTGATTGGAAGTGCTGGTATTTGTCAGTGAGCTTAAGGTGCTCAATATGTTTGTGCCTAAAATATTTTTTTTTCCTGTTCCGATAAAAAAAATATTTTTAAATGATTTCTACAGGCCGTCGTGGCACAGTGGCACAAGGGTGCCGCCCGTACGCGACGGTTGTGGGTTCGATTCCTACTCGATGAAGTGAAATATTTGTTTACGTTTATATTTCTATTTTTCTTCGCTCTGGTGTTTAGGCAACGCGCGGCGTTGAGTTCTGCCACTCAACACGCAATGCCTCCAGAATTCGGCAGAAAGTGGGGAACGGAGTGTCTTAACACCAAGGTTCCTTCTGCTTACCCTGCTAAGTACAAGTAATTAGTTAAGTACGAGTACTTGTTTTGTTTATTATCACAAGTTGATAATCTACTTGTGTTAAGTTATTCATTACTGAATTAGATATAATATAATTATTTTCTGTTGCTCTAGTAAAATAAATCGAAAAACGCCGCACTCTCTTAAACATAAGCATATGTAATTCATTCCCATGAATATAAGAATCGAACCCACAACCAACAATTTTATGCAAATGTTACACGTCGTAGTACACCTCGCCACGACGCTATACCCTCCTCAGCTGCAAGCTCTGAGGGCCCGTAGCCCTCACAAGAAACCCCCGACCGTTGCCGACGGTTGCTGACTTACCGTATTTACTGCAATTTACATTTATTGAATGTTAGGAAATTACATTTGAATTACAACTGGGTACGTAAACTCTTATACCTCTTACACCACGGCCACGCCGTCAACCTCTTCATCCTCAATCGTACCTCATGTTGTTTAAATGACCACCCCCCTCCAGTATCGTTTACTGACGAGAAGTTCGAATCGCAGAAATAGATCGATCACACAGATCGCAGAATAGCAAAATAGGAAGACTCTGTGAATGCCCTCTGCCCCTCTGCCCCTCTGCCCCTCTGCCCCTCTGCCCCAGCTTGGGAGAAGGGAATTTAAATCAAGTAAGTGCTCCAATATAATGGATAATGGGTTTTCTTTTAACTCAATTCTAGACATTTTGATCGTTAAGCATTTTTTATAAAAAATGTAACGTTGTACAGTTACTTTTTAATCATTCTCCTCAACACGTTAAAACAAGCTAATAAAACTCACAAAGAGTGTTCAATACAAAATTGCACCGAACGGTGTTAAAAGAGTTCACTTACAAAACTAATAAATCTCCCGTAACGGCAGCCTCGCGCCGCCTGACCACCGCCGGAGCGTTCTGCGGCTGACCACCGGCCGGCGCCTGCGGCCCCACGTCATTTCTTCGTTGCTACTTTTGCTCGAATATATATTTGCCTTGTGATAAGACACTGTTCTAATTTTTTTCTTATTTTGTAGATTTCTGTTCTAATCCAAGAGTGAGCTGAACGTCTCTTTATACTAAAGAAAGTAATTGGAAATAATTCATTTCTCCGAGTAAGATACCCACGATAGCCTTCTAATTAAATGCAGCTTTCCTTAATCAGAATTAGATCAAAATCCATCGCTATAATATTATAGCAATATTTTATATCAAAAATTATCTTTTCTAATAAAATCAAACTACCTTACAGTAAAATATTCCGGTTAAACGGTCTGTTCCGCTACATAAATATAAAGGTGGTCGCCGTCGCCGTCGCCGGCGATAGCTCATGAGTCACGCCGATACTGACCGAGGCTGACTGTGCATAGTAAATAAACATATTTACACTTTAATTAAATGTTGGCTTTTGGTCCTGAATCTCGGGAACTATAAACAGATATAATATAATAATAGAAATTTATACTTTACTCTAGATAGAGCATTAAGAATGTTCGTGGGCCGTCGTAGCGCAGCGGCCGCAATGGTTGTTCATTCAATTCTTAAAACTTTTATTTATATAAATAATAAATATATTTATATTTCGTCACTCTGGAAAAGAGGCAAAGCGAAACTTTAAGGCTACCAGGTTTTACCTGCCTGACCTGCTACAGGTGTACGGATTAAAATGTCAAAATAGAAGAAATCTTTCTTGTTTTTTATATATGTTTTTTCATTTTTTATTTGTTACCTGTAGCTAATTTTTGTCAAAATAATAAATAAATTAAAAAAATTAAATATATTAATTTCATTTCATTAATAGTTTAATTTATATTTATGTAAATACAATGTACTTTATAGTTAAATATATTATATTTTAAATTTTAGGCAAAGAAAGTCATAGACAAAAACTTGTATAACATAAAATTGTATATGTATTTACATATTGTGAACCGCCGTTCTCCGTCTTTCTATAAATCCTGGCCGTCGAAGCCGCGACAACGGCAATGGAGACCATTTTATAGCGCTATAAATATTTACGACATATCACATACTGACGCGAGCGTGTGACTTTGTTCACCTGTAAACTAAAATCACCAGACACATAAAATATATATGATTGTTTCTCTGTTTTAACTTGACGCGACTTCTGCCAATAGAAAAACAAATACAATTATCTAAATATAAATCTCTAGCCCCGTGTCGTGAAATGACACACCCGAGTCCACAAACAAATGCAAGCCCCACTGTACTGTTGTAACGACTTGGGATAGTTCAAGCCTAAAGTGGACTTGACAGATACAAAGTATAAAGCGTGAGAATGTTAAACAAATGAATTAGAACTTAGGACTATTTATATATGGGCAGTTTATTTAATACTCGTCGCCCGAAATTTTGTTTGCGTCGACTTAGACGTTCCGTCCATTCTCGCTCCCCTAGAAATTTCTAGTCGTTTTTTTAGTGCTTCCTTTTTTTAATGAAAAAGACAAAAAAAACGAGCGGCTGGCGGGTGCGTTGCCAGTTAAGTAAACTACGAGATCACTGGTTGAGTGACCACAGCGAAAGCAATGGCTGATTCCCCAGATTAACCAGGAACCCTAGTTTTGTGTGTGGTATAATAAACATTTTACTCGAGATCATGGAGGGGATAGCAATAGGCTTATGGTTGGTTGGATCGGAACCATCGCAATTCTTCGGTATCGGGTAGAGTGCCTTTCCACGAGTCTGGAACGACTGAAATAAACGCGCTAACTAGCACCGGAGGCCTCTTAAGAACACATGCAGGCTAGCGTTGTTCCTCACACAAAGAAAGAGAACACCCAGATGATTGGCTTTCTCTTCCGCCGTATAAACCAACATGTCGCCGTCCATGCGTGAGGCTGAGTGAATTGGCCAAAAGCAAATTCAGTGTTATTAAAATCCTGAAGATCTACTTGGCTTATAAAATGATTGTTGAGTCATAATTGTCGCAAATTGAAAGTAGAAAATGGGGTCTCTTCCACTTTCAAAGTCGGTGATTAAGCGTGAAGCGAAGAAAAACGTTGTTTTCCTGGATTACGTAGACAAGTGACAAATGTCATTCAGCTTACATCACTACGCACCGACTAAAAGCGTCGCGAAAAGTGGGTGCAGAGTGTTTTACCACTAGGTACCCTCTACGTACATTGCTGTAATCGGGATTCTGTATCAAAAGTAAAATATATATCCAATACCCAATTTATATACAAAAATCGTTCAAGCAAACCAAGAACACGGTGCATTGTAATATGCCATAAAACGTTAGTACGCTGGATGATCCCATCAGCGGGATGTAGCCGAGGATGATATGTTTTTTATCATGTCTCAGAAATCAGATATGGGGGGGGAGGCAATCTTCTGGAGTGCTCGCGTCTATATGTGTAACTACCTATTACTTTGTAACACGTACGTATGTTAGGTTGGCGCTGCTACTCTATTTTATGATGCTGTTCATTTGTTATATTTTTGATAATTTTTGGCTTCACTTAGAATCCCGCATAAACACAGTGAAAGTAACCTTTTATTACAAAACAGTGTTTCAGGAACCGCCGATCGAAAACTGTTTCGATTTGTAGATACGTCGTGGCACAGCATCTGGTTGTAAAGTGAAAGTTCAAAGTTCGATCCCGATCTTGAGGGAATGGATATTTTCAATAGGAGGAGGGAGGAACCCTCTTGTAAGAAAGCAAAGTTTGAAGTTTCTATTCATTGTTTCATTGAAGTGATCTTCAATTGTTACAGATAAGTACAAGTAGTGATGTAGACGCTTGCGCAGGCCGATATCGCTCAAACACTTAACACCTGCATAGGTTCATTTAGATAATCTGAACGGCTTGTGTCTACAGATACGTTCACCACAGCTTAGTTAGGCTAATACAACATAGAGCCGCTGTCAGTTGACTTACAATGCTCTATGGCGTTCTGATATTTACCTAAATGTGGTACGGATATGTGTAGACACTCCGGTCCCAGTGAGATATTTGACATTGCGTTTTGAGTGGCGGAGTTCAAGGAAGATCGTCAAGCATTCGGCCACTTATATAAAAACAAGTGCCTATTTGTGTGTCTGTTCGCTATGGACTCTGAAACTGCCGATTCGATTGGCGTGGAATTTCGAGGACTTTATCCCTGGCTTCCCTTAAGAATACACTTACGTTTTTGTCCGACGGGGCGTGTTTTCATACAACAATCAGTCACAGAAAAAAGAAGTATAATATTTAGTCCGTTGAATAGTTTTTCTTTGGTATCATAAAGTATCTCAGATATAGCTTGACAAGCAGATAAAACCTAGTATTAAAATTCATCCATAGCCGTTGTTTTTTGATATGCTGCGAGTTAAGTGACGGACCTCGATGACGAGCTTTGTACTCCAACTAGAGCTAGGAAAAATAATTGATTACTCCAAGTTGAAATCGAATACAGAATCACCGCACTTAAAGTCTGATGCTGTGACGCTGCACCACGACGTCTTAACCTCTGATGTGAATATAATAGTGAAGTGGTGAAGACAACAACAACACAACGTAAACACTCGTATGTATCAGTATAGCACAGTATCGAATTAACAAAGTTGTCGGCAGGCGGGACTCTCCAGCTCCAGCAGCTCTCTACTCCAGCCACTGAACTAAACCATACCTAACTTAGTTTACCCGATACTAAGTTTATGTAACTTGATGTTGGATCGGTGGAACGGTTAAGTGGAGCACTTATAGCGTGACGGTCGCAGGTTCATATCTTATTTGCTTTGGTATTCGTTCAAATATACAATATTGTATCTTGCTAATCAACTTATAGATCTGAAAATAAAACTTTACTTAAATGTAAATTTACCAATAGATCTGTATACATAATTATCTATTTCATCTGAATCTTGCATAGAAACTTGTGACTTCTTCGTCTCCTTCGGCTCCTTTGGCAATTCTACACATAACACTACGCTATACGAGATCGACAACTGAAGTCGGAGAACATATATTTGAGATATATTTTCTTTAACAAAACGTTAATCTCAAATATATGTAGATCAGTTAGAGAAAATTCATTTAGAATTTTGAGACATTTCTAGCGTGAGATAAACAAAACTTTGAGATAATTCTACGAATTGTCGATAGATATAATGACATTATGTTCAAATACGTATAGAAAATTCTATTTTAGTGCTCTGATAAACAAAGCGAATAATGGAGTGGTTTGACACTAAGTTCTCTCTGTCACGGCAATGTGCGGATTATATTGTGAAGCTGCACCGGTATAAACGGTGTTCCAAAATCTGGTTTCGTTAACATAATATTACTTTTCTAAATATACATTTGCCTTTAAAAAAATCTCTTAGATATCTCTTAGAGATCTCTTATATGCTCTTCAAACTGCGGAAATCTACAAAAATATTATCTCTCATTTGGTGCTTATTAAGAAAAAAAACAAGAGAACATGAAATAATGTAACATTTCAAAGTACGAGTAAATATGCATAAGAAAGAATAGCAAGATCGTATCAAAGGCGCTCGAGACGTAATTATATCCCGTTCCTCCGCTTATTAACGAAACTAATTACGCTGACATGCACCCTCCTTCCCCCCTCATCCTGAACACACGCATTGTGTAAGAAAACTTTATTATACTGTGTATTTAATTAGCGACACCGTGCCGTGCAGTTAACGTCACCTCGGTGACTTTAACTGCTTCAAGTTATATTCATTTATGAGTCTGAATTGTAGTTTCGTTAGAATAGTCGAACATTGACAAGTCAGTAACAGGTAATTGCTTATTGGTAAAAGCTAATTAAACTATTTTAAAGCTCTCTTAAACAGATTACTACCATTCCCCCGAACTGAATTCTTTCAGTGAGTTTGTTAATAAGTAACCACTACGTTTTAAATTGTATTAAATAATTCAAATCTATAGAGTATAGACCTCTCTTGGCACAGCGAGGCGTCAGACAGTAAACAGGATGGTAGTAGACTCGGTCCCCACTCGACAGTCTGTCACAAATGATAAACGAAGTCGGCTTAAATCTATGAAAGCTCAACTTTTATACATTTAATTGTTTCATCACAGCGACAGCACGTTGAAGTAGAGCCTTTGCAATTAGATGTAGCATTGGCGCACATATCGACATCAAATAATTAAATCTTTCTTTAATTATTTCTGTGTAACTAAATCAGAGTACGTTTTAGTTTATTTTAATTAAATTCATTTTTACTGTTTAGTTTCTTGTTTCAAGTCGGTTATTTTTTTTGATAAGAATTAATTTATTAATATTATTTTTTAATTGACACGAACACCACAAGCACTCATGACAGTCAATTAAGGAATGTACATTTGAAAACAGGTTTTATTTTTTAAACATGTTCCTTGGTCTTTTATCTTATTGAATTCAGATACATCATCGTCAATAATCGCAGATTTAGCAGTAAACGTAAACACTGTACGTTGACGAATGAGTTCATCGATTGCCAGTTGCCATTAATATTGCGAAGTGTCACCAATATATTTTAGCCTTTTCATTTTGTGGATTTTAAGTCTGATGGCATCGCACTCAGAGACCTCGCGAGGCTCCTTTAGTGTGACGCCGCGCACGAGGGCCCACTTCGCCTACAACCATGCTAACTAATGCTAACTAATGACAGATCTGTGTCAGTAGTGACCGAACTGGCGGCTACCAGTACCATATAAATAAAAACACACATTTATACAAAATTCCTTTTATTAAGTAAATAATTGAACAATTCGATATATTCCAACGCTAAATATCAGTTTAATACACGAATAAAGCTTTACATAGTTCGTCATTCATATCCCTATACGAGTGTCACGACACTACTCCACCCTCTCTTTATAAAAATATTCATCACGAAGTAACTTATCACTTTATGTGAGCATAACTTATACAAAATGAATGCTTTAATTTATCTAAGTATATAAGATGCATAAAGAAATGGTAAATAAAATAAAAACTATTTTAATTAAAATTATAGTAATTATTAATTTCATAATAATAAATTTGTAACTACATACAGACGTAACGCGTCCTCCAGGCAGTGGATCCGAACTTAATTTGACCAATCAAAACAAAATCAAGCAATGAAAATACATTTTTTATACAAATTACATTGAACTTTAACACCATACAAATCTAGACTCGATTCACATTAGTTCATTAATTAAGCATTATATTATATGCACGGATGTCAGTCAGAGGACAACCGACACCAATTAGGACTCAGGTTTCGGTTATCGTTGACTGACATGCATTGAAGAGGGTTGGAAGAGATCGCTCTTGGCACGTTGTGTGCCAAGTGTGCACGTGTCCGTGCATCGAGTCTCACATTTGTTCCGCATATGCCTCCAAATCTTTCTAACACGCCGCGTACAAAAACAATTAAAATTAAAAAAACTAAAAATACTACAGTACTATAGCACAAAATAATTGTTAAAATTGATGTTTTATTTATAGTAATTATAATTTTATAAGCAATATAGCGTAACACAAACACGTCAATGTGTAGATAAATGAAGAAAAGCTCACTGAAAACGAAATCTCGAGCGTAAAATCGATTTACATATAAATGCAAAATTCATCAAAATTTATTCGCACGCTGAAATATTTGAGTAAGTTACCACTTTAACCTCCTCTTCTTTTAATATAAATTCAATATGTTTTATATAAGGTTTGTACAGAACAATTAAGTCACTAAGAAGTGACTTTCTTTTATAAATAAATGTAATTTAATGTGATATTTGTGTCCACTGTCAACACAGTCCTACATACTCGTATGTATTTTATTTATTTGCGAGCACACACAGGCAATCATCTATATATCTCGGCTCTCTTTTCCCCAAAGAAATGTTATAAAGTGTATATTTCGATACGTCTACCTACATTTATAAATTGTAAGCACCCAAATAAGTCAACACTCTTTTAAATGTTTCGAAATACCCTCGTATACTTTAATTTAATAATAATCATTTATATAGAAAAGCAGTGTTAAGACACTCCGTTCCCCACGCACCGCCCAATGTACGAGACAACTCAACACTGCGCTTCGTGTTGTTGACAAGTGTTGTACTAGACTCATTGTCTAGAAATCTTACTTAAATGTTAAAACGGTAACGAACTATATATTTTTAATAATATATTAAAAATTGATTCACTACGAATTCATCTTAATATTTTTTTTAATATTCAACTATTTATATTTTGTTTCTATGCTGGACGAACACTTTCGCACCATCTCAGTAATTATTACTTTATACATACATACATTTAAAACGGACCCACTAAGTGATAGTGTATTAATTACCACCTTAAACCAATATATTATATAAAAAAATAAATAGCTTCACGCCGTATCCCGCATTTTGCGGGGTAAGCAGAGGGAGTCTAGTATTAAAACATTTTGTTTGGCACGCACGTACGTCATTGTCAACAGTCGCGCCATCGCCTAAGAGGACTGAATACTATTACTGCTTCCTATTAAATATTTCATAGTTCATTACAGTCCGTCATGCCACAGTCGCACTAGCGTGTTTGGCGTTGAGTTCCGCCACTCCATCATAACGGGAAATTAAAGTCCCTGAGCCTGGGCTCAGCTTCACTTTGTCTACCCCGGTGTGCGGGATACCGCGTGAAACTGATAATATATTGATAGAATACATTTAGCACTGTCCTCTAAAACGAATACAAGAGTATACTACGTAACGTTTTACTACTGTACTCTATATAAATATATGTATCTTAAAGGAGAATCGAACCCACTATCTTTACTTACTATATTTAATTTTCATTACTGGACGGTCCCCAATATATATAAAATTCATTTACTTTTAATATTTATGCATAATATAATAAATATTATTAATTATTAAATATGTATTTTGAAACCACAATTTGTGGCCAGTACGACAGTGAATTATTATTAATATTACATTTTTTAATATAAAAAATTGAGCATTTGCTATACAATTTAATACTAAGTATATATTAATTATTTAAACATTTAACAAACAGACGGATTTCTATATAAAATATCATTACATCATACAAAACAATATGATATGCAAAATCAATTATTTATTTACTTTGTTTATAATAAAGCCGTCGTCAATATTTTATTTATTATTATTTACGTGATGTTTAGCAGCAATGATATAAGTATATAAGTATTTAGTATAGATACACATACATAAAAAAATTTCAAAATTTGGCACATTTTTAAAAAAAGTTTAATCGTAGTTTGCGACTTACAACCACTTATCAGACTTACAGTCTCGAATAAAATGCTCGCAAAACTGTATTTTCTTTAGAAAAATTCCTTTGAAAAAATCCTATGTTTAAAAAGGTGTCATGTTGTGATTTAATTAGCAGTCAATAAAGTAGGTGAAATGATAGTGTGACTTTGTGTAGGAGTAAATATATTTATAATATAAAATAACGTCTATATAGAAACGTCAAAATTCTTGAAACTCTTCAAAATAGTTTCCGTAGCGAGTTTCTAACTTTTAAAGATATAAAACAAATAAACGAATTCTTCTCTAGATATAGAACTGTCTAACGCTCAAATATGAGACGTGTTTCGCTACAACAAATTCTTCTATAAAGCGAGATATATATATAGGTTATATATATATTTTTATAGGCAAAACTCACAATTGTATATCTTTCTCGCTCTTACACAAAGATATTTGTGTAATGCATTGTCAAAACGGGTTACATCCAATACAATACGTTCCAGGTTGAAACAGGTGACCTTGCTAAAACGGTACACGTGAGTCAATAATGTCCGTCTCGCTCTAATACATGGTTAGGAAGGACGAGCGAGTGAGACAGCTAGTCCCTTCGAGGTCGCAACGAGTATGTTTCTGGTTGAAAAGTCGGGGGACATTGTAAGTGTGGGTATTGCTCGCCGCGTTGACTTTCCTGGAAATTAATAAGCAAATAAAATGACATTTTTTTGTAATCTTTTCATCTTCACGCTGTATCCTGCATATAGCAGGGTAGCTAGATGTAACAGTGTCAAGCCATTACTCCTCAGGCATATTGAAAGGGTATGAGACAAAAATAAATAATGTCGTTATTTCAGATAAAAGCAATACAGCTATATTAAAAATAATTAATTATAAAGCCATTGCAGGTTTCCCATGCGTCTCGGGCTAGGCCCTTGGTACATATTTTTTAATTAACTTATACTGGAATACCTGTCGTTGCAAGTCACGCCGCGTCACCCCAAACATCTGCCGCAACAGCGACACGCCCGCGCCTCCCCCCGCGCCGCCCCCTGCTCCCGCCGGGCTCGTGCTCCAACTTCACACATATAAGTGTTCATATTTTAGGAGTTTTATAAACAGGGTGGAAGTGTCAGCGCTCCTTTTACGGTATCAGCGGTACGGTATATAGGGAATAATATTTCAAAACTATACCTAAAGAAATTAATCAAGATTCCTCAACAATTTGACGATTTTTATTCATACTCGTATTTCGTGTGACGCACACATCCACAAACTGCTACAAATACACTACTGAGCGTTGCTGATGTTCTACTTTTCATTCATACAAAATATAAACGAATGAGAAAGAACAATATCTCGCCTTCTTTTTACGCAATTAAATATTTATTATAATAAATCTAAATAACGTTCAAAGATCTTATTAAAATCGTTTAATAAAATCTTACTTTAAGGCAATTTATTATATCTCCTTTATTAATATATGAAATTATTTAGAAATAATGCGTGGTTACCGAGACCCACCGAACTCCCCACAAAATCATATTCAAAAATTTTAACACACAAAATGATATTAAACTACGATAGGAACTTACATTTAACATTAGTTTTGCATCGTCATCGTCGAATTTTCTTTTTTGTTACCACTAATGTTTTTATTCATAAGTAATATTAAAATCTGAACATTTGTTGAGGTTTTAATATTACTTATGAATAACAACAACTCAAATACTGACACACGGTCAGTATTTGAGTGTACCGTCTAAATACAATCTTTTAACCCTTTTAATTATTTATTTTGTTAAAAAAAATCTTTTTCATTTTTCGGGAAAAAAATAAAATAATTGTAATATAGAATAGTAAAAACTGTGAATTTATTTAAAGTGGTGCAGAAATTTTGATTATTTAAAAGATATGATGTAATTTAATATATATTGATGCTAATAGGAAAATTTGATGTTACTTTTAAAAGTGTAACTTTAAAATGTTTCTCAAAAATAACAAATAAAATGAAAAACAAACCTGTCATGCACGACCGGCGTCGAGGGCGTGTGCCCCACACAGCCCGAGTGCACCTGAAGCGATCATTATGTTGAATTAATTAATGCGTTAATATTACTAATAAATATTTTAATAAACTAATATACTTTAATAGTCAAATTTGACGCACTGCAACACGACCATTAAGAGGCAAACGAAGAAGACAACCAAGGTGTGGAACAAAGTGATATGAGAGTGAAAGTAGGCGACATGAAAGTGAATTGCCTGCTGTACGCAGATGAGATCTTCACTCCAAAAGAAGAGTGTGAAAAATAATGATCTAATCCAGAATGCGAGCAAGACAAATGTTCTGGTATTTGAGAGAAATGAAGAGAGGACGGAATACAATGTCAGTGTGAATGGTAAGATAATAGAATAAGTGAGTGAAGTGATACGTGGAAAGTATGTTAGGTAGAGATGTAAGATGGACAGGGTTAGTGGAGCCTTAGCTGCATTGATGAGACGGTGAAACGTCAGCACAGCTGCGCGATTGGTCGTACACAATTGGCCGTTCAGTATTGGTACGGACGTTGTTATACGGCAGCGAAACAACAGCGAAGAATGAAAGGAAAATGTATCTCTTCGTTCGACGAGGCGAAACAGGTACGTGGAGACCGTAGGACCGTAGGAAGGTGATCCGTTCTCTCTGAAGATGAGAGCGTTTCAACACTCTTTCCCTCTTCCCTGCTATTCAAGCGACAATGTGAAGCTGTGTGTTCGCTTCTTATTAAATGCTATACAAACCCGGTCCGCGCGCCGCAGCGATGCCCGTCGCGAATCTCCACGGTCCTCTTTACTCTCTCTGCTTTCTCTTTCCTCGGGGTAGATAATTTTTTCGTATCTAGAGACAATTTACATTTGTTAATTAGTAGATTTTGATGTAAAATTATGGTGATATTGGGTAAATTTAAACTTATAACGTATCAGGATACGTTCAGGCATAGTAAACCTAGTATGAGACCCTCCGTTCTTTTACTCGCAGCCCACTAAAACTATTTCATTTGCTTGAGTCGTGATGTAGCTTACAACCAGTCGCGTCGACAGTCACACGTGGTACCTTTGCACCGCGATTATGCTCTTGAATAAACTTCACATATTCCACATCTCCCCAACGGAAAGAAATGCAGGAACAATGTATGCGTAGACGTATTGGAATAATAGTGTAAGTTAGCAACGACAGCCGGCAAAACAAGACAAGAGATACATGTGTCGGACGGACTCAGTGAAATATATTTACACGGTTGCCAAGAGGCGCTACCGCTATTCTAAACGCTACCTAAAAAAGTATAAATTCTTTTGTTAATGATAGCAAATATTTCAAGACATCCACTCACCCGTCCCTCCCGGCGACGGAGAGCGGCTTGCCAGAGGGGGCGCACGCGGGGGTGGCGGGGGCGGGCGGCGGTGGCAGGAGGCGCGCCTGCAGCTCCAGCACGGGCAGCGGCAGATCGGCGCTGGACACGCCGTAGATCACGTCCGGCACAATCAGCTCGAGGCGGCGCTGCAGGTCTATCTCCTTCTCGGTTTCGCCTGTGTAGTGGGCGGGGCTCAACGAGCTACCGCCCCTTTTCCCATTGTCGCTAGTGTTGTGGGCGTGGTTGGATGACGCCCCGCCCGCTTTTCTGTTTGCACTGTGCCCCGTTGACGCCCCGCCCCCTTTCCTTTCTACTCCCATTAGGACGCGGTCCGTGTATACTTGCTGACGTTCCTCTTCCTGCTTTTTTAACATGAACTCCTCGAGTGTCACGAATCCAGTAATATTATCCGTTTTGTGGGTTTTCGGTTTGGGCACCTGAAATCATTGATAAAGGCTGTAAATCGATTCTAATTTTAAAAATTCTACTTCAAACTTGCACCTATCTTCGTATAAAAACGATGACACATAAAAAGATACTAATTATTAATAAAATGGATCACCAATTGTTAAAAACTTGGATCACAAATTAAAAATCATAAGTGTAAAAAATTATTCTACAAATATTAGTTCTATATACTTTGAAGTACAGCACAGTATTTTTTTTTCGACCGTCCGCCTACTAATACAACTACATATCTAAGCTACTTAATCCATCCGGTTCTTATACCTTTTCACGATATTTGTACATTTGTTGCTATTTATGCACTTGCCACTGTGAAAAATCAATTGTTTTCGTTTACTGGCTGTGGTAAAAACATAGCGTCAAGCCCCGCCAATGCAATGTCTTAATTCAATTAGAAAGCGTAATTGAATTAAGACAACTTACGTTCTGCCACCGAATATGAAATGAGTTAACACTAGATTTCCTGTGTCTACCCGTATGTGAAGCATCAATGAAGTAAAATCTTAATATAAATTTGGTTATCTATTAATAAATGTGAGGTAGTATGTAAACGAGTCAATGTGTGTTACAAGAAATCAGAATGGTCGTGAGCTTGTTGTTTTATTAGTTGTATGGAGCTCCGTAAAATATTTATTTAATTCAGGTTTTTAGTATTTAACGCACGCTTCACGATACGGCACGGTGACAGATGGACAGACAGGGATCTCAATAATAGGCTTCAGATTCACCCTTTGGGTATAAAATTCCAAAAAATCCCTAAACGTAATGTCTTTTCTATGGAACTTTTTTTTTTTGAAGGTTAAAAGAAAGCAAATCTGCAATTAACTACCCGATGAAGAATATATATTATATAAAAATATGTTTTCCTTACTATCAGTAAATATTTATAGCTGAATTATTATTTATTACTAAATCAATTATTCATAATTAAATCAACTCTCATACAAATAAAATAAATTCAGTCTAATCTAATAAAAAAATTAAGAAAAGGAAAAAAATAACAGTACGGTAAACAAATCGTGACTGTCTTAAACCGAGACACCGTACTACAGCACTCACCGTAATAGCAGGCTTAGTAACGAAGTCGGTCTTCTCGAAATCCAGCAAGTTAGGGTTCGACGCGTGTATGTAGTTAAGAGGCTTGGGCAGCCTGCCGGGCGGCGGCGGGGGTGCGGCGGCGGGGCTGCGGGGCGCGCCGGAAGGGGGGGCGGCGCGCCGGTAACTGCGGTAGTGCTCCGTGGGTATCGGCACGTTTATTTGTTTTGCCTGAGGAAAGAACCGCACCATATATGTATAGTATCGATCGGTAGATTCATTATGAAATCTTATTACCTCGCAGTTAAAATAATTTAACCATTGTTTGATTGTTAACGCAACGGTCGTTGGATCGACATTTATTCGAGGGAATGAATTGTTTTTTAGTCGTTCCACTAGACAAAATGTGCCTTTGTGTTCCGAACGGATAAGCAATTAGCGTAGCGAGATTAGATCCTACACTTGGAAAACATCGGAGCGCTCTGAAGTGTACACTACAAAAAGGTTACGTTGGAATTGTTATTATTTGAATTACTTTTATAATCTAATAACATTATTATTTTCAAACAAAATCTTTCGTGAAGCGTATTCAGCATATTCAGCATATTCATATGGATATTCTATTAAAATAAATATTGTCGCACGCAATACTTCATATTGACACAACTTTTTTTATTTAACTAACAGTAAATGTTGAGACAAGTTTGCCAAAACGCAACATCAAAACTGTATTTAAAATGGTTAAGACGTATCTGAGAAAGAGCGAACCCAAACACACAAATAAACTGACAAACAGACAAAAATCTCAAAAATCATTGTTTAGGGTTTTATTACATTTATAAATGTTTCCAATAATAAGTTTTCTTATATGTTCATTGCACCGACAAATATCAGTTACAGTTTTTATCATATGCATAGTCTTTTAACATTTTGTATGCTCACCTTCCCACTCTTATCGTCTTTAGCTTTCGTCCTAGAAAATATCTTCAAATATTTCCTATCTAGACTCGTAGAAGCTGATTGATTGACGTTTTCCTGCGACTCGCTCCTGCCGGAGCGATGCGTTAACTTCTTTAAGGAACCAAACTTAGATTTTTCCTTTTCCTTCTCCCTTTCTCGTTCTCTGTCTCTTTCATTTCTTCTCTCTGAGGACTCTGCGTCTGATTCGGTTTCCGAATAGTCCGTCTCGGAGAATTGTTTTGATAACTCCGTCTAGAACGTAAAAGGTTACATGCTGCGGCTGGATTAGTTATATTGACTATATCAAGATCTTTTACACTATATAACTTCTGTATTATTAGTACAACTTTATCCATATAGGACAAGTATATATTTGGGTAGTACCTGCGGTGGGGCGGGCAGCAGTACGGCGCGCTGAAGCAGCGCCAGCCACGCCAGCATGGCGGCGCGCTCCGACGCCGCGAAGTAGAAGGCGCGCCCTGTGTGGTACACCTTGAACGCGTGCGCGCGCGAATGCACCTCACCTGCCGCACTCGCCGTGAAGCCCGCCAGCTGGATCATGCACGCCGCGCGCGAACACTGCAACAGACGTGCGAACTGTCGTGACCACTGCAGGTACATGCGCTGTATGTGCGCGTGTGCACACTCACCTCGGGCGACCTGTAAGCGTAGAGCAGATTGTGCGCGAGCAGCAGGTGGCGAGGCGCCCAGCGCGCCTGCGCCGCGCCACGCCCACGCACTCGCTGCCACACGCGCCCACACGCCGCCGCCGGCGCCAGACATCGCGCCGGCACGTCGCGCCGCCCTGCAACACATTCATATGTATTTATTACATACATATTTATTTCAAATAAAAATTAAATCATCTTAGTAGGCAGAGACACTACGCTACCCACTTTCTCCTGAGTTCTAGAAGCAATAAAGGCATGTTAAGTGCCACCACTCACACACAAAGCGCATTTTGTGCCCTAATTTGTGCTCCTTTGACACGACTAACCTCATTGGCACTTATAGCCTAAGATATCAGAGCCACCATACCTACGTCACTTTAGCAGCGCTGAAATTTTAAGGACTATTCTAAGGAATATAATGTGCAGTTTAGATAGTATTTTTTAGATAGTAACTTGAAAGTGGAGCCCTATCAAAGGTATCACCAAAAAAAGATTCATCTCGGTCTGGGAGGATGATTGAGCCATTGGATTGCTCTAGGTTGCTTATAAGTATAATGTAAGTATTTAACATATTTTATGAATTTTAATGAATTACACACGGTAGTTGGAGATTTCGCATGCGAAATGGAGATATTTGTTTAGATCATGAGTCTATGAAAGTAGTAGTAACTAGTATCACCGCAAATTTAAAGTCAAAGCTATCTAGCTACCAGACTAGCACCTGCCGATGAGCCGACTGCCGACTAAAACACTATTTTTAATATCATAAAAATAAATATTTTTCACATTATACATTATAAATATACAAAAATATACTCACTTGCCAATATAGAATTCTTCTTCTTCAAACTTCTGGACTTTGAAGAAGGAAAGAATCCTCTAACAACGCTACCAGAAGGCGAAAGGGCACCTGTTTTAGGGGAATCCAACCCACTACCTTCGCTGGCAGCACCAATCACGATCGATGGGGCGGAGCTTGGCAAGGAAGGGGCGGGGCTTGGTGATAAAGGGGCCGCTGGCGGGTCAGGGTCGCCGTTGATGGGAGGAAGTTCACGCCGTTCAGTAGATATTAATTTAATATCATGTTTTGTTATATGACGAAGTGGGACTGATATCTGAAAATGATAGAAAAAGTCACCATTAGTAATATATTGTAATTAGGAATCTAATTTACAAAACGCCATTGGTCGCAACGGACTAGCACGTCATGATCCGAGAATTATATTAGGTGTTGGAATTAATTCGTAGCGTTTTTCTAATGAAACAATGTTATTTATTTCAGATAAGCATTAAAAATACTTTAATGAAAGTACTTCCCATCACATTCTACTACTTTTGGCAATCTTTCAGGCAGTGAACGAATACCGCGTCGGAAGAATTTTTCATCTTTAGATAAAATCCAGGAATCAAACCATTTTGTACAATCTTCGTAAGATGTGAACTTCTGCTCGCACATGCTATGAGCTAATGATCGAAACAAGTGGTAGTCGCTAAGTCTAATATCAGGAGAATACAGCGGGTGCGGTAGAACTTCCCATTTAAATTTTACCGGTTTTGCAACATGTGGGCGTGCATTGTATATGAACGTACGTACGATGAATATGTATATCACATCCTTCTGATCCCATGAAATAGGAGCTTCGAACCATGGACATTGGGTTTTGCCACTGATGTTGATGGTTCGCCGGGCTTAACCCATCATACCCATGACTTTCTGCTCTTTTGGATTGTCATAATGGATCCACTTTTCGTCACCGGTAACAATCCGGTGCAAAAAACCTTTTCTTTTCTGCTGTTGAAGCAGCAACACGCACGTGAGAAAACGTCTCTCAATATACCTTGGTTTCAATTCATATGGGACCTAATGTCTTTCCTTCTGGATCATGCCCAAACTTTTAAGACGTTTTCCTATTGTTGAGAAGTCAACTTCCAATGACGTAGATAATTCTTTAAGTGTTTGACATGAGTTTTCATTGATCAGTGCCTGCAAATCGTCATCTTCAAATTTTTTTTCTTATCATCTTTCTGGGTTAAACGTAACCCAAAACTGAGAACAAAAAATGTTACCTGCGTGGAGTCTCCCGGGCGTATCGCCTTGAGCGGCGACAGGTCCCTCGTGTCAGCAACTCTCGGCAGCAGCCTCGACGCCGGATGGGGCCCCGCGACTCCGGGGCTCCCCGTGACCCCAGGGCCGACGTCGTGGCAGAGGCGGCGCGCACGCGTGTGGGGGGGGCGCGGCGGCGGGGAGGGAGGTTTGAGGCGCTCTGCGACACGCGGTTTTAAGTATCTGAAACATAGTGCACAATTATTTAGATTGACGATGTATCCCGCACGGGGCGGCCGCAAAGGATGAACTTTATTCTCAAGTTCCTTTTGCCTACCCTGTTATGTGCGAGATACAGCGTAAAACTAAAAAAAGAAAATAAAACTAATCAATAAAATCAACATCAATAAGAAAATTGTACAATAATTATAGCAGATGATTAATATTTTTCTTAAATTAGTAATCAAAATAGACTTACTTGACAGGTGTCGACAAATCTTCAGCAGCGTCAGGAGCCTTCACAGTCAAGCTCTCCTCTCTCCGTAGACTTGGCTGCCTAACCACCTTTATGTCCACACCCTCACTTAGTACAGTATTGACCGTCTCCACAATCTCCTCCCTGTCATCATCATCTATCAACTTTATATCATCATCTACAAACTCTTTATCATCATCGGCCGTACGTCGATTCCTTTGTATCGCTTCCTCTATTTGCGTACTAGATTTCTTAAATTCCAGTATCTGACCAGCCTTCTCGTGTATCGGTGCTTCAGTGGTGGGTGACTCTGGGATTGGCTGGGAGGTGAGTGTGGGGGCGTAGCCTACGAGTGGAGTGGACGCATTGAAATCGTATGCGGGCGTTGAGTGACTCTTATCCAGTTTCCCGCGGGGCGCGCGCGGGGAGGTCGCAGGGGCCGTGGGCGGGGCCGCTGGCGCGGGGGCAGGATTGGCCGGGGCGCGCGGGACTCCCAGACATGTGCGCGGACGGGGAGAGAGCTGAAGGCCGGTACTGCACGATACGGCCTGGAATTACATGTATATATTTATTATTAAATATTTATTATTAAATATATATATTTGTTTTTTTTTTATTTTCGTATTGCAAGTCAAGTAGAATTTATATTTTATATTATTTTTTTTCAGCTTCACGCTGTATCCCGCACACAGCAGGGTAGGCAGAGGGGACCTCATGTTAAGACACTTTCTGCATAATTCCGGAGGCATTGCGTGTTGAGTGACAGAACTCAACGCCGCGCTTTGCCTCAACACCAGAGCGAAGAAAAATGGAATCATAAACGTAAAAAAATATTTCACTTCCTCGAGTGGAAATCGAACTCACAACTGTCGCGTTTATGGGCGGCACCCTTGTGCTACTGCGCCACGACGGCCTCCTATATATATAATATATTATTGGTAAAATAATAAAACAAAAATTGTTTCGGACTTTTACACAGCAGAATAAGTAGAGGGAACATAATGTTAGGTTGCGTTTCCCACTTTCTACCCGATTTTGGAGTCATTGCGTATTGAGTGGCCTCAACTCAACGCCTCGATACCGGAGCGAAGAAATAGAAATATTAATTTAAAAAAAAAAAAATGGACAACTGAATATCCTACTCCAGTGGACCCGGATGTGAATACTGCTTCCTCCTTATCTTGCTACTGTAAGTACGGGGATCTTTTTGGGAAAAATGAAGGTTTGCTGCAATTGACATCTATCGGGCGTGTTATCGACCTGGGGTCTCTCAGGCGGGTTCGATCCCACGCTCTCGTAAACAAGGCGTAGCGTCGAGTTCTGCGACTCATCGTGACCCATTGAATCTGGTCACAAAATGGGAGATAATAAATGAAATTATTTTACCTTATCCCGTCGGTAAAGCGTCGATTCTTCAGGGGCGTCGTCGTCTCGGTGCCAGCGACGCTGCTGCAGCTCCTGCCACAGCTAGAAGCAAAAAATAAAATGTTATGAAGTATTTTGTTGGATAGTATAACGAAGTACGGGCCGAGCAGCGCGAAAGGGCGGCGGGTACAGCCTGCAATAGTATAACAAGGTGTGTGCATACGTACGGAATGCATGGCGAGGCGCGGTGCGTGCGCAAGCAGCGCGGCCGGGCTGCCGCACACGGAGTGGCGGCGCGCGGCGCGTGTGACCGGCGCCGGCGGGTACAATCTGTACACACATCGGGCATTATTCTGAATTAATATATTGCTACCGCAGGTCGTTTAGCGACGCCCTCATCGGACCCACTCTCATATGCAGATTTGCTTTTAAGTGATGTTAAATTTACATAAAAAACATGTAACCCCAACTCGTCGAAAAATTAAATTACCATTAATGTAATTAAAGGTGATTGCGGCAAGATTTTTCTAAGCAATCAATCATGTTAAAATCCATTTCAAAAACGATGTATCATTATTTAAAAAACATATCTGCAGATATTTGCAATAGTCTTATGTTAAGCTATTTGTCTTGTTATCATTCGCCCTAGTGACAGTCAAACCTGCAGTGAGCTGTAATACCTAGCGGCGTCCATGTGCAGGTGCGTGGGAGAGGCAGGCGGTGACAACGCCTCGCTCTCGTCCGAGGAGGAGGGCGGCGGTCTCTCGCGCTCCGGGGACGCCTCTTCCGCCTCATACCTACACATACTCGTATAGCTACTTATTAATGTTATTATTACAATTATAGAATTTAAATAATTAATTGATGAATGATTGATGCAACTAGGAATTTTATATACAAAATAAAATCTCTTTACAAAAAATGGCACCTGTAATATGTAAGCTTTTGCAACAATACATGTATATTTAAAAAATAAATAAATTTTACGCTGTATCCCGCATACAACAGGGTAGGCAGAGGGAAAGTATTGTTAAGATACTCCGTTACCTACTTTCCGCCAAATTTTTCGAGGCATTGCGTGTTGAGTGACTTTGTTGCGTTTTGCTTTAAATTTGGTGTTTTTACAATTCAAATGATTTCATATAAAACAAAGAAAAATGTTGACAATTTGTTTTTCTGAAAAAAAAAACATAATAATGGTGAACTGAAGTTTTGTTTATCTTAAAAAAACGTCATTTGAGGTCTAAGAGAATTAGTGGAGAACCTATGACCACTAGATTATTTTCAAATAGCAAAAACAAGAACAAAAAAATATTGTATATATACTTGTTCTTAGAAATTTAAATATAAAATTATCTTAATACAAACAAAAACACAATAAGATGAAAATAAAAATATTTGGAATAACTAACCTGACTCTCGTATGCAAATGCGTATGTAACGGCGGTAATCGCGCATGCATATGTACGTGCGAATGCATATGCATATGGGAATGCATATGCGAATACGTATGCACGTGTAAATGAGCACGAGGCCGCGGAACACGCAAAGGCGGTGTAGACAACACGGGAAGAGGCCTGGCGCCTCTTCTTCGCAACCTCAACACTAGATCGGGCGAAGTTCGCGCCAAGCACGTCCGTTCAACCGCCTCCCCGCTCCAACCAAGCACGCACTTCCCGTTGGCTTCCACGATCTCGTCCGCCTCGTGCACAAGGCCAGAGGCGTGCGCGGGCGAAGCGAAGCGAATGTGCGCGAGCTGATGGTGCCCGCAGAAGGAGGGCACTACCTCGAAGCCGAGCGCCCGTTCGCCTTGACGGAGCGTGACCGTGTCCAGCGAGGCCGGTTGTAAGATCATTGGGTCTGATACGTCCTGGGAATGGATGTTTTTATGAGTTCTCTTGCCGGGTAGAACATATACGAGTATATCCAGAGACTAGAATGTGCCTGTATAACAACCTGTATAACAAAGTCGGCGACAGCGGCGGCGGCGGCAGCGGCGGCGGCGACGGCGCGCGCAGGCTGCTCCGCGAAGCGCTCCCGCTGCGCGCACGTGGCCGCCTCCAGCGACAGCTTGAGCAACGCCGCCTTGCGCTCGGCCAGCGGGGACCCGGCGCCCAGCGGCCATCTGTTACACATCAACTAGTATATTTAACGAAAAATAATTCTATGCAAACATATATGCGGTCGCCGAGATTTATTCCTTTTTTATTTACAATATTGTTAGCGTACTCATGTAAAAGACGGCCAATGTAGGTGAAAAAAACTATAAAAACAGTGGAATTATGTCAATCGGGGGCAGTTGCTTCAAAGCAATGGCCCTGATTGAAAGGAAACTAGTGTGAAATATTGTTATTGAATGATACATATCACTTATTGCAATTACGTAGAATCTCTTTCCAAATACTTTAGAAACATATAGACGATATGTGTTTTTATCGTGTTTTTAAAAAAAATCATTAACCCACGTCCGATTTCTAATAATATATCATTTCTGCATAGCTTTAAACATTTACGAAGCGCATGAACGTTCTACTCCCGTATTTTAAAACTTTGATATCTTGCAAAATATCCATTTCTGTGATATGCTGTAAAGCCAATTTAATCTACATAAAGCGACAATGTATCTAATATATATGGATAAAGAATAATACTGTGC
This sequence comes from Heliconius aoede, assembly GCA_037355905.1. Lineage (NCBI taxonomy): Eukaryota > Metazoa > Arthropoda > Insecta > Lepidoptera > Nymphalidae > Heliconius > Heliconius aoede. The sequence goes on along the minus strand of JBAIZZ010000207.1, from coordinate 120,001 downwards.
TGTTGAAAATAGTTTCGCAATTATCTCTTCCTTATTTTTAAATATAAGGAAGTGATCTTACAAGAGTTCCTTTTTTCTTTAAAAGTTGTCAAGGACAACAAATATTTTTATCTAATCTTTTATATAATTTTGATGATTTATTTAGTACTTTCATATTCATAAGACACAAACATGTAAAACACAATATATTTATAGAATAATAATCCAGGGTCTGTGCACTTTTAGCTGGTAGCATTAGCACCTTGCATACCTATGTATTTAGTTTTACTTGTCTATATCAAGTATCTTTTCCAATTTCTGTTTAAATAATACCATTACAGCCAAAATGTATCATGATCGGCTCACACTCAGATTTTATAGTACTGTACCTTTTTGTTCTTCCTAATCTCTGGACTTGTTTCATGGTCCTTTTATTTTAAAGCTCTAGCCTTCAGCTAGGGTCTCAATTTGCAAGTGTCTTATGTAGTGCCCTAGTGCTCAGTGACTAAGTAGCTATATTATAAAGTTTGTCTTCATAAGCCTGGAACAACAGATGTTATTCAGATATGCTCTCCTTGAAAAGTGTATGTTAGTCTGTCTCATTTCCATTTTGGAACTAAAAAAGCTATGAGTCCTTTGTGACGTCTAGTCGCACAATGGCCATTTGGATCAGCCAACCATCTGGACAGACAAAAGTGCACATCTTGGATGCTCTATATTTTATAAGGCCTGCGAGTCTGGAGTAACAGATGTTATTTTGACATGATTTCCTTGAACAGTATATCCCAGTCTCTTGTGTCTCTCAGTTTTTTTGGAAATATAAGCTATGAGTCCTTAGTGACATCTAGTCGCACAACGGCTGATCATTTGGACACAGAAAAGTTCACGTCTAGGACGCCTAATAAAGCCTCCGGAGCCTGGAGCAACAGATGCCATTATAGAATGTAAATGGTGGTCAGCTTTGTATCTCTTGATAGATAAATCACCATCCGAGTGACGATCAGAGGATCTGCCAACTTCTAGATATATCATCAAGTTTAATAGTTAATAACTGGGTCTGTTCCTAAATTCTCAAATATAACATAAAAAATTACTTTGACACCTTGATATAGTACTATATTTACACTCTGAAAGCTTATTTCCCTTGTGCTTACTGTTCTATAAATATTGAACGTTTGCATTAGATCTGCATGCTATCTATCACATCTGTTTCAGTACCTGCTTTCCTGAGGTAAAGCACATTCAGGTGGACTACTCAATAAAATACACTGAGGTTTAGAATAGAATAAGCAACCTTTAGTAAATAAAGGACTAAATTTTTACAATGAAATGGGAATAATGTTATAGTGCACAATTAGATTAAATAAAATACAATAATACAATAATGAATAAGATATATATCATATACTACATAAAAATAGGTTTTAAAATAATAACTACATATAATCCTATAAATATAATGTAAAATCTACATTTTATATATATACATAAACAATACAGTCAAATTGAAAAGATACTCTTTTAGAAGATTGTTTTAAAATTTTAAAGGATTTACATATAATACAATAATAATATGTTTAATTCAGATATTCAATCACATATTCTGACATTGGACATACAAATAACAATCAAATACATATTATATAACAACATTAAAATGATATGAAGATTTATATACAATATCTTTTGTGTAACTGTCATTGAATGACTGACAGACAGTACAGAACGAAAACATGGTGCTAAGGTTCGTACAGGAATGGGAGCAAAAATACAGGACTTATATTTCATAGTCTACACAAATACATCCCTACAAATATATCCCTTGTATACATTTGTATACTTGTATACTTTGTAGATAACACTTTCATAATTTTACCTATAGACAATATTTATATATTCCTTCCGAACCACCACAATTTTATTAATAATAATATTAAATTTTGCTGGTAGCTGTGGCACAGATAATTCTGGTATGGCTACCAAAGCCAGCCTCTTGGTCCAAGAGGCAAGATATAAAATTTAATTTAGTTAATAAATATATTATTATTATTCATATTAGAATTACAAGCCAATAATTCCTTAGCATTTCTTAACATTTTAGTCATAAGGAAACCTAATGGTACAGTAGGCCACATATTATATAGCAAACCTAGACACACCAATGGGTACCACAATGGTACATCTCACCATCACCCTACACACCATCTCCCTGCCAGTTCAATGCAAACATTGTCAGAAGACCTACCTACAATAGAGGGACAGCTGGCAACTCCACTTTTCCATTTGTCAGTTGACATAATTATTAACAATTTTCATGGACCCCACTACCTACCCACGACATAGTTTCCAAAATTGTAATAATAATAAAAACATACACGATTACAACAGTCATTTCAAGTGTCATAAACTTACCTATCCAACCAACAAACAAGTGGTTTAACAGCGTGCACGGTACGAGCTACATCCGCCAATGAATGTGTTTCAAGCCTCGCGTCCGCATGGTGTCGGAGCGCGCGGGCGAGTTGCCATGCCGCTGAAGAGACTCGTAATGCCAACTGCTGAACGCATTCGCGGGATATTTCATAGTGCTAGAATATGATATGTAATTGCTTAAATAATAAAACCAGCTTACTTCCTGCTATATTATGCTTATGGCAAGGTAGGCAGAGGGAACTTATCTGAGATTAACAGACTACATCCTCTATTTTCCAGGTATTGTGAGTTGAGTAGCAACTCTAAAAGTATATTAACACACCGTAAATTTAAAAAAAAACACCTATCAGATTAAAATAAAATTAATTATGTTCACTGATCTAAAACTATTTAATAAAAACAAAAATTGAAATATTTTTATACAATATTTGAAAAAGTTATTAAGCAAGTTTAAAAAGTATCATAATATTTTAGTTTTGTAACATACCGTGGTCTCATGCTATCTTTTTCATTTTTAAACAATCAATTTTTACACAATGTATGAATACTTTTTATCTAATAGTAAATAAGTAAAACAGCTTATGTTATGCTTGTCCCCACCATATCAGCAGGAAGTAACAAATTTATGTAACCAGATATTTATAAATTTATGTAACAAAAGCATTACAGGTATCTCATACATATATGTAATAGATGATCTAAGAAATATAAATTATTGGCTCATATAATTATTCAAACACTTACAAAGTTTCGCAAGTGTTCTACTGCCTCTAATAACAGTTCCTGGTGGCCTATAATGTGTACTCCAAGATATTCGAGATCGTCACACCGAAGCATCAACAGCTTGGCGCCGTTCAGTCCTTTTTCGTGTAGCTGAGGGATATACTGCGTCACTTTGGGCCCCAATCCTGAACAACAAAACGCCGCTAGTGACTCACCGTCTCTCTACAAGCTGAGCTATCACAACTACTTGCTACAAACCTGACATCCATTCAGCGACCTGATCTGGCGTCCATTCTGATATATTAAGGCTGCCCATTATGTTATCTTAAATTAATGTTGCTATCGAATCTTAGAATGTGCATTTTATAGAAAAAATTCTATACAAAATGTTTATCTCGCCAAGCACCCGTCCAATATTTATTGTCACTATGTTTCAACTGACAACTAGGCTGTTAAGTGCTAACTGTCAAAGCACCGTGTCACAAGATCGTGATTACAGACGAAACATGTTTTGTTTTATACAAATTATAATTTACAAAAAAAATAATTAATCTATTTATATTAATTGATTGAATATTTGAAATAATTCAACGTTACTGACTATCTTGAGTTGCGATATGTTTTAATAATTATGCTTTCCTTTACGTTATCTATATTTGTCATTAGATGGCGACACTTGTGTTATATTTTTTTAAATTTTTATCTTGGTTGTACTTTTTTATTCTTTTTACCAACTACAAAGGAAGAGTTATGTTTTTCCGGTTTTTTTATCAAATTAAAGGACACAACACAAGGATTTCAAAAAGACATTTAATGATTACCATAACCGTAATAGGAATAAAAAAATAGTTATAAGAAACCAAAAACCCGACTGCCTAAACCTTAAAAAATAAACCCAATAGATTATTAGGACTGAACAGTTGAGACCTTATTTTTCAAGCAATTAAATCTTTTTTTTTTTTTAATTAAATTGTAAGATTAAAAAAGGTCTGGATTGTTAATCGTAATGAACTTTGCTTTTTTTTCCCGATTGCTGAGGAAGGGAATCAAAGTTGCATATAATGTGGTTTAGTACTCGTACGATTCGCTTCGGTCTACTCTATTGTATTGCAGGTACATGTTGTGGGCAAACACGGGAGTGCGTATATGTTTTACATGTTTAATAATAATTAACTAATCGGTTTACTTTTTGTAAGTAAAATAATGTTAACACTGTTCCTATATATGAGAAAGTAGTCACTAGTATCAACAGAGCTTGGGATAGGAGTAAACTTAAAGGGAGTTTACTACGTACGTACTAACCTTCTATCTATGGAATTGTCTTCATAATTTAACATATGAATACTGTTGACAGGAACTAACGTACTATGGTATATTTTTGTTACCTACGTCAATCACCTTGGGACTCTTGATAGAGAATGTAGCGTTGTGGTTCACAAAGCCGGGAGGCCATACTATACATAATACGTCCAGTCTTTCGGTCTCTTCTCCTGGAATATTTTCTATCTTAAATAGTTATAGCAAGCTCACAGGCTCATTTCGTGAAATCAAGTAGTACTAATTCAAAATAGACCATGGTTTTTAAAGTCCAATTATAAGTAGTTTCCTTATATTTTTATTTACATATGACAAATATTGTATTCAATAGTAGTATCTCAATACTTTATATGTTTTTGAAAAACTGTCATCGCTGCCAGTTCAGCAGCAGCTGCCAACAGGAAAGTGATCTTGTCGTTTTTCAAAAAAAGGCTCTTTTTCGCTTTCCGGCTTTATAAATAAAAATAATTTCACTTAATTTGCCAATGTTAGCGCTAAAATACATTTTTACTCTACACATAAATTACATACAACTCTAAAAACTAAAAAATATAATAAAAAAAGAAACTAGCCATAATAATTGCAAATAAACAATATAATGTAATGGACTTATGGTCACTACATTTTATCGACCGAGTTCAAATTAGCGGAGGCTTTAGTTCTATTCAGACTATAAATAGACCTTAATTCAATTTATGGCTTAGTACGAAAAGCTCGCTAACCTGTAAAAGCTTAATTGTAAATGCGATAAGGATGAACAGAAATCGACAAATCAGCATGTGTGCTGCGTGTGACATCTAGACCAAAAATGATGCTTATAAACTATTTTTTTTTATGGAAAAGGACAAGGCAAACGAACGTTCGGGTCACCTGATGGTAAGTGATCACCACCGCCCACGACCCCATGCAACACCAGAGGAGCTACAGGTGCGTTGCCGGCCTTCACGTTTGGGTGTATAAACTCGTAATTCTTACCTGCGCTGACACCGACCCCTCTCCTTCTACTCTTGTTAAGTACTACTACTAAGTACAATATTAATTAATTAACTAGTTTTACAGGAAAATATCTCTAACTATTTTTAATAGACAGATATCTACAATTTATCTATTATAATTAATATTTTTATTATATTTTTTTTATTATTATAATATAATATTTCTTTTTCTCATATTATTATGATAAATGTATCGTATTCTAAAACGGCCTGTGAGCCGTGACATCCCTCAGTGCTACAAGTATAGATAAGTTACTACATTTTTATCTATGTCATAGCTGCTTGGAATAAGCTTTAGTTCAGCTTCACGCTATTCCTATTTTAAGCAATGTGGCAAGCTTAGAGTAGGATCACCCTGGTACTGTCGGTGTCGTAAGAGGCGACTAAAATACGTGTGGAAGAGTCATGTCGCCAGTAATGGCAACACGCATGGGCAGACTAGACCGGATTTTAATACCACCATCCCCGGCATTTAAAACCGGCGTGAAGTAGTAACTCTTGCCACTGCGTTTCGCATTAGGTAATGCCGGGCCCCGGCGCCCAACATCCTCCACCTTAAAGGCCGGCAACGCACCTGTAGCTCCTCTGGTGTTGCATGGGGTCGTGGGCGGCGGTGATCACTTACCATCAGGTGACCCGAACGCTTGTTTGCCTTGTCTTCTCCTATAAAAAAAAAACACTGTCCCGCTAACAGCAGGGTCGATCAACCGTCACAACCGTCACGTTACAGTCACACCCTTGGGCCGCTGCGTCACGACGGCCTCAAGCCTTACTTGTTATAAACAATGTCCTTATCGCGGCAGACTGCGACTGCAACGTCCGTTTTTCGTATGTCAATGAAAAGTGTAGGTCAGTTGGAAGCAACATTTGGTCAGTATATTCACAGCCAGGTCATATCTCTCCAACAAGTTGTGAAGGTGACAAATACCCAAATACCTAGATAGTATCCTCTCGGGTTACGCATTAAGAGAACAAGAATTCGTGTCGCGTTCGTGGCACCACCACTCACGAGCCGCCGCGCGCCGCTTCCATTGATAGAATATAACATCATAGTAGTTGCTATAAAATACTCATTTAATCGTCACCACGCCGCATCAGCACCTCGCATCGACACATTCAAGTGCTCTTTACCTGATCTGTTATCAGATGTTATCTATCTATTTATGTAACGTCAAGCCGAGGCGGGCGGCCCGGCCGGTGTAGCGCGGTAGCTCCCGGAGCCGAACTCTCATAAAGCGGCCACTAACCGACCCAGCGGCGATAACTTCTGTTATTGTCTCGATAAATTAGCTTAATTAGGGTAGAAAAAAACGTGAATCGAGGAATCTAGTGCGACCTCGTGGGTGGCCGGTGCGGGCCCGGTGCGGGGCCGGTGCTGGGCCGGTGCGGGGTGCGGGGTGCGGTGGGTGACGGGGACTTCTAATTAGTATTAGATATAAATGAGCTGGACTTCTTCCAACTACGTTGAACGCCGAACTGTAGATCGTTATTAAAGATCGGTAGTCCGATCGTAGTTGTAATGTTTGGACGCAGCAATGAGAAGCATATGTCACAGGAGTTAACCAGCCATTCAATATATCGACTACATGATAAAAATTATTTAGAAATGTTATAGGTAAACTTTGTTTAAGTGGACATTAACATACCTTATTGTTTTCTAAGCTTTATTATTATAAAGAATGTATTTTTACATTGGCTTCTTACTCGTTATATATATAAAACTTTAGCAAAATATTTTAAGGTATAATTATTATACAGAGTTGATGACTCGTACAGTTGTATTTAATCACTTAGTGAAAAAAAAAGATACATAAACAATAAAAAAACTCCCATAAATGTTATATTTAGATTGATAGAGTACCTCTACCTACATACTATTTATTAGTAGTGTACCTAATATTAATTTGACGAAACGAAATGAAATATATAATATTTTATTTGTTTCGGTCACTCAACACGCGATGCCTCCAGAATCCGGCGAAAAATTAGGAATGGAGTGTCTTAATATTAGATTCCCTCTGCCTACTCAGCTATGTGCGGTGTGCCGCTTGAAGCTGTTGTATAATCAAGTCGGCATTTTTCTTTGAAGCGTTCCTAACTGCCCAAGTAACTTGGTTGACAAAAAACTCAATCAATTAAGGACTTTAACATTCGACATGACATCGTCGGGTCGAATGGTAATTTACCGCTGCGTCCTCGTCGATAGCGTCCGTAGTGGGCGCTGGGTAGGAACATGATAGCATCGCTAACTCAGAGCTGCGTCCCTTTACAACTATACGCCGCACAATGTCGACCGTCGATCGCCGACAGGTAAGCGGCACTTTTTCAGAGCAACACTTATCAAAGTGTTTTTTTTACTTAAATTCACAAATACGAGTAGATACCACACAAATTTTGTCTTAAAGCGGAAGTTGAATTTTAGTTTGGAAATTATCTAGACATGCTTAATTATATTATAACTTTTGTTTTGACACACAAATGAGCGACTACGACCGTCTCCATATACCCAGGCGTGTATTTATATTATTTAATTTATTGGCTTAATTTTTAAGTAGCTCATATGTATTTTTATGTGATTGTATATTTTTATATTTAGTAGTTTCGATTGTAGATTATGTTTTTTTTACTTGTCCTCTACAAGGCAAACGAGCATTCGGGTCACCGGTAAGTGATCACCGCCGCCTACGACCCCGTGTAACACCAGAGGAGCTACAAGTGCGTTGCCGGCCTTTAAGATGTAGGGCGCCGGGGCCCGGCATTACCTTATGCGAAACGCCGTGGCAAGAGGCACTAATTCACGCCGGTTTTAAATGCCGGGGGTGGTATTAATCCGGTCGAGTCTGCCCATGCGTGTTGCCATTACTGGCGACGTGACTCTACCACACGTACTTTAGTCTCTTACGACACTGACAGTACCAGGGTGATCCTATTCTAAGCCGGGATCACACAACATAATTCGGTTTGTCTCTATTTTTGAGTAATCTTTTCCTATTTCTCAAGATTCTCTTCTAAATTGTCGAGGGATTGCATGTGGAGTGGAGAAATCTAATGCCACCATTGAACTGAACTAACAATATTTTAGGTGTTACAAGTAATATTTTAGGTACAAGTGGGTTTCGAAGCTACGACCACATCCACCACTTAGATGCAGATCACATCAGTTCCTAAATGAAATAAGAAAAAACAAAACATCATCTCCGCCACGCGTCACTGAGTCACTGCAGCGGACATGCAGCGGTGCGCCCAGTCTATAATAATTCAAATCTAGGGCTCGTATGAACTATTCTCGCGTTTCATTCAGTGCAGGCGGAGCATCAATTCATCAGCAACGCCATTGTGCTCACATCTAGTGACGAGTAGGTTCCTACCAGACGAGAGATGATGAAATTTATTACCTACGATACGACGGTACACTCGGATTTACAATATATTAGCTTGATTCAAGACTTGTAGAAGTCTTGAATCAAGACTTGTATATACAAGTCACTTAAAAAAAATAGTATTCATATGAATACTGTTTTTTTTTTAAGTAATACCTGAGCCTCTGGCAGAACGTGGCGTTGAGTGGCATCAACACGCAATATCTGAGAGGCGCAAATGAAGGCTTGTAACAGGAGGAGGTTATTAAAAACCTTTAACTTAATTTTGAATATAAATAAATGCGCACCAGCCCCGAGCTAGTGCGTTGACACGCTCGCGCCGGCACCATCAATCACCCGCGGCCGTAAACGCGACGACAACTTTTGTATCTCTTCCTTATCACAGATAACGTGATTTACGCCGCCACTAATTGAGTGATTTATAAGCGTTACGGACTCGCCGACTGACTGTACTGACACACACTGACATCGGACGCTCGTAAACATTCTAACGGCTATTTAAGTGACTCTGTGACACTAATTTGTCATTTTTCATAATAAAAATTATCTTTATGTACATAACTAAGTGATATATTGTGAGTGTCGAATGTTCACACGTTTTTCCTTACGCAGTTTATGTTTATTAAAAAATATCAAGAATAATCTATATTATATACTTACATGTACTATATTATTATATACTTAAATGTCAACGCACTTATTAATCTAAGATGCTGGAAGGTTGGGCCATACGTATTCTAACTGGTAGTTTACTTAAAGGTACCTACGTCTGGATAATAATATTAATTAATAATTGCAGATTGAAATTTGTTTAAAAATAACACATTTAAAGAAGAAGTCGCCGTGTCGAATAATAATGAATGATTTTTCATTTAGTCGCCACCTTTAACCTAAAACACCTCGAAATAAAAATAAGTAGGAAAATTTAGTAAAACAGTAAAGATAACAGCTATATGATAATAAAGTGATCGTCATAGTAACAAAGTATCAATGATGAGCAGCTTCCTCGCAAGACGTAAGCAGCCCCATCCAAGACGTGAACGAACAGACCTCATTCCGCTCTCGAATTCACCGCCCACTAATTGACAAAATATTCCAAGGTACACCAAGTTCACTTAAGTTGAACTTGAAAATGCTTTATTTGAAGTTAAGGTTTGACTTGGCTATTTTTAAGGTTCCGTACGTTTTAAGAAGAAAAGGAACTCTTATAATATAATTTTCTAGTCCGCCCATCCGTCCGCCTCAAAAGCCTTTATCTCAGGAACGCTTGGAGATATCGAAGTGAAATTAAAATCATTTAGGTACTCAAGATTCCGGTCCCTTGATTTCCTGAAAAAAATCATATTTCTACATTTACTTAAAACAAGACATGGCCGTTTATATCGCAAAAAACGTGTATTTCAATACTATAACGGGAATCAAAAATAATAGGGTAATACCTACTTTTAGTTGACCTGAAATTATAAAATTAGGCAGTTAGCATCTACAGCTAGTACTACTACTACTACTTACTAGTTCAGGAAATAATCTGAAAACTATACATTTGTGGTTAAATTCTAAAACACAATAGCCATAATAGTCAATCTTGTCACTTGTTCACTCTGGTAGATAAAATACGGCGTTGAGTTACGGCTATATATACAATATTTCTAAGTGGAAAACAGAGCCTGCCTATCCTGCTATATGGTATGAGGCGTAAAGATACTTTTATTACATGAATACCCTGGTTTTGTCTACCTTCTTGGTACGGTATACAGCGTGAAACTAATCAAAAGATATTTGTGCATATTAGTAACTTAACTACGAACATTAACTATAATGAGGAAGAAGTAGAGACTATAAAAAGTGTTTTCTATAAAAAAGTTCGTTTCACTTCCATTAACTAATATCCATTGTGAAATTCTATTTCTGCGTATTCATTTAGCGTTTTATCGAGCATCGCGTGTACGTGCTATAAAGTAAGTAGGAGTGGGAGGGGCGCGGCGTGATCAAAGGGGCCACGCCTGCGCGCGCGCAGCCTCCGCCAGCCCGGCCATTGCCAGTAATAAGTACTAATGTTCATATTTGAAGTGTTACTTTTGTATAGAACATATGTACCTACATATGTGTCTTTGACCTCAAATTTATTATAATATACAACTTTTAAAGTAACAGGATTGACAGAGGAGTCCTGTTAGCAGAATGAGGGAATGAAATTAATTAATTGTGGCCAGATTGGGAATAGAACCCGCACCCGTCATATTAATAGATAGATAGATATTAATAATTATTAAGTATTAATAATATGTCACTTAATATAATAAAATGTTGACTGACTGAACGAGATTGCGGGAGGTCGTTGACTGTAGGTACTCGTAACTGTTGGTGTAAATGCTCTTGTAAATATATACATTATACAATACTATTTAAAGTGGGCACCGCGCACTTGTTTATGTACGTAATCAAATATTAATTATTGCATTAAGTACCTAATAAACATAAAGAATAACGACCTGTTCACGTAAATCTATAAAAAGGAAAAATCTATTAAAAAAATAAGTGGTTGTCTGTAAAGTCGGTCTACGGATGTGAATTTAACATGATAACATCATAAGATAACATTGATGAAAAATTTCATACTTTTATGAATTAAATTGAATTATTAT
>JBAIZZ010000207.1:92852-108429 GCA_037355905.1 Heliconius aoede | reverse complement strand
ATCTGCTATTCTACAAAATATATTACAAGTTATTTATTCATGGTTCATATTATAGTTTACAAATAAAAAATATATTTTTAACTTTTGGTGGTGGTGACACCTAAGCAAACATTAGAACAATAACTTAAAATTAAGCAAATGATAACATCATTGAATCTCAAACTCCTTAAAATACCTCCGTCGCGAGTTCTCATCCGATTCAGAGCAACAATGCGAGAATAGCGTTTACTTAGACAGCTTTGTTTCTAATTCTAAGCGTATTACGTGAAGTGAAACCGAGGAATGCTTCGCACTTTAATGAGGTAGGTGGAGGTGTTTTATAAGTAGGGCCATCGTGGCGCAGGGGCACAAGGGTGTGCCCGTAACGGCGTTGAGTTCCGCCACTCAACATGCAACAAATCCAACAATTCAGTGGAAAGTGGGGAAGAGTATAAGAGTACACGGGGAGGTAGGTCATGTATGCGGGAAACAACGTGAACCTGATTTCTTTTTAATTTAAATTATACAAAAACCTCTTCAGCGCGCGCAGCTCAGTTAGCGTATACTTTATAACTCAAAATGATAAATTCCACAATTTGCCGTTCCCATAGGAATTTCGAGATCTCTTTTAATTATTTCCATTTCCTCGATCTGGTAAGATAAAGGACAAAGTGCAGCGTTGAGTTTCGCCAATCTATACACAATGTTTTGAAAAGTGGGGAACGGATTCTTTACATTAGTTTCCCTATGAAGTAAAAAAAACTTACCTTCACTTTATATACTAAGACAGGCATTTCAATGAAAAGCGACTATAAATTACAAGTTCTAAATGTAAAGTACGTCATCGCAACTCGTAATGTTATTCACGTACCTAATACGGTCACCAGTTAAAATAAGCATCGGATCAAATATTTTAATATTACAATCGCATTACGAGTAGTGGGAGTCGTGTCATTAATTATAAAATAATTTATGGCCACACAGAGTTAGCATCTGAAAGCTGACATGTAAGTTTATAGGCGCAAATGCTTCATCTAGTTCAATTACGTATATACGAGTACCCACTGTATTCTTCAAATTGTATTACAGAAACACCAGCTCCCGACGGTTATTACAATGCACTAAGCATGGAAACAAAAACGAGGACTTATCGCTGCAGCGCGTCAGTCACCGCTTCAAGTCCCCCCACAAATTGACATATCATGCCCAACGGTCGGAGTCGGACAGATAATGTAATGATATATATTTAATTACTTATATATATTTTATACTTAATTTAAATTTGCGTAAATATAGGACATTCGTTTAAAAATATATTCCTGCCGTCGGCAATGCGGTATACGCATGTGACAATTAGTTATTCCAACAATTTATACACTAGGTATAGCCATGATATATCACTTATATTTTTAAAATATTGTTAAGTAATTAAGACGGTGTGAGAGTTGATTGATTGAAATGACGTCGCTCGATGAGGCGAGAGGTGGGAGGTGGGAGGCGGTAAGTAGATTGCAAATGAGAACAGCTAATTAGTGCAGAATGCAGCAATATTAATATCTGTAAGTCGTACGGAGAATATAATGTTAATATAATGTTAAAAAGTGCTTTGCTTTGGTTAAAAAGCGCGTGCCTCGGCCCGCCGCCCACCGCCGCCGCCACCGCCTGGGCAGTCGGGCGCTGGTGTTTAAAACTATTTGAACACATGAAATAAGTGAGTTTTTACGCGCGACATCGATCATCGGTATTTACACTTTTTAGTGCTCGACCACAATTAATATTGCAGGTGTACTCGTATGAAGTATGATAAATATTATAAGTATCTTATGTAACGGAGTAAGTAAGTATGTAACTCACTGAAGCGCAATAGTGTATGGAATATCGCCAAAGCTACGGATTTCCTAAATAAATAAAATACTTCTTTAGTACTGCTTTACTTATAATTATATTCTATTAACTGTTATCTTTAATTCTCACAGAGAAGTATGATGTATGACGAGCTAGGTAGCTACAAATTGTATATATATTTTTCTATTTATCGACGTGATTAACACGACGCCATTATACTGCCTATAGTCTTCCTCGATAAATGTTCTACTTAACTCATAACTCGTAGTTCCTGAGTTTCATGCGGACGAACACTAGTATAGATTAATCGTACATATCTACTTATCTAATTTACATTTTTTAAGTCAAAGGAAAGGGTATCTGTTCAATTTATTTTGCAAAAGGAATAACTGAGCCAAGTGGGGAGCTGGGGTCGATCTCGCCACGCCTCGGGATTTATTTGTAAAGGGTTAGTAATTGAGGAAAAACGAGAAAACGACGGCAGAGCGTGCGGCGAGGGAGAGCATGAGGCTGACTGTACTTGGACATTTAAACATTGTAAACTGTAGGTACCTGTGGTGATTGTGATTGGGGGTGACCATTCTCGTTGAGGCACACAATGTCTTGAATATTAGGTGGTAGTTCCTACGTCTACCCTGCTATATGCGTGAAGAAAAAAATATATTCCATCACACCTTTTTGCCACCTTACAGAGTGAAATTCTCTATAGTTTTCCATTATCCTGAATTGTGGTCACTCCAGCGTAAATAAAACATGGCGGACAATCGCAGCATTGGAAGTTAATTAGAAATTTTCATTACAATAAAGAGTGTTCTTAGCTTTAAGGAGCTTTCGGGTTAATAGAATCGAGAGGGTACTTGTAGAAAATTGCTATTTATTATTTAATTTATGAAATATTCTTAATAAATACGTTTCTTATTAGCCTGAAAACAATAAAAATCTAAAAAAATGAAGGCCTTATTTATATAAACTTTTAAATAAATTAATTAAATAACAAAATACCTTATATAAATTACAACAGGAACTCCATTTTATTAGTTAGTAACTTTATAGAACTAGGTTCAGTGTCAGTGTGAGTCTAACTCGCTTTATACCCGAGGCTGTTGCGGCTCGGGGTGGAGGGGTGAGTGTACATGTAAAGCGACGATTGTGAGTTCGATCCCCGCTCAGGGGAATGAATTATTATTTACTAATATTTTCACACTCAACACACAATGCCTCGAAAAATTCGGTGGAAACAAGAAACCGAAGTGTCTTACAAGGAGGTTCCCTCTTCATACGTGAGCTGTTCATTTTGTTTTTCATACTCTTCGATCTGGTAACAAAGTAAAACGCGGCGTTGAGTTCCGTCACTCAACACGTGTGTACCTATAATAAATATTGAATACAATAGACTATTCCAACGTATTTCAGTTAAGATTGATCAATCGATAGTTACCATACATGTTCATTAGACAGCGGCCCTCACGGCCCTCACGGCCGGGAGGCGGGAGAGGAGCTTCCGAACTTCCCGAAAGTTAACCTCTTATGAGTTTGTTAATGAAGCGACGACAGAGGAACGCTCACTTCATTGACTTCATATGGTTCGCACTCTACTTGAGTGAAGTTACTTTAATGATTATTAGAAAGATTCTGTTACTTCAATTTGTGTTTGTATTTCAATTTTTTTAAAACAAAGGGTGATGAGTCTCTCCACATAACAGGCAATGCCTCGGAAATCGTGCCGAAAATAAGACACGTAGTGTGTTAACACTAGATAATAGTGGTACTGCTAAAAAATCAATGTTTTAACTTACTCTAATACTTACGTATATTTAGAGGATATTAGCCGACTAACCAATACAGTTATAGAATCTATATCTACCCAAAATAATCATAGTGCTATTGTTAGAAGATGTACGAGAATATTAAATTATTAAATATTGGTATAATTATTATTAAAGATTGATAATTCATCAAATAGTCGACTATTTTATAAGTTATGTTCCATGTACAGACAACGACCAATTACAATAGACAGATATAGATATATATATAAATACAAAAAATTGTGAATAAAATAGAGAGGTTTTCTGTACACATTTTTTCCCATTCAAGGAATTTAATTAAATATTAATTGTGACATACATGAGGTAGAGAATGACGGTGGTACCGTAAGTCCCCTTCTTGGTAAGCCAAGAAAGTTTGAAAGTTTGAACTTAAATCATACATAATAAAATATAGAAATATCGCAGCTACGGCGGAGTGCGTGCTCGCACCGTAACCGAAGTTTTGTAAAGCGAAAAGTAAATGACTAATGGCACTTGTTCTGCTTATCGAAATTACTTTGGAGGAATGCGCCTTCAATCTACATGCCTACAGCCTACAGCCTACAGCGTACAGCCTACATACTAGGAGTTACGCTCGTAAATTTCACAACAGTCATACAATCAATCACATTTTATTAGTTCTACTTTTATTCGAGCGAATGCCTAGATAGCAATCGCACATAATTTTTTAAGTAAATGCCAGCATGAAGTACTTGCCTATTCATAATGGCCTCCTAATTGAGGTGTTCTACACTTGACTTACAAAACGTGCCATACCACGACAGTAACACTCACGTATATATTAGATATTGTTTCTGAAGTTGCAACTATTTTAACCCACAAGTTTAACTTTCAACAAACAACCAGTGATGCTCATGTGGTGGTGGGTACAGTCAACGAATTCTGGATAAGCATTGCTTTATTTAATAAAATAACATGATTATATATAAAAGGTGATATCAACATCTCAGACCCTTACGTGTTGATATTAGCAAGTACTAAGCATTCCGGAACCAAACTAAACAGTTGTGGAGCTACGACAGCCGGCATACGGGGACTGACATACATACATAATTCATATAAGCCCGCTACCGGACGCCGGACACGCGCCACGCAAAAAGCTACCGGAAACTGACCGCCGCACCGCGCCGTCAAAGACTCTCAATATTTATACTTTCAAATCGATGACACTTTGACCACATTGTGTTATATTTTATTTAGTTCAGTCCTCGACTGTTAGGGGTCGTTGACGACCTTTGAATATCCAACGAGGTATATAACTGCACAAGTTTATGCTATTAATAAGTTATAATTATTATAGGGATAGTCAGCGCCAACCACAGAAGTTAGACTAACTAAAAATGAAAATTGAAATAAAAAAAATTTTTACACAAAAAGATCAGTGAAAACTGAAGTCCCAGGGAAATATAAAGATCGATAATGATTCGATATAAATATATTATAAGGCTGGCGCACATACGCGGGAGATCTTTTACGTATTATTTAGTTTTTTCCCGCCTCGGTATGCAGCAGCGCAGCATTGAGTTCCACCATTGAAAATCAGTCAGTGTGTGATAGGCTCTAGGTTCTCTGCCTATCTATCCTGCTATGCGGGAAAAAGTTTGAAGTTTTTTTTAGCAATATTATTACAATATTGAGAATAAGTATGTATTATAATCGTATATGCATGCAGGGCACTTCATCCATTAAACAGCCCAATAGTGAGGGTCAGCTTCCGCGCGGGTCAGGCGGTCACCGCGATCTGATAACTTCTTCAGCTGCGCTATTGTGTGCTAATGTCCGAACAACCCCCCCCCCCCTCTCCGGTCTCCCTCCCTCGACCCGCGCCCAGTATACTGAGTGAGAGCAGGACACGATAAATGCGAAAGCTAATTCGTGTATATTCCAAATTCATTTCTTTCATTAAATTACTTATTTTCATTTTCTCTAATAACAAGACTACGGGTCCGCCAATTCACAAACAATATCTTGAAAATTACGAAAGAGAACGAATTGTCTTGACACTAGGTGTCTGGCTTGTCAGACACTGTATACATCATAAAAAAGAGATTATACCATATATGAGGCCGTCGTAGAGCAGGGTCACAAGGGTGTAACTGTAACGCGACAGTTGTGGGTTCGATCCCCAACACAAGGCATGAACTATTTATTAACGTAGTAAATTCTTAAAGACTATTTGTATTTTATTATTATTAAGTAGTATTATGTAAGTATTTCAATATTGTCGAATACTCATTCCTCCGTCGGTCGTCGGCCGCGACCCAACACTTGTTAGATTGACGAATTCCGACAAACGCAGTGTTCATAAAAACGGCGGTTTTTCCCTCATCATTGTACTGCAGCGAATGAGACGCAGCCCTTTGTTGTCGAGTATTGCTTCGCGGAAAAGTGCACGGAGCTATTGAAACTTCCATATAACTCATTTGAATACTATTTTATAAACACATTTGCCAATTCCGACGAGTATTACAGCAATTTGATAACTGACAACTTTATGAAATACATAAGTTTTTCGTCTACATTTTATATTGAAAAATATACGCAAAAACAAATACCTGTAATACCAGTAAGGCCAAATCAGGATAGTTGTTCTACTTTCGTAAATTCCAATTTACAAAAACTAAAATGTATCCTTCTACATTCGCCTCTCTCTCTCTCTCTCTTTTTGTTACATAATCTTTTGTTTTTTCACATGTTTGAGCGAATATATTTGCAGATATACATTTGATGATATGTAACGGCTAAGCTCGCTCACGAGTCATGACCTTCTCATGATATTGAAACTAGCATAGATCTTCATATTCCTCATGAAAGGTTCCACGAGCCCCATCCAGTGTTCTCTTCTGGACAATTACATATAGATGATCAGAAGTGGATCCCACCTGAAGTGATTATCCTAACGGCACCAAGATTAATTTCTATAAAGTCGCAATTTACATATTTGCTCAGAATTGCTCATCTCACTAAGAATTTCGTTTTAAACAAAATACTTAATACCTCACCTTTTATCCGTTTTTGAAATAGCTTATCCAATACCTACCTACCTTAGTAGCCAGTTTCAGTAGATACTAATATCCATTATATTTTAAAGTATTTTTTTCCATGATTTTAGACAGTCCGCGAAAGACAGGCGCGAAATAAGTATCGTTTTAATGAATGCGCGCCTATTTGCTTGGATATTGCCCTCTCTTATTCAAATGTAAAGTTTTTTCCTCATATTTAATATATAATTATAATTTTATCACGACATCCAATGCATAATTGTTAGTAATATTTTATACAGTTTAATATCTAGCGTGTCCTGCGTCTATTTAATTAATTTACGAGTCGCTTAGAATATACGTGAAGGAGGCAACTATTTTAATATCAATTCCGCGCATAGTAGATGCGTATCGCGGTATAACCCGTAATTGCGCCACACTTTTGTATTTAATTGGGGGCTCCTTAATGAGTAAACAAAGGCTGTGCTGCTATATAAATCAACTGTGATTATAATTACCGTGTCTAATTTTCCGTTGCTGTAAATTTTTTCCCCAACTACCTACCTAGCGTCTAAGCCCGACTTCCTGTACAACGCGCATTCCTTGCTAATCATATTATATATTATTTTAACAAAAACTAATGGTTGACCCTGATTTTGCTTATTATTTATGATTATTATTACATACTATGTCAAGGTATACAAAACACTAACTGACTGACCGAAAGACTGATATGTAGCTACTTGAAGTGCGTTTTCGCACTTTATTTTAGTTGTTAGGCTGACGATGCCAGCCTATGACCTTATATGCAAAATGATACTGCAAAATGAACTTACCTAATGTGTGACGACTCATGAGTGAGTACGCCTCTCCTGTAACTAGTGCGTTTATGTTCGCCGTTTCATGTACTCGGACTACGTCAAAGTACTTAATACTACTTATTGTTGCTACCATAAGCCATAACAGCGCTCTTTGACAGGTTCCTGGTGGATAGCGTTCATATTTTTATATTTTTTCTGAAAAGTATTTTAATAATAAAAATCTTGGAATTTATGTTTAGATACCTAGAGTTGCGGCCCTCGTGATGTTCAGTTCGATTGTGAGTTCAATTCCCACTCGGAGTAATAAATCGTGGTGGTCTACTTTGACTTTGAAACACGTATACGTGTGTGTGTGTGTGTGTGTATACACGTACGTACACACGTACAGTGCTAATCTCTGGAACTACCTACTAGTTCTAATCGAATTATTTGTATTTTGGATAGTGAATTTATAATTATACGCCCCTCTATAATCACCCTAACGTAATCTACTGTGTCTGTGTCTAAGCTGTGTGGAACAGAGCTGCACTCGCGGACGAAGCCGCAAGTAAAACCTGATGTCATAATATAAAATGCACACTGCGTTTCAAAAATGCACATATCTTTATCAAAATGTATTTGTGCGCGTGCGGCGGTCAGCGCGACAGGTGCGGCGCCGCGTGGTCTGACTCTACACTCTTTACTTCACAGTACTATACATTGATATACTATTATTATTTTGTATTGTATTCAGAGAATTCACGTGGTTTTTTTTCACCAAACATCATAAATAACGTACAATTTTATCAACCTGATAAACATTTACAGTTATATAGTTCTCTACAAACAACTCTACATCTACATATTATATTTAAGCTTTTATTAAATACAAGACATAATTTACATCTTTTAATATATATTTAAAAAATATATAGCTTCCAATGATGGGGGAGCTGTCTAGGCCATCGGAGGCTCAATACGGACCTAAGAGATACTTCAAAGATTGCTCGTTTCTTTAGAAATGAGTTTATTATTTTCCATATAATCAGTTCTCAAACACGATCAGGTAAAAGTAGAAAATAGAGTACTAAACAGCCGCCACAGACCACCACAGTCTGACGCCACAGACAGCCGCCACAGACCACCGCATACCTCATCGCGCCTCGAGTGTGTCAGTCCGTGTGACCATTCGACATCATATTACATAGGTCCCGCTCGCGGCACCCACTCGCAGATACTGAGAGGACGTCAGCGCCGCCCGATCATTTGAGGGTGTTTACAGTAGGACGCTTCTAAGCTGCACTGTGTTAACCAATGTCTTTGTGAGTACTAAGTTAACTTTATTTAGGTATATGAATGTTGTAATTATTTAACGACGCGCCGGCGGCCTGCAGCTCTCTCTAATGATTATGATGTATGAAGTATGAACAGATCAATTTCAAAGCCAACGTACAATCCACTACCCATCCCACTGCCGCCCCCGACCCCGACCACAGCGTAAATTATATGAAGCTCATATTCTTTCGTACTGGTGTTTTTGCTCAAATGTTCAGCTGAGCGTTTCTACTCTGTGTCTGTGAGCCTGCGCCCGGTGATGTCGGGAGGGACCTGGCAGGTGGCCTCCTGCGCGAGTTCACTCAATTTGCGCCGTTAGCGGCTCAATTTTTCACAGTTATCGAACAATCCCGCAAGCGAGCTAAGTAAGAGCGCGTTCAATTTTCCTTGTTTTGGATGTTATCATTTACTGTTTAGGCTTTGTTTTTGTTTAGCAACGGCGGACCGGAACCGGAAATGAACTCAATTGAGTACAAATATACAGTAGACGTGTATTTCATGTTCTCTCTACTCTCTCTATTTCGTAACGTTCTACTCAGTACCTAATACATACTTATTTTATTACACGACTCACCAAAAGAAACCTTGCGTTTGCATCTGGCCTCGAACACTAAACACAAGTAGCGACTCAAGTTTTTCTGTATATTCATTGAAACAACAACTTTATAAAAAGCTACCACTTTTCTAGATAAAATAACTCATTCATCAATAAAGTATTCAGATGCGAAAGTTGATTGGTTTATGTAAAAGCAAATATACAATAAAATAATATTGACATTTTTAAGCTGAATGCTTCTGCATATTTCTGGCCACCTCTGTAATATCGATACTATCTATAAAAGTGTTTTTCATTAACTCGCTCTAGTAACAAGACAAAGTGTGGCTTGCGTTCCGCCACTCAACACGCGATGTTGAAAAGTGGAGACCGGTGAGTTGTGCGTGATACGCGGGATACAATGTTAAGGGAAAGTTTAAGGGAAAAACAAATGCAGCTAATTAGAAAAAACTATGATTATAACGACTGAGTGGTCGACATCGCCGCAGGTCGCGATCTAAACTCGTTATTCTACTATAGCCTGCCTGTGTGTACCTAGCGCTTCAAATGCAACTTGCGAGGAATTCATTTGTAAGTATTTATTTTTTCCCTTTACTTTATTGTAATTAACATTTTTTTCCACCACGGCTAGGTACGCTAAGTTAGCCATTCATAAATAATTTATTTAGTGATAAATTCTTAATATAATGTGTGTAACTGAAGGTAAAGATAAACAAAGTAAAGTTCATTTTTAATTTATTTTATAGATTTACGCAGTATCCCGCACAAAGCAGGGAACCTATTATTAAAACACTCCCTTCTCATTTATACACTTCCCTTCCCCACTCTCCGCCGAACTTTGGAGACATTGCGTATTTAGGGACGAAACTCAATACTGCGCTTTGCTTTGTTACCTGAGCGAGGAAATGAAAATATGAAATATATATTTTCATCGAGTGAAAATCGAATCCACAACCTGTCGTGTTTACGGTCACACTTTGTGCCGCTGCGCCACGAGTATTTATTTAATACACTGTGATCGTCGTCGACGCGTCCAGTATGGGCAAGCTATGCGATGTACTTCACGCGCGTAGTAGCAATTCGTTCTTCATACATTGTATGTTTTAATGTATCCCTATTGATATGTTTCACGTAAATACGTCGTGCGCTTTCAGTGCGCGCACACTGTGGTGGCCTGCGCCTGCGCCACGACCGGCCTGATCAACGTGACAATAACGTATAATGATTATCTTCGATATGTTTTATTCAATTCGAACTATTTTCCCTAAGGCTATGTGGACAGCACGCTCTAAGCTATTTCTTCTGCATATCAATGACATATTAGTAGATTATTATAGCATTCGTTGCTATGCACACCATAGTACAGTGAACGCCATGAACCGCGGCCGTGCAGGTCATTATGAGGAAAACGCTGACCAGTGCCGAGATTATTTTGTGTCTTCTGTTGCAATATCCGTCGAGAATATCTCCCCATGGGGTGAAAGGAACTTGATTCAATTTAACCTACCCAGAAGACACAAGATTGTACTTTAACAATAAACTAAAATCTATTTGACTGTGCCCCGTATCAGCCTATTGGGCCTTAGCGTTTCGAATGGCTGCGAGTATCGCAACCATTTGGAAAGCAAGGTCAAGTTGGCCTCAAAGAAACTGGGTCATCAGCAGAGCCAGACGGTGCTCCACGCCAAAACACCGATTAGCGCTGTATAGGACCCAGGTTCGGCGTCATGAATTACTTTTCTCATCTCTGGGCTGGTGCACCCCAGTATCAGCTGGAACTATTTGATGGCATACAACGTAGAGCTCTCCGAATCATTGGGGACCATAGTCCCCTAGACCCAAGTCTATAAAAGTCACTTGCCTATGCCTAGAGACGTATAATACCATCCACACCATCTGGATACGTGACAGTACACTACTATACGCTTTCGTATTCTTTCCATGCGAAATGCAACTGTGGAATGTCCTCCCTGCAACAGTGTTTCCAGGTCGATACGACCCTGCATAAATATGATCCTTCACGTAGCGCATCTATTTCCACCTTGTCGGCCGACAACGCACCTGTAGCTCCTCTGTATTACACGACGTCAGGTGACCCGTATGCTTGCTGGTCTTGTCGTTTCCAATAAAAAAAAATCTTAAGATTAGTGCTTTCAATGAAATAAACTCTTATTTATCATTTTTATAAATTCTAAATTTTATTCTAATTTTATTAGTTAAAGTACGATAGAATATGAGAAATCAATTCCTACAAATGTGTGTTGTATTTTATTATCAAATGTTATTTACGTTATTAACAGCTTCAATGCGGCCCACGTCTGCTCCATATTCCGCTTTATTGAAAAACGGATCGCAAAAAAGTTGATTTTCCAAGTACTAAGTAAACATCTCATTAGAGCAAACGCATAGAGCAGTGGCTCTCAACCACTGTGTCAGTATTGAATGCGCTGCTGAGATATAATTAAGCATATACGTAAAATTTAAAATATATGAAACATCTCTCACCAGTTCATTATAGATTTGTCAATAAGATGAATGAAATTGAATGGAAGTGGTCGGTCCAACCTGTGGACGTGGGTTTTTTTTTTCGTGGGTGGTGTTTTTTGGGAGAGGACAAGGCAAACGAGCGTTCAGGTCACCTGATGGTAAGTGATCACCGCCGCCCACGACCCCATGCAACACCAGAGGAGCTACAGGTGCGTTGCCGGCCTTTAAGGTGGAGGATGTGGGGCGCCGGAGCCCGGCATTACCTAATGCGAAACCCAGTGGCAAGAGCCACTACTTCACGCCGGTTCTAAATGCCGGGGGTGGTATTAATCCGGTCGACTCTGCCCATGCGTGTTACCATTACTGGTGACGTGACTCTACCACACGTACTTTAGTCGCCTCTTACGACACCGACAGTACCAGGGTGATCCTATTCTAAGCCGGGACCACACGGCTAAAAATGGGTGTCGAAAGAGTAGTGGTTGCAAAGTTTTTCAGATTGTAAAATAATTAAAAGTAACAAAATAAAATGCAGTGATTGATTTAGTATGTGAACCTTTAAAGGTTTCTTCTAAGTTGCTATCCACTGGCCTGCAGGCGTGGTTCCAGGAGGTGCGGCGGGTGGTAGAGCTACGGTCGGTCAGTCCTCCGAAGCACTGACAGCGCGCAATTACGCTTTAGGTATCAGATAGAATCTGATTAAGCCTGGCAATTGTATTGAGTAAGTACATATTTTGCTTAAAGCCCGGATATTACACACGACTCGTGTAGTTCGTTGTAGTGTAGTTGACAACAAGGGATATTTACTACTCCTTACGTTCGGTAAATTAATATTCAAGTTAAGTAACCATTAAGTTCTGACAAAACCTGTACACAAGTCATTACACGACTGACATAAGTATAATGACACCACCGGTCTCCGTGGAAGTACTCGTCAAAGCGGGTCTCGCGGCTGCTGCGAAACATTTACTACTCTGATGTCGGCGACGACGCCTCGTGTTTTAACTCAACTCTACTTATTATATTTAGTTGATATGAGAATCCACAGGTGTTTGATTATTAATATTAAAGTCCAGCCCGTCGTGGTGCAGTAGATAGGTACAAGTACGTGTATAATTTTGTATATTGAGGGATCAAAGTATCGTATATAGGGAAGTACATTTTAGGGAAGTTATTTTTTTTTTCTAATTAAAAACTAAACTAGTAATGTGGGGCCGGCGGTCTCATAGACGCAAATATTTCAATCAAGTCAATTGTCATATTTATATAATATATAGTGCGTGGATATGTAGAAGCAGGAAGTTTCGAGCTAGATTATACTTCATATGTGTGATGTTGATCACACTGGCTCACGTTAGCCATTCATTTTATATACTGTTTTAATAATACTTATAAATTTACATTGACGGCAGTCGTGGCACAGGGCCACAAGCGTACGATTGCAAACGCGACCGGTTGTGGGTTCTATTCCCATTCGAGGAATATTTATATTTCAATATTTAATATCTGAAATATTTCACATCGAATCAAACCTACAACACACAGAATCAAACCTACAACCTTTATCCTTACACTAAGTTGCTGCGCTGCAAGTGATGCGCTGCGTTGATTATTTTTAGCAAATTATAAATTCTTTTAAATTTTCCGTTTTTTTTTAACTCTTTACAAAATACAATATCTCTTCTGTATCAGAAATGTAAAGTGTCGCATCGGCAGCAAGTGAGTCATCGCGCGGCGGCGGCGGCCGAGTGCTTCCGGATGGGACTTTAATTAAACACGCATAAATTATGTCCGCTATTGTCCTCCCGCCCCCGCTCTCGCTCCCGCCCCCGCTCCTGCTCCTGCTCCCGCTGAGGTGACGCGCGACTCGAGGCGCGTTCGACTTGACTCTGTCAATTAGATACGAAATGCTCACATCAAATTATAATACGTGCAGATCAATACTTTTCATCTCACAAGTTAGCATAAGGCTTACTTACATTAGTTAGCTTACAATTTATATAATACTTATATTACCATACTTTTAACGACGCGTAGTGATGCATTTGGATTCAAATGTAAAGAAATGTTGATATTTAAATCAATTATTGTTACCCACTACAGTCCGTCTGTCCGTTTGCTGCAAGCTGAGATATCCGTTGTTCGGATAATATGAAGCATCTAAGTTAACGTAATCAAAAGGAACGAGCATTTGTCTCATTTTGATGTTGCTGCATTTTGTATGAAAATGAATTCAAAACCTACAAGGTACTTCTCCTGGACCTCCTTACTACATTTAGATATATATTCTTATTCCCAAATTTTCATGAAACTATAGGACCGACATTAAAATATAGGAAAACCGTGAAGACTGCCTACAGACTACTATACTTATTGAAATATATTCATGTTACAGAACAATATGATAGAGTAAAAACATTAGACATTGCGTAGTCCCGTCGCAGGCGCAAGAGGAAAACTATCGATTGTAAATCAATCGTCGCAATAAGAAGCGCAACGACAGTACCCACACAGAGCACACTGCACGATGCAATGTGCACAGAACACAGGCGAGCTATAATTATCTACCCGCCTCTCAATGGACGTGACGGACGGGCACCGCGCGACGCCGCGCGACGCCGCATACCGCGCGCGACCAGCTCTGATTGATACCTAGATTATAATTACGGACAATTACCATTGATAGACCTTACATACACGTTCTACTAGATAAGGTGAGCAGGCATTCTTTTTAAATTACATTTGTATATTATAGTTTAATAACATTAATCTGCGCTATGAGCACCACGCATTCGTGGTACTCATAGCGCAGATCGAGTTGTGTCAATCCTAATGAATAAATACACAAGTAAGTAAGAAAAATAGTGTGAGTAAGAAAAAAGAAAGTGCTACAATAGTTATTAAAAGAATGTCATTAATTTTATTTTTTTAAACGAAAACATTCATTACACGAGAAAGAATTTCAACAAATGGGTTAACGTTAGAATATATTTTATAGCGGACGTATTAAAAGAGGAATCTTATTTTAGCTGAGAATAAGCTGCAATAAATGAAAATAAAACTAATTAGCAACTCGACCATTATGTCAATCTGCTCTGTCGGTAGCGCGCACGCACACACGCGCACGCACACTCGCACGCCGGTATGCATGCTGCGCGGGCGCAACCACACGCGTGACATATTGACGCGCGGCGGTGATTGTCACCATCTGAAATAGCCGCAAGCCGCACTTGCCGCCAGTCACCGACGGGGCGCAGGCATTCTGGGTCAATTCAATAGTTTCATCCCAGTTAAGTGTCTGTCTTCTCTCGTATCGTAAGCCCCGGCATTTAAAACCAGCGTGAAGTAGTGGCTCTTGCCACTGCGTTTCGCATTAGGTAATGCCGGACCCCGGCGCCCAACATCCTCCAGCTTAAAGGCCGGCAACGCACCTGTAGCTCCTCTGGTGTTGCATGGGATCGTGGGCGGCGGTGATAGTTTACCAACAGATGACCCGAACGCTCGTTTGCCTTGTCCTCTCCCATAAAAAAAAACTACGGCGTGGCAGCGCTCGCCATTACTAGGTTTTCAACATTAATAGACGAATGTAAACAAAGATACAAGTCATACAAATGTACCGACATACGAGTCCAAAGAATGAGGTTTTGTTTGATATTGTAAGTAAAAACTAGCAATGGAGTCACATGACGGTGTCAATATAACTACTCGTATGTCTGATCGTTGCAATTATTTAAATGTTGAATGTTCCGGAGTGACCGCGACCGC
>JBAIZZ010000207.1:77192-92752 GCA_037355905.1 Heliconius aoede | reverse complement strand
TTTAGACAGGTAAATAGGAGACGAGACGAGCGCGTTTAATTTCCTGCAGGAATTTAATAATGGCATGGCCCTTTGCGAGAAAACCCCTTTTAAATAGTTAACTGACCCTCCGGCCTCCCACCGCTCACTGCGCTTTGTTGATGCCCTCCGCTTACCTCCTCTCAGCAAGTCACCCCCCAATATAGGACTAAAGAGAATCTGAAGTGTCGAGTGACCAATCTCCGTGTGTATTTTTTTTTGTGTAAGAAAAATGCAAATCAGATAATCAAATTATCAGCCGTTATACAATAATCGTCATAGGCTGTCGGTTCGATTCTCACTCGCTAGAATTAGTTGTTTTCATTTCTTCGCTCATATGCAACTATATTGACACAGCGCCGAGGTATAGCATCTTTTATACGATGGCCGTGTGGTCGATTCCAGCCCGGGGTATAATTATGGGTAAATTATTTAAATCCTCATTTTGATAAAGCTTTTCTGTCGGCGTTGAGTCCCTTGTGATACTTATCTCAGAAATGGACGAAAAATAAAGAACGGAAACTGTTAACTTTCTCAAGGTAGTTATTCTCAAAACTATTTCTTATAGTAAATATATCTAAAACATATTACGAGATTTTGCTTTTCGAGTATATTTTCCTCATCCGACATTGACTTGTGAATTTGTCCGTGGACCAACGCCGGAGCCCGACTGCGGGACCGTCACAGTCGCGTCAATGTAGTTCGAGGAATAGCCGACCGCCGCTCTGAGGAAGACAGTTACGGGATAACTGCTTATTCATTAATAAGAATTATTATTAAGAACTTTAGTTTTCTGCTCTTTCTGATTTCAAATGCATAGAATAATTTAAAAATTACTTTTAGTAATATTATTCGTATATCTTAGCTGTCTGTCTGTCCACCTCCACACCGTCCACAGTTGACCGCCTCACGTATGCGCGGCTCGCCTTATGAAAATTCATAGACATAGCGACGTGACAGCAATTAGAGCGACACAGCCCGTATGTTTACTAAAGAGGCATTTATTAGCGAGCACACACCCGCACGTGCACGCGCACACGCACGCGCACGCACACGCGCACGCGCACACTGCTCGAGATCTAGGTTACAGAGTAATGCAGTGAGACCTGATAGCGTGTATCATATAGGACCAGTTTTCATCATCGTGAGTATTATTTTAATGACGTTTTACATTTTTTAGTATCATCAATAGTCTTAAATGATTGCATATTTTTATACTGTGCGTTAAACACCGCGCACCGCACACCTTATGTTCGCAACATTACATTTATTATCACAGCCATGACGCGTTACTGCGCCACAACGGCCTTAAACTTATAAGTATAGTATTTTATTAATTATTATATATAATGCTGTGTAGATGTTCCTATATTCAATCAAAACGCGTGATAGTAAAATGAAGTATTGAAGTAGGTGTGTCGATGGCGGAGATGGCAGTTCCGAGAACTGCGCCGAGAGGAGCCCCGACCCTCAACAGCGCTGTTCCCACGGTAGATATTGTTGCACGATGATGGTGTCACACTGGTATCGATACGACATATCGACAGCAGAAAAAGCAGATATCTTGTTCTTACGAACACTTAGTTTTTATGTACTTACCTATTGTTATGACAGCACTAACTGCTTCCCTGCAATCCTATTATTCCAGACTTTGTACACAAGTAGGGGATCAGGTTTTTATTGCACGTGAATATTGAGTAGATTTCGCGTTTTGGCGCGCGTCCAACGTCGCGTCGTGCATCGCGCAGCTATTAGCCGGCCACTTTAATATATTTTCCGGCTCAATGAGAAATTATTAGCATTCAAGAGAGACCTACCGTCCTCGTCCCACCATGTGTACGCTAGCGTATTAGACCTGACTAATCGGTTTATCATCTGTTGTGCCACCCGCCGCTCGCCCTGTGACATTCTGAGAAGGGAGGGGGAGGACGAGGCGCGTGTAATGAATTTCGGAACAATGACAATAATAGTCTCCGCATGTCTCCGTACGAGGGCCCGTCCGGCATCAAAGCGAGTATGCGGCTCCGGGAGGGTTGTCGCCGCGGAAAAACTAATAAAAACGGATATTACGAATTTATAGCCCCGACCCGCCCCACACTCCACGCATTCGACCTATCTACGGCCACTCTTATAACAACTTTCACGGAAATATTTTTGATAGCCATTATATATAGCTTTATATATTAAATATTTATTTTGAATATTAATTTTCTCGTATAACATCTTATATTTAGAAATATCGCTTTAAATTACACTCAATTCAAAAAACATATGCGGCGATAACCCCGCAGGCCCGCAAGGTGCCCGAGCGGGGACCAGGGCTGGGGTGGAACTCACTCGACTGAGTCAATAAGTACATTCCGGGTGCACTGCACCGGCCAAATTAAAAATCAAATAATGTTGTGCATAGCGAATTAGATGAGACGAGGCAGGGGATGAACTCACTTGCTTAATTTATCACTCTCATCAAATTATCTCTCGTACTCGTATTCAATAGAATATGCACACAAAAGGATATCTCTCAATATATTTTTAATTTTGGTTTAAGTTATTTAAAGAATAGAAAGTAAAATACAAATAAATTGATAAAAAAATCTTTATTTTAATGTAATAATTATAACAAGCATATATTATTGTTTTCGAATATTCTAAATCAAGTTACTATTATCTAGCCGTACTATTTTAGCCGTGTGGTCCCGGCTTAGAATAGGATCACCCTGGTACTGTCGGTGTCGTAAGAGGCGACTAAAGTACGTGTGGAAGAGTCACGTCGCCAGTAATGGCAACACGCATGGGCAGACTCGACCGGATTTAATACCACCCCCGGCATCTTAAACCGGCGTGAAGTAGTGGCCCTTGCCACTGCGTTTCGCATTAGGTAATGCCGGGCCCCGGTGCCCTTCATCTCCACTTTAAAGGCTGGCAACGCACCTGTGGCTCCTCTGGTGTTGCATGGGGTCGTGGGCGGCGGTGATCACTTACCATCAGGTGACCCGAACGCTCGTTTGCCTTGTCCTCTCCCATAAAAAAAAAAAAATATATCTAGTGTGGAACGAAAAGATAGAAGTATAGAGAAAGTATTGGAGCAAAAAAAGGTTATACAATATCATATAATGTATTTAAAACGAAAACAACTATTTAGGAAAACACCAAAATTTAAGCAATGATAATTTTATGCAAACAAATACGAATATGATATTCCCAACTAATATATTTATTACCCCCCCATTACACAGTGCCCCTGCAGGTGGCCGTTGCAGCATCGACGGACCCTCAAGTACCCTCTAGTAGAGCAAGTGTATTGTAATACATTAAAAGAAATATAAGTTCGTGTAATGAAAAGTTTAATATCGGCCGCACGTGTCCGCACTGCGCCGCGGAGAGCTCGCTGCGCGTACGCATCAAATTAGACGTTTGACTTATTGAATATCGTCGCAGATTAAGAACAGCTTTATCATTTATAAATTTGTAGTATAACATAGTTGCATTTTGTTGTTATTGCTTCACGCTTTTTCCCGCATAGCAGGATAGGCAGAAGGAACTTAGTGTTTATTCCCTCCGGTCGCCGTTTTCCGCAGTATTTTGATACACTGTGTATTGAGTGGCGGAACGTAACACTGTACTATGTATTTTTATATAGCTTAAACTTAAAAGATACAAGAACTTATTATGAATTTGTGTATAAGAGTGCTATTGAGTGGCAGCTGGTCGTGCTAGTGTCTATGATTATACGAAATCAAGTCAATAATAAAACGAGTTATTATGGGGTTATCTAAAGTAAAGTAATATAATATTTCTTCTCTGGCACTTGACTTCAATATTAAGTATAATTTGTAGAGAACGTGATGTGGCTGCTTCTACCATGGAGTGTGTTGTGGCCGGCGTGACGGCGTGACGGCGTGATGGCGGTCTCTGTATGCACAATTTATTGAGACCAATTTAGCTTGTCATAAAGCGAATTAATATAATCTTTGAACGCGACCCTCCGTCGCTGACGATCGGCGACGAGCGGCGGTGACCAGACACGTTGACTGCGATGCTCTCTTTAGTTCATTTTGTATGTTGCACTATGACATGAAACTTTTTCTCTCTTTGACATTCTCTCTTCTAATAAACGTTTTAATAAACCCTTTGCAATAGTTCCGTGGTCACGGACAGACCTACCCGTCGGGTTTCCAAAAATATATAATCTTTAAATATACGCAATTAATCCGGGTAAAACAGTTACATTTAAAATTCTCTCTGCTAATATAATAATTTAACGGAAAGAGCGTTACAAGCTCTT
Source organism: Heliconius aoede (assembly GCA_037355905.1). NCBI lineage: Eukaryota > Metazoa > Arthropoda > Insecta > Lepidoptera > Nymphalidae > Heliconius > Heliconius aoede. The sequence goes on along the minus strand of JBAIZZ010000207.1, from coordinate 88,449 downwards.
TAGAAACGGTGAATCACGGTAAATTGCACTATATTGCTGTGAAACTAAATTATTGAACCTGTTGTTACAAGGGAGCGACGGGATCGGACACGTGCTCGAGCGTCCCGAATTAATTACACCTTGCTCAGAGCTGGCGCTCTCCCTCCGACTATTTGCAACCGTCTAAGACTTTGAATGGAAAGTGCAATAAATGTAAATGTCTCAAATGCTACTGTTGTAAATAAATATTTCACTTCCTCGAGTGGGGATCGAACCCACAACCATCGCGTTACAGTCACACCCTTGTGCCGCTTCGCCACGACGGCCTCAATATATATATATATGTATATATATACCTATCTCATAATATTTAATCACTTGTATTATGTCTTAATCTCAAAGGTTATAAACAAAGTAAGCGTGGGGAAGTATTTGACGAGGGCGGGGGCGGGGGCGGGAACAGGGGCGTAGCGCCAAATAGCGCAATTGCTCTAATGAAAAGCTTCCTAATGTTCCTGGCGCTTCAGGAGTCGCGACGCGATACCTTCTTATATCAAATGGCACCACTCTGTCAAGTCGCTGAAGTTATATATATTTATCAAGAAATAAATGTTCATGGCAGTCTATGGCAAATGGTATGGCACTTCAAGTAGTTTACGTTGGTACTTCTCGACATAATTGTTGAATTTTTTAAATATTATTATGAATATTTTGTACTTTTTAGGATTCCATACTTTTATAAAGAAAAAGGAACATTTAAAAAACAATCTGTTATCCGTCTATATGTCTGTTTGTCTGTCTGCCCATACGTGTTGCCATTACTGGCGACGTGACTCTTCCACACGTACTTTAGTCGCCTCTTACGACACCGACAGTACCAGGGTGATCATATTCTATACCGGGACCACACGGGTGATTTTGGTATCCGGTTGAAATTGAACAAGTTTGTTTTTTTTTAAATATAATCATTATATATAAAAACAAATGTCTGTTCGTGTGTTTGTCTGTTCGCTATAGACTCCGAAACGGCCGAGTCGATTGGGGTGGAATTTCGAAGAGTTGCTAGATAGATCCGGAATCCAGAAACGTATTTTCTTTTATTTAACCTATTTGTCCGACGATTTTTGTCCCGCTAAGCCAACAGGTAACTGCACTAAACTTCGCACGAGCGAAGTGAGCGAGCTCAGCTAGTTATACTATAATAATTACAAGGATAAACATTGTAAAAATTGGTGTCAGAAGTGAGATTCCTCATTTATTGTTTACAGTAATGGAACTTGTTCCCAAGTTCTCTCTGCCTATACCCAGACGTACTCTGTTAAATGCGTGTGTGTGTGTGTGTACTATTAAATCATTTTCGTTTTTGCGTGTGTTAGAAAAATGGTAGAGAATATAAAAATAAATTATTAAAATGATAATGGACTGATCGAATAATAAGAGGGTAGTCATATCGAACAAATGTCAGAAGTGTGTTATCTTATCATTTACATGATGAGAAGCATGGAGCAGTGCCTCGGACTTGCGACCACAGGTGTAACACTCGCCGTCACTGCTCCAGCCCGGGGTAATTACAAATAGGACTTTAGGACATTAGGACACATTAGGACATTTGTAATTAAAATAATAATTGATTAACTAAATAGTTGAATATTCAAGGTTATGTGACGGGTTATGTGACGGGTTATGTGACGGGTTATGTGACGGGTTATGTGACGGGTTATGTGGCGGATTATGTGGCGGATTATGTGGCGGCACAAGTAGTGCACTTCACCACACTAGAGCCAAGACCAACCGTACAACGCTCGTGCGATGTTTTCATTATTTTTATAGAGTGTTCACAAATAAGTTGTAGGGTAGAATGAATAAGCATTGATGACGCGCCTCGTAGTGACGTGATCGGTATGTGTCGTTTAGAAATCTAAACGTTAATTTCATAATATAGCGACATATACTTCTTTGTTATTCAATGAACATTAAATAATAATAATAATTTTATAGTATATAATTAAAATATTTTCATAATTATAGAATAATTTGAATACTAATTAAATATTTACATACATGTCGCATTTACAGTCACCCGCTTGTTCCCGACTGGCCCCAGTATAAGCACTTACATTATGTTGTACATAATTTGTAGAAGAGTAACGTAAAATATAAACTCGTCTCGGTGTTCACAATGTGCCCACAGCCCCCACAGGTGCAGAGAATACTCCTCATATTTACTCCCCTCCTATAATTCGTCGGATCATAACGCAGCGAGCGTTATTCGACAATTTGCCACTCAAAAGACTTTGGGGTGAATTCTTCAAATATTTTCATTATCAATTTCACCCTTACAATTTGATTACGCGTAATGGAGGATGTAGGGAAGACGCGATAGGGCTCCGCTTATATCCTTGTACAAGTGTCCCCTCGTCGAATGCGAGTGCCGGCGACTGCCGAAAATAGCAAACAGCGCTTATTGTTAAACTGTGAACGATTAAGTCCTTAATTGTAAGTCTAACTTTGGAGCTTATTGTTTATTAACACAACTTCCGTCTCCCGCGCGGCTTCACCCGCTTCAACTGTGCAAATACTTTTTTAATATATAAGTATACTTAAGTAATTAAATGCATAAAGAAAAAGAAAATAAATTTATAAATTGTGTATATAAGTTATATAGGGTTATGGGATTATGATTAATGTATTATTTTATTTACAGGTGTAATTATTTTCTTCGTTTTAAAGCGGTTAAAGGAAGGTTTTAAGAAAAGAGTCTTTCGGTTCTTCATTTGATTTTACCGTACATATTAATTATTAGCTCATTGAACAGTTACTTCGTTAAAACAGACAAATTTCTTATTAATTGGATTATTGGATTAGAAACGGTGAGCGTCGACGACTGCGGAGCATGCAAGCAATATATATTTATGAGTATCGTCGTCGTCGGCGTCACTGTAATCGCGACTGTTATAGGTTTCTTCTCTGGTACACAAAATGCTTTGCAAAATATCGGAGAGCTGTTTTTTTATATCGTCAAGGTACTTTACAGCATATGTGTCCTTTATGACAGGTGTCGGTCCTCATCAACAGATTTGCCAGTCCGGGTGTAGGCCTGGACCTCATGACAAACAAAAGGCAAACATCAAACGTGACTACACATATTATACAACCCTATAGGCTGATCCGTATATTAATTTTATGGACAATTTATTATGATCTCGACAACGGGGCACCGGCAGCGTGCTCCGGGCGGGCGCCGGACGGGGGACAGAGGGAGCCACGTGTCACCTTATATTATTTATAACATTAAATAATAGTGTGTTACGGGCAATTATTGTGACGCACGAGCGTTATTAATTTTAAATGTGCTCAAACATCTTCCGTTAGATTTGTTATTTGTATCTGTGAATACGGCGCTGATAAGAACAGGAACAAAGTAAAGGTTCCATGCTATCCTTATAGCATATCGTTTATAATAATTGTATAATTGCTTACTCTGAATTAAAGTGAGCAAGTAAAAGCTTGTAGGCACAAACAAATCAATATCTCTCATTACGGAGGTCGTCGTGTCGCAGGGGGGCAAGGATGTGACTGTACCACGACGGTTGTAGGTTTGGTCCTCACGAGGAAATGAAATATTTTTTCTTTATATTTTCAATTGTTCGCTCTGGCACTACTCACAATGCCTCCAGAATTCAGCTGAAAATGGGGAACCGTGTGTCTTAACACTACGTACGTAACATCACCCGCTGTACGCGGGAAATACTTGAGGCTGATTTCAATTAGGATATTCTTATTGCATTATACACTAAATACCTACTCACATCAATTGAATCTTATTAGAAATAATTTACTTACCTGTCACAATTACTTAATTTTATAAATGCTATCTTCAAACTAACATGATACTAACTTATCTCGGAGACACTATCGAATAACTAATCTACAAATATCATTTTAATAAATTAAAATCGATATCGGAACCTGTAGCCTGTAGGTAGGTAGGTACCGACTAGAACAGGAAAGCGAACATAATACACAAATATAACAGCATAATATAGTATAGACAGTGAAATATTTTAGTGACTTCTTTGAACGTGGTGACAGTGCACTGTGCAAGACGGATGTCGCGTTCGGGCGCCCCACTGAGTCGACTGGGAACCGAACCCGTACAGGCTAGATGCGTATCTCTGGCCACGACATCAATCTTCATGTCGATTTGCCCTCCCCGCCTACCTCCCCTCCCGCCAGGCCTCGCCGCGGCCGTGACGCCTCATCATTTGTCAATCTCAGCATAAAAAATGATCCACTCAATATGTCAATAGAGACTCGCTAATCCACGACGTGACCTCGGGCAGAGTTCACCTCAACTACGATACGAGCATACGAGGTATACGAGACGATTCTAGGTATCTCAATATGCTTGATTTCACATAATGTGGAAGGTACTGTCATGTATGTATCAACAACGGTGAGCGTTGGTTTCCGAGCTTTGATATTAGAACTATAATATACTTACTTAAGGTTTTTAAGATATTAATGATTGAGGCTATTAGTAATACGATATTGATGGTTGAGCCGTCGAGGCTCATTATGTAAATGAACACGCGGTTAGACGGTACTACCTCTCCACTTGCACTTTACTTAGCTTGGAGACACCACGCCGCGCCGCTGTGGGTGACTCACATCGCGCAGTCGCCTACCTGTGCTGGTGGCAGTCGCCCGCAGCCGTCCCTCACACCCTCACCTCGGTATTACTTCATTCCGCCGCTCGCAGATCGAAGGTCGCGACAGTTCTCACGCAATTTGAGAATTCCAAAAATGCGAAGTGAACTCGCATTCGGTTCCCAGCGGAGAGCGATGCTCAGAGATAAGGGCGATAAATTTAATTAAAAGTAGTGTCACGGAGGGAGGTTCGCGGGCGCGGGCAAATTTGTTTGCTCCCGACTGGACTTGTTTTAATTAAGTGGCGGTGTCGGCCGCGGCGGCGCACAAAGACGGCCACGTCCGCTCCGACGATGCTCGGCAAAAAATTTAGCGAATACTTTGTCGGCCTTCTCCGGCCCGCGCCCTCCCTGCGCCGCTCTCCACTGCCCTCGACTGGCCTCGTCAAATTCCGTCTTTGTAAGTACTATTGCCTAATCACGCTTTTTACGACGCTGCATAACGAGCTCGGAGAAACTTGGGCCTCATACACGACTACTTTATGTGCTATTTAGAAATATTTTTATGTGACATGTGTCCTACTCAAAAATGAATTATGTGATATGAAGTACAATTTAGCAAAAATAACTAACTACTGTACTAGTAAATATAGCAATAAAAAAATAAGTGAAGTGACGAAATGTAAGACAATAGAGGTTGGTAAATTATTTAGTAGCGGTCCACGCGGGGCGCGGGGCGCGGGCGAGGCCGACACCGCCCGCTGCGCCGGCGCACACTGCGCACTGCGCACTGCGCCGCGTAGATGTTCATTAGGATAAGTTTTTGTCCCCTGTCTATTTTAATGTCACTTTAAAACGACAAAAACCTTGCTATACAACTAGCGAGTTGTAACCGTCGTTTAATAGACCGGGATTCAGGCTGGGATGAGCCATTTTGAGCTCATGTGGAACACTTGCTCAGCAGCAAACAGATTTTGAATATAACTTCATAACGGAGTCCCGCGGCCAAAACTTTTATAATAAATTCTGAAATAGTACGAGTGTAAGTGTTTCAGCGTGGGCAGGTGTCGGTCGCTGGTACACTTCCCCATATCTGGAATATCTGAATAGATAGCTCTCTAATTGTATCGAGCTAACCCCTGCGCGTTTTTTGCAGTTCCAGGAACGACCGCGCGGCATGGTCGGTCGGCGACGGGCGGCGGTGTCACCCATTATAAATTCCGTTCCAATACAAATATATGAATGTCGCGACCAAGGACGGCCCGAATGCCTAATGTTCGGTTCCAGATATTACCTAAATACTTGGATCTAATACGGCGATTAATCTCCATCGGGCAACATTTGGTAGTGCATGCCTGCGACTAATTAATATACGTGTGGGAAACGCGGCGACCACGGCCCGCGGCCCCCGGGCTCCGGCTCCTGCCCCCGGCCGCCGGCACCCGGCACACGGGACACGGGATGGGACAATTTATATATATTTCAATAAATTTTTCAATGGAACTATAGCATCTTAAAAAGTAGCCGCTTCGCATGATTTTAAAAATTTAATTTTATTTCTTTTCATAAATCTTTACTTTTTTTATACTACTACAGTATCGTATATGTATCTCTATTTATAACAGAAGGCTATCCTTCTATTGTCGACATTTTTGGTTTTTTATATCTTTCATATCGATTATAAAGCTAAGAAAGCACTTAGAAGAGTTCTTCGGTCGGTTTGTTCGCCTAGGGCTTAGAGGTAGATATGTTTCTTTGGGCTTTCTATAAAGTTTTCAAAAAAAATTAAAAACAAGAATGACAAATTACTTAATATATCCATTTAACTTCATGGCATGGCAATAGTTCAAAGCCTAAAGCCACTCATATAATATTTTCATCAATATTCTTAAGTCGAGAGTCGAGTCGAGTCGAGAGAGTCGATCACTTATCTTCCTATTTTAATGAACTATAAAAGAAGAATATGCAATTAATAGTTTTTAGTCTAACATAAATATTAAATTAAATGACAACATTGGTTCCTTTAAAAAAATTATAAGGATTTATTTGTCGGGAACAGCTGTTGAAAACAAATTTTAATTGCGAGTCGATAGTTTATAGAAGTCGATGTGTTGTTCAGAGGACGCTATGATGTGAATACATTTAATATACGTTACATTCATTTAATAGATAGACTGTTCTACTTTCGTAAGATTTCTTTCCTTTTCCATGTTTTGTATTTCTATTATTCATATCAAGATATTCTCAAATAAGTGTGTGTGGCTTCATAAGAGCGGAAACTAAGTGGAAGCTAAACGTGGGAACAGAGCCGTAAGCTCTTCTAAAGAATATAACTTTAATTACATATTATTATGAAAGAATAAAAAGAATGTTTCATTTCTCCGTAGTAAGTATAGATGATTCTATATTGCGTCAAAAAAACAGTTTTAAGTATTATTTATACTGTCAACAGTAAAATGTCGATAATAATTTGGTGTCCATCATACAGTGTAATTATGAACATTTTAAATATTTTAAGTCAATAGTCAGGAGAAAGACATAGAAAATTGTTGTTCTTGGAGAAAAATATTTAACATCTATAAGAGTGTTGGTAATTTTTCAAAAGTGGTTATAAGCATTTAAGAAATGTCTAAAAAATAACGACGAATATGCGACACCAAACAATCCCCAATATTAGTTCACGACATAGCTATTCTATGTGGTTGTCATTGTTATCTCAATATGTATGTTATCGTAATATGTCTTTTGTTCAAATTAATTCTCTAAAATAAAGGAAGCACTGAAATGTGATCGTATCTTTATGAGGACATAAATACTTACCAAGGCTAGCTTTGTTATTGTATATAAAGTACCTAGTAAATAATAGTTCAAAAAAATTCTAACTGAAATTGACGAATGCTACAACATCAAAATAAATCAAATCATCTTCACGCTGTATCTCGCACACAGCAGAGAGGTAGGCAGAGAGAATTGCGAATTGATATTGCGTGCTGAATGGCGGAACTTAACGCCAGGATTTTGCCTTGATGCCGTCACGTTACAGTCACACCCTAATGCCGCTGCGCCACGACGCAAACAGGGCACCGATAAGCACCAGAGTACCGATTTTATATATAACTATGGGTATGTGCCCACCCAAGGACGCACCCATATTGATGGGTGCCGCTAGACCATCACGACAAAAGAGCCAACAACACCCTGATGTCGTTGCCCGGCCTTGCAGCCGGGTGTCAGAGTTTATCGCATTTGCCAACAGATTGATACATTCTGTCATAAACACTATTTGGCTGTATGACAGACGTCATCGGCGGTAAGGCCGCCTCATGCGGGACTCGACCCTAGGATTGCGGCCGTCAACAGAGCGATGAATAGTTTTCATTTAATGTTTTTACGAAAAGTATAGGTACGTCCAAATGGCATGCTATAAAATACGAAGAATTCGTCATTAAATTTCCTTGGTCGAAGTTTCACTATACGAGTACATGGGATATAAAAACGATGAAATATCACCGTACAATTTTCAATTAATTTTTTGTCACAAAATGCCTTATTGTCACCTATATAATATAATATATAAGAGATAGTTGTATGGTGTCGTGGACTTTTTTTAGAACTAATAAAATTGAATATTTGTGTCGTTCAACGTACTGACATATAATTAATTAGTGTTGGGGGGGTGAAGGGGGGGGGGTGCTTGCAGGCCTCGGGGATGCAGGTGGCGCGCGCCGGGGGACGGAAGCAAATTACGTCTCTATCGAGCGACATCGGACGTTTTTGTATAATTTATGGTGGCACATCCATAGCGGGACGCGGGTTAGACGAGAGGGAGGCGGTGTATGGCGGTGTATGGCGCCGCGAGTAAATAATGACGTTTAATAATTGATTAATCGGCGAGGCCAGGAGCTGTCGTGCGGTGGAGATGCTATCGCGCACTCCCGCAACCGCGCCCGCCCCCGTGCCCGCGACCGCGCCTGCGCCCGCGCCCGCCCGTGCGGCAAGATGACTCGCTAATTAATTCAAATGAGTGTCCTCCGCCGCGGCCGCCCCGAGCTGGAGCTCTTGATTTACGTGATATGATCGATCTCATTGATTTGTAGGTGCGCCTCCGGGCGCTGCTTCTAGCTCCGGATTGGATTTTGATACTTTACAAAACTATGTATGTAATAAATGTGAACACCACAATAAAGGGATTTTGAAAACATTTTTAAATTGGCGTTAGTTTTGTATAAAATTTCAAATTCAGACTTTAAAAATATTTCATTGAACACATGTTTAATGGCTTATTTAATAACTATTCGTTTGAGTCGGAGGCAGTATTCTATTCAGTAAATTGGAATTAACAAATAGAATTTTCGACACCACGCCTCTTCGCGTCTTGAGAAATACCGAAGAATTAACTTTACCTTACTTATAGAATAAATTATAATATTTCATATAAAGTAATTAATTAAAATTTGCGAATCAAATAACTAAATATCTGTATTTTGTATGTTAGATACAAGAAATAGCATCAAGAAGCGTCATGTGCAGTACAGCTCCACTACTAGAGTACAGCCTACGATCGGTGGCGAAGACAAAGAAAGAAACCCTTTTATTGATTTACAGTCAAGATCGATCGCGATAACATCGTCGGCACTGGCAGTGCGCCCGGCGACTGCCGCTAGACTAGATTTTACCTGTGGTTTCCCCCGTGAGGAATAAATAATTATTTCTGACCGTTCGGCAACGTAGTACGTTCATGTAATGTAACCCATAACCCATAGCCTTCCCCGATAAACGGACTATCAAATACAATAAGGTATTATTGTATCCTGCATACAGCAGAGGGAACCAAATGTTAAGACACACCGTTTCCCATTTTCCGCCGAATTCTGGTGGCGGAACTCGACTCCACATTTTGCCTCGACACCAGAGCAATAAAATTAAAATATAAACCTAAATAAATATCTCCCCTCGAGTGAGGATCGTGTTTTGTATAAAATTTAAAAAATCTGTAATTTTAATGACATACTGGTATTTATTAAAATACAAATTCATTAAAAAAAATTATTCAAAATACAAATAGAGTTTTACAACCTTCGAATGAAAACAATGCTACCACAGGCTCGGAAGGCAGTTCTCCTGAGAAGAGAGAGAAGAGAGAGCCGCCAAGACACTCAACAGTTGCTCTTTTTACTATTGATATTCTTTTCAATTTTACTGTTTGTTACAATGAGGCCAGTCGTTGCACAGTAGTTGTAACCGCTTTGTGGGTTTAATCTCCACTCGAGGACAAGACCAATGTGTGGACGGGGTTGTGGAGCAAAACAAAGGCAATTTTGTTACAATACTAAAGTTAAAGCTTTGTTAAAGCTTTGCTTCGTCAAAGAGTTGTTTTATTAATGTCCTTGTTCTATTGTACACTGTTTATAAATAATTATTCGTGTGATGATGGAAAAACTCTAGATTATATGTTTATAATATAATATAGACCGTAATTGCAAGATTACAGTTTGTTGGTGCACAGAAAGTAAGCTTCTGATACAACGCAGTCGTAAGATATGAGCATTTGTTATCGCTTTTGCTTCATTTTGTCTGAAATTCACCGCGTAATCAAAACTTATACTGTCCCGACGGTACCATCAAAATCTCAAATATTTCCCGCACCATCCTGAAATGAATAGTGAACTGAAGCGGGCGCAGCGGCACTGGGGTCGCCAGTGCTCCTGTAATAGGACGTGCAGGCTCGGTGGCAGGCGGCGACGGTGCGTGCTTCACACTCATTCTTCAGCGGCGGTAGTAATTAATTAATGTAGTTTATGAGAGAGAGCGCGTAATAGCGCCGCGCTACGTACCAAATGTATGTGTTCTATATAAATTCCAAGTCGTTATCTTGCATTTATCTTCCGAATTTGTATTCGACACGTAATCGAACTCCATCCCTCCTACGCGCTACTTGTGACGCTCGGCGGCGATAGTTCCCGAACAGTTTAATATATCTAGACCATTATATCTTATCTGCGACATTACGTGCCTCGAGCATTGTGCTCACACGGAAGACACTTTCTTGCGTAGACATAGAGCCCACATTGTGGGCAGTGCGCCACTCTGCTCCTCATCAGTAATTAACATCGGACAGGTGCCGTCAACTCGCTGCTACCGAACATTGATCGGTTTCTGGAACTCATCGAGCTCTACCTGTCCGAGCTCGAGGGATAATACGTTTTTTCCTATAGTGTCCCTAACAGATAGTTCAAGCATTTTATATTTATAGGCACCTATTATAATTGCAAGTTTTATAATACGTAAACATCAAGATTATAGTAGATATTTTCTTTCCCTTTTTAACGCGTAAATATAATATTATAATCTGGGTCGTAACAATTTGCTTACCACTAAGCATATAATGCCTGTCCTATATAAATTGCATGGGTATTTTATAGAAGCACACAAGTGGTCGCTCTCTGTGACAGGTAAGTTGAAGAGATGCCGTAGAACTGTGACACTGCGCACAGCGCAAGTACGTTGTCCTGTATACCGGCCGGAGCGTCGCCGCCGATGTTTATATTAATTGCTGATAATTGTCCGCGGCGCTCGTAACGCTGCCGCAAGATGGCTGCGGCGGATGCCGTAATTACTTTCGTGGAACC
>JBAIZZ010000207.1:50704-77182 GCA_037355905.1 Heliconius aoede | reverse complement strand
CGTCCCTGCTGCGGCGCATGAGGGTCAGTCACAACAGCATTCTGAAGACAATCACGGCCCGCCTAGATTGTTATATCCAAAAACATTGGATAGAAATCATGATGGGCCAAATGAAATAAAATAAAATATATTAATATACAAATTAACTATGACTAACATAATTCATATGAAATATTGTTACTAACGCACTAACACTATATGGATATTAATCTGAAATAAATTATTTTTATTTATTTTTTTATTTTATTACTGGGAATGCCTGAATGACGTTAATTACACATCCACACGTACCGAGCGCACTGTGCTTGACTGTAGATAATCGGAGCTTTATACATTTAACGAATGATATAAGAATAACAGTTAATTGAGGCCAGTGGTGGCGCAAAGGCACAAAGTGTGACTGTAAAACCGACTAGTTGAGGGTTTGATGCCCACTCGAGGAGATGTAATATTTATTTTAATTTATATTTTCATTTCTTCGCTCTGATGTCGCCACTCAACACTCCAGAATTGGTCTCCAGAATTGGTCTGAAAATGGAGATGAAGTGTCTTAACACTAAATACCCACTGCCTTCCCCGCTGTGGGCAGGATACAGCGTGAAGATATAAAAAAATATGTAAGAGATATTTACCAAATAAACCAGCAGCTTTTCGCACAGCGCACTGCACTTCTCGGAGCATGAACCAACGCTATGTTCGCTATGTACCAATAAGTAATCATGCCTACATATAGGTACATAACATTCTCCATCATAATTAGACATACGTGAGATACGATCCACGCAGGTACCAGGCAGGCACCTACTCGCGTCGTATCTACAGAGTGACAACGCGGCGTACGTGTTCAAGAAATGTACAAAAATTAAATTATGTAATTAAATGTAATAGAAATGTGTAGAAATGTACTTTAATGAAAGCAAAATCCTGAAACATCTTATAGTAAATATGGGCCAGAAAAAATAAGATTGGTAAAGGTAGGGCTCGCCCACCGAGGATTTGGAGAAAAATTAGAGGTCTATTTTTCTGAAATTTAGGCTTAGCATTACCAGAGCCCTTTCATCTAACACCTCACTTGTACTAGCGGCTTTAATACCAAATTCTACCCTCGTTTCAAGGTTAGTATTTTTTAGTATTTAACCACAAATGTATAATTTTTTACTAAACTAATATTACCTGTGAATGCTAGTTTCCATTTTATAATTCTAGGTTTACCGAACCGAAAGAATATCCTTTTAAATTTGATTCCAAATTCCATGAGTGTCGAAATACGTATTTTTTGCTATATAAATGGACATATCTTTTTTAAAAGTGTAGTAATGAAAATATGAAATACTTCATTTCTTCGAGTGTGGAACGAACCCGCAACCTACCGCGTTTAGTTAATTTTTATTAATAAGTTGTTCATGTCATACAGACTAACGTACACGTACGTCCGGCTGCCGAGTAAAGATCTAAAATTAGTATACATAATTTAGCAGAATAATATCTTGTGTTAGAGAAAACTATTTCATTAATATTCGTAGTAAGTGCCGGCCCCGCCACCATCGGTAGTGTCCGCAGCTGACGTCACGGCCTAGTGCAGTGGGCGTGGCGTGGGTCCCTCCCACCCTGGAGGAGGGTGGCACGATACCACTATAGACACTAAAGTATCTACAGATGTGGTCCGGTGACTGTGCGCATGCAAATCTGCTCTGAGCGAGGTGCGATAAGATCGAAGTACGTTGCTCGAGACAACAGAATAGTCCCTAATGGACATGGACGGCACTAAGCACTTGTTTGTTTATTTGTATACCTACATATAAAACTGTTCCGTAGCGCACTGAACAAGAACTACCCGACAATACGTGTGACGTTCCGCATGAAATAAAAAGGTCACTTTGAATTTCTCTTTTCCTTTCCTTCATTTATTTGTCCTTTAAATATTCTTGGATATTCAATGTTTACTTATTAAATAAATTAAGTTTATTTAAGGTGTGTTTGCACAAAAACTAACAGTAAGCAAGTGTACGAGCGTGCGATGTAACATTACAGGTGTGAGGAACCTTTGCTACCAGCATTAACAACATTAATGGTAATTTTATAGAAAGTGTTCTAAAAGAGGTGCTTATCTCGTACTCGTGCGCACACTGTACACTGTACACTGTATACTGCATAAATATTACTATTTATACTTTTCGCATAGTTTAGTTATACGAGCAGATAAGGCCGCTGAGGGTTGTTGCGATAGAGCCCTTTCATTATGGAGATCAGCTCGACGCCGCAGTAACACAGGCATTCCCAATGTACTCTTTTGTTTGTTAAACATTATTTAGATCAATAGTTTTCTGATAATTATACAATTAAGAGAATAAAAAAAGATACTTACTACAGATATTACTGCTTGTATTATTGGCAAAATAGTAAAAAATAAAGCATAAGTCAATGTGCTCAAAGGCGGATTTGAACTCGGATCGTCGGCGGACATCTACATATACACACGCAGGAGTAAAATGCTAGGACCTATTTAGTGTGTCTAATACCCACAAGCATCGCGTCACTGCGACACGGTGGCCGAAGAAAAATTGATACATAAAGATAAATACAAAAAATACAACGTCAATTCCGTTTACGACTTCAGTGTTTCATCTAAATATGAAGTTGTTTTGCTATCGCCTCTGATCTCTGACAGAATGCGGGCGATGGCACCTACCTGACGGCCATCATAACTTACTCCCGAACCCTCTGTAGTCTACACTCATCTCTCTTAAGATGGAAATAACCAATCTTATTTTATTTATAGTCAACATGAATTAAGTATATAATCTTTTTATCTCTTAATTTATGTATCTAATACATGAAACTCTTCCGCCACCGCGTGGTTTATGACTACACAACACACAACACACAACACATACGAACCTTATTGACCTTGGAACTCGGAACTTGGCATCAAATAGGAATAAGGGAAGCACTAACATATATTTTCTCTTAATTCTTGCGAAAGAAAGAAAATAGGATATCCCATGTTAAATACGTTAGGTTCATTCAAACAGACCTACGGCCGACAAGCGATGTGTCCTAAAAACAAATGTGTATAACCATTTTTTAAACAATATTTAAGTAGCAAAATATCTCTACGTAGGAAATTAAAACTATCTGTGAATTGAATTTCTCTTCTGAGAAATGGAATTTATTCATTTGTACTGTAGTGTACAGTGAATTAACCTCGTCTGCTAATATTTGACGTCAACCCAAATTCAAACCGACGTCCCACTGATTACCTCCTAAGTGTTAGATCGATAAATCAATACACACTTAAGTACCGCCGCCGCTAACAGCATACCAATACATTTACAATTTACATAATATAAATACTTAAGTAATTAAATATATATTATAAGGAACTGATAAAGACACCTGGAACCGTTGCCAACGGTACTTGCTTAAGTTTAAGTAGTTTTTTTGGAAAGGAGGAGGAAGTGGCGTCGAGGGGGAGTTGCCACGTTGAGGATTTATGGTGTTGTGATGTATGGAGATTTATACTGTATCCGCCTGCTTTAGTGGATACTAAATGTATATCACCGACATGCAGACCCGGCGATAGAACTCGAAGTCGCATTCCGTTTATAGCAGGTCGTTACCGTTGGTTCATGCTGCATGTATTCGTTAAAGTTACTACTAGGACTCTATAAAAAACTTGTAAAAGGAGAGTTTAAAGAGTGATACGGAATGTGTTGACATTAAGCTCTCTCTATCAACACATCTATGCGGAATGTGGTGGGCGGTGAACGTTGGAGGGGGTGCGGGGGAGTTTCAGCGCGGCTTTAAAACTTCTTAATTACTCAATATTCCAAAGTCACATTCAAAGTGAAAGTTTATAACACATACACTACCGTGTCAGTGAAGTCTTTATTATGGAAAAAGACGAGACAAGAGAATGTACGTGTTACCTGATGCTTAGTGGCCAACGCCATCCACGACCACTTATAACACCAGAGGAGCAGAGGAACAGGTGCGTTGCCGGCCTTTTTCTCCCCGTCCCATGATGAATGCGGTAGAGAACGCACAGCGTAGCAATTATATCACCGTACAAAACTGGATCTGTATTTTTGTAGACATTCTTCATTATTTATTAATGAATGTGTAGTAAAAGAGATCAAAACGTAAAAGAAGAAAAATGACATGTTTATATTTGAATAAATCAGTGACAGATTTGTGTAATCGTATTTTAAGGAGCATCAGAGTGTGAATCGTGCGCACTCCGGTCGTGTTTGGTCGCGTGCCAGTCACATCAAAGGATAGTCTTACAAGTGTACTGCGCGAATTAAACACCTAAATTACATCTAGCGATAATAAATGAAACCTGCTTTCAGTTCAACCGCCAGTACTCAGATATAGCCAAACATTTGTCCGCTATCTCACCTGGTGGTAAGTGACGACGCGAACGATGGTGGAGCATGCTTACCTGGGTAATGCCTATACACTCTTGCCTTGAAAAGGGCCAAGTTATACTTGACGGGAAACAGATCAGCAGGCAGGGAGTTCCACTCTTTAGCTGTTCGCATTAAGAAAGTAGGGGCGAAGCGCTCCGTACCGTACCGTAAAGTTGGTATATCGACTTCGAATATGAACGCGGACAAAATTAACCCCCAAACACCATTATTATATTTTACAAAAAGTTATCCTAGACATAACTAGCGTCTACGAGAACTCAATTAAGAGGAGCCCTTGTCCCGTCCTGCGACGCCGCAGGGACTGCAAGTGTTCGCGGCTAACGACCGTGTCTTAAAAATAAGCAACAGCATAACCAAATCTGTTCAATTGTTTCCCCGAGATTACGGCGACATTCCTCGCGGGATTTATTGTGCAGCCCTGCCCCCTCGTCCCGTCCCCCGCCCGCGTACAACACGGCCCACGACCGATTTAGTTCGGATTAAAACAAAGGTAAATGTCGCAGAGTATATTTAGCGACGTACTACCGTCCCTCCCCCAGCCTCCCCCGGCCTCCCTCGCCCTCGCTCTATCGCCGCTACTTCCAGAGCTCTTTAAATCACCCATTAATGTTACAGAAATAATAAAATACCGCTCTAGCTGCTGTCCGCTTCGAAACATTCATTAGTTATCTTAATTGTATAAAACTCATATTTAGTCGCTTTTTATTTTACTTTAGGAATTGGCGGATGACCTGTTATCGTTTTTGGTGAAATATTTGGCAAAACATAAGCGATGCCGCATACCGCGACCGGACGTGCAAAATCCGCCCGTCGCCGCCCGATCTGCCGCGGGCGGGCGAGTTGGGCGGGCGAGCCGGGCGTGCTCAGGGCGACCACGGCACTCCGCGACACAATGAGGCAGTAATGTCAAGTGCCAACAATGTGTCACTCTCAGTGTACACACACATACATCCCGCAGGTACGTGGGTAGGGACGCAGGTTCCACTCCTGTGTTGGTTATTTAAATACCTCATCGTATTTGATTATTTTCTTGTAACACTACACACAGAAATGAGATAATTAGATAAATGAAAAAGGGAGCAGAACGACTGGCGTTACGAGCCATCTCTCGCCTCACATTGGTCACCTTACCGACACCACCAGTAAATAAAGCGCGAACACACTATTATTATGCAAATATAGATAGTGAACACATCCCGTGTTGGTTGATTAGCAACCAGACGAGGAGGCGAGGAGGCGAGTACGGGATATAGCGTGAAGCACCACGAACGATGCTGGTGTTTTTTGATTGTATTTAGTTAGTAGCTTAATTAGAAAGATAGATAAATATTCATTTCAGCTTCAGACAAACAATCAACGAGGTGAACCTATAAGGAATCTATTTTAATCTTTAAAATATATAGCTTTTATGTTTGATAGGTACACAATTCGTAATTCCAATAACCACTTAATAAGAAATTAAAAAACCGCATATTAAATTAATAGAAATCGACCGCAGAATTAAATTTTAAACTTTAAATCTTTTAGATAATTAGTTTGGAGTAGTAGTGTCTGCCCATTAATAGTGTCTATTTGTAGATGTTGTCGAAAGCCGAACTTAACGCGTATTTATTTAATAGTTCCGTCGTGCGCGGCTTAAGCCGCGAGGGTCGTGGGGGGGGGGGGGGGGGGGGGGGGATGTCACGACCCTAGATTACGTGCGCGAACCTATGACACTAGGATTACATGTAATCCGTTGTTAATGTCACTTTGTCGGTTACCTCAGTATTTAACTTAATACTAGCTATTACCTGTGACTTTACCCGCGTGGGCGGATAGAAGTAACTCCGAGTTTTGTTGTGAGGTAACTCTGATCGCACCAGGTACACTACACTGTGTTGGACCGAATTGATAATCATCATATATTACAGCCTCCCTCGTTATACAAATTATCCAATACAAATAAAATTTCAATTTGAACCAGTAGATCCTGTGCTTTATAATAAATAATATTATATACATTATTAATATTATCTATAGGTACAAACCTGTAGACGTATAAACAGTACAGACTAATCACTAAATATTTAAATGAATGACTTAGTGATATCGAACAGTGTTACCTACTGTACTGTTTATACTACAGTTAGTTCCCCACTTGACCATAGAAATATTGGGACTTGCGAACACAGATGTAGGCTTCAGGAGCCCCTTTACCGAATAGTCGAGGTTACCCTGTAACGGAGCACAAGTAGTGCTCCAAACCGCGACAGAGCCAAGACCGCCCATATAACGCCCGTGCGGCGTTTTTATTATTTAGCTAACAATGTAGCGAGATTTTTAGGAGACTTGTAACTAATATTTCTCCTATCTGTAACTCATCGGCAGCAGGCGCAGTATGGAGTAGCGAGCAGCAGCTAGTATGGTATAAATTCCTCAGCTTCATATGTAGTTTAATTAAGGACATACCTAGCGCATGTTAATGGCGCGCGTGAACGTGATGTGGCAACAATTACAGCAAGTAGTGAAAGAATGGGGAAACCATTAATGTTGCCATTCAGGTGTAGTCACCAGCGGCGCTCACGGAGACTGCACTACTTCCTTGCCTTGGTAACTGCAAATACTTTTTTTTTTATGGGAGAGGACAAGGCAAACGAGCGTTCGGGTCACCTGATGGTAAGTGATCACCGCCGCCCACGACCCCATACAACACCAGAGGAGCCACAGGTGCGTTGCCAGCCTTTAAGGTGGAGATGAAGGGCACCGGGGCCCGGCATTACCTAATGCGAAACGCAGTGGCAGCAAGGGCCACTGCTTCACGCCGGTTTTAAATGTCGGGGGTGGTATTAAATCCGGTCGAGTCTGCCCATGCGTGTTGCCATTACTGGCGACGTGACTCTACCACACGTACTTTAGTCGCCTCTTACGACACCAACAGTACCAAGGTGATCCTATTCTAAGCCGGGACCACACGGCTGACTTCACCAGAGCGAAGAAAATGAAAACATAATTAAATATTTTCTTTCCTCGAATGGGAATCGAACCCGCAACCAGTCGATTGTGCAGCACAATTTGTACCAGTGCGCCACGACCAGCCTCAAAATACTTATTTGGGACGACAGATACCTGTCGCTGATGATGGGATTCAGTGTTCAACAGATGTGGACGTGGTGAGTACATGTTGTGCATGCGCCTAGATTTAAAGCATTTAAGTTTTAATCGCTTCCCATGCCCAACCAGTTAGAATGCGTAACGTAATGTTTGTGAAAAAATGCGTATTAGTTTTAATTACCTGACCCTGCGGTCGCTCGACACTCCTGTACCAGCTCACGCTCCACCACACTATATACGAGCAGGAACGAAGAACGTGGCCATGATTGGTAGAGTTACCGCGTAACACACATAAGTGTGATCGTCCGCCGTCTCTTACGTGTTCAATATATATTAGTTTATGTGCACAGCTTTACTCTGCCATATTAGGCTACTTTAAATTATATTTAAGAAATAAGTATCCCTTTTAGGTGATAGATTTCAAAAGGGCTCAGGGCATTAACAAAAAATACTCGAAAAATTGGTACTTTTCAGTTGTTTCGAGAGTTTACATGTGTACTGTGTAGGTGCATACACCTAGCGGAGCAATAGGTACATACATACAGCAGGGCTCCCTGTTCAACGAGTGATATTATTTACACTTTTATAGCTATAAGCTGAAGGAACTACATCTTATACATTTTACTCTAAATTGCAAATCCTTTGAAAATATATATATATATATATATATATTAAATTTATAGACGACGGTTCCTGAGACTGCCCTCCTAGTGGTGACCCGCACGTAAAGGCGGGCACACATTATTGATTATCTTCAAATACCTACACAAGATATATGTGGTATGGAGGAGGGAAGTTGTAGGACACCTAGTGTATACAGGGTGGGCGACGTCGCACGACCACCTCTACCTTTCGCATGCGTGTTCATGACGTTTCTAAATGCAAAACCGTCACGGACAGAAAATGTAAATAAGAAATATATCAGCTTCACGCTGAATCCCGCACATCGCAGTGTAGGCCGAGAGAGTCTAGAGTTAAGACACTCTGTTCCCCACTCTGTTGCACCGCCGAATACATAAATATGTGCTACGTATCGGTTGATTCGATACACAGGTATGTCCTTATGAATCAATATGGCTATTGAATAATGTTATATTTGCTACCACAAACTACAGTGGTGTGCTCTCGCCTCTATAAATCTAGATTCCAGCTTCCACCGCAGGTGACTCCGCCCCCTTCGACACACTCGCTAGTGCTTATATCGTAGCTGAGTTGCAGCAGCAGTGCATAGCTACTACCTATAGGTGTAGGTGTGTGTGCGGCGACGCCTACAACGCCTGTTAAGAAACTTCTCCGCGATCGCACCCACCACCAGAATCTAGATGGCTAAATAGACTGTTTGTGTGGAAGGCTGTAAATGTATGGAGAATAATAAACATATTTTGTAAGATCATAGCTATCTTTTACACTTCTATAAGTGACAGTAGATATATTTGAGCCGCACTTGCTTTCGCTTGCCTACAATGTACAGATAAATAAAGGTAAAGATATTTATTAACAAGTAACATGTACAATTTTGTTACATCTGATGGTACCCACACTTGACGTTTAATGTTGACACTCGTCTTACAAAGAGTTAGTTCTGTAATTTGCATACTTTGTTTCCCCATCACCGTGTGCTGCAGCAGAGGCGGCCAACACACTCATGTACGTATTCTTTATTAAATATATATTATTAAGATTTGATCGTTCTGGCGTCGAGGCAAAGTGCGGCGTTAAGTTTCGCCACTTGAAACGCAATGTCTCGGGAAATCTTATTAAACTTAAATATTTGAATTTAAAGCTGTAAATATTTGATATAACAAGTTATTATTCTGTGATTGCTTCCAAAAAGGACATCTAATTATTTCAGTTTTTTAATCAAGATCCAGCTATGTGCGTTATATAAAAGCGCATTATAAACTGCTAGAAACATTTATAATGTTCGCACTATAAAGCCTCTAAAGGCACACCAGCTCTATTCACGGTCGCCATAGACTAATTTAGGAGTATGCCAAAACAATATTCCCTTAAATAAGACCCGCGGGCCATTGTCTCATTCCTTAGCGAGGTGTAAGGCCTATAAAGATATCAACCTGAATCGATTGTTGCCATCGGACAGTAGGGAGTCCCCGCCGCCGCCGCCGCCGCCGCCACCGCCACCGCCGCGACCGCCGCACTCTAGAATCGTACCTTCGACTCTAGTGATAAGGGTCACTGCGCGTATCATGCAGTGCTGACACACTGCATACCTATGTGCGCTTTTGTCGTACAAATTATTTAAAGTAACGATATCGATGTTACGCCGCAACAACACATCACAGCTCTTGAGTAACTCCGATACCGTCTTCAATAAGTAAAAAGCATAACTTGATAACAATTTAATTCAGAATATTTCTTATACAAACCTTTAATACTATTATCAATATGTACTTTTAGGTTTGTAGTCAGTGCTAAGGTGACCTAAGTAAAATAACATTTAATATTGTAAACGCGTTATATAAATACTGAAAAATTACTACACAAATAGAAAACACTATTTGTGTTATTCTTTAATATCTATCCGATACAATAGATGTTAGAATTCTCTGTTGTTACATTAACTTAGAAGCATCGAGTAGATACATTCTTTTAACTGTTTAAGCTCCAGTAGGTTCGTGTAAATACATTTTAAATTGTATTCATGTTACAACAGAATTCATTATAATGTCATTGTCTTTAAAATGAACATCTCATTACGATAGGGCGATAGATTTGTATTCGTTTTTTATGACAACAATTAATAAGAGAGCGTGACAGCTGTGACAGCTGCGCGGGACAAGGACCGCGAAGTACGAGTACTTATGTCGGTAGAAGCAGATCATAGAGAAGAGACTTTCTTGAGACGTTTCAGTTTTGAGACAGCTGGAAGAGAGCGAATAAAGTGTGAGACAGCTAGTTAGCTGATATTTAGTTAGCTGACATCTACAGTAAAAGGTTATGATAATCTACAGCACGAAGCGACGTTCCTTCGTTCTTTATGTCAAAAGACAGTGAGACAAGCAACGAACAGGCCAAAATTCAAAAAATTATATTATGGTACCCTGTTTAAATATCCAGTCCCAGTGACGCGACACTCCGCCTCAGCCACAAATAGACACGACACGTGACAGATGTAGAGACGCCGTGATTTACGCAGGAATGTATCTGTCTTATTAAATACGTGTTCTTAATGAGATCTTACATAATTACATCGGCCGGGAGTCCGGAACCGGCGCGGCGCACACGCGGCGCACATGTGCACTGTTACACGCTAAAATATACTCAAAACGGGGGTGACAAAGAGCCAAGTCACTATTTATTACATTCGAGTCATTAGTAGGCGTGGGCGTCGCTTCGGTCGCGCTCTGTCGCGGATAACGGTTTGTTTGTTTGACGAGAGGCCGCGCTCGGGTTTCTGTCGCGCCGCTAATGAAGAGAAGCGCGCGGCGGCTCTTAGAGCTTGCATACCAGCCCTGCCCTGCCCTGCCCTACCCTGCCGTACCTGCATGTTGAACCGCCCGCCTCCAGGGTGACGTTTATCTGCCTGATGACGACTCTAGAAGATCCACTCTAAAACTGAACTTATAATAAGTACTTATTTGTTTAAAAAAGCAAAAGTAGCCACTGTCTATATCATGTCAGTTATATTGTATGTAGCTGAGAACATCCATTATTGAAGAATATTTTGATCCGATATCATCCAATTTAAACATTTTAATTAAATTTATGGGCGTGTTTCTATTATTCATTCGTCAATAACATATTAGTAAATATCAGGCGCCACGAATACTGTGACAGCACGACGATTCACGAAGATTGTAGTTCAGATGTGAATGTCAAGCCACTTTCGACCTTGAAATATTTAAATAAGATTCACAATACTTCGAAGTATCTGTACACATCAATTGCCAGTTTAATATTCTAGCAGAATAAAGCCGCGGCGGGTTTTGTCAAGTCATTACCTTCCCTCGAAGTTAACTAAACAAATCAACCAGGTTAAAGTGTCTCCATGAAATTGCAGGTGGAGACGTGGAGAGAGGAGTTGAGACACGGCGGTAGGTGATTACCTTACTAGAGCAGATTTGTACACTTTCGTATATACAATATGGATATTTAAAAATACAACTGTCAAATCTTTTTGTTCCAGCAACAGAGACGCGCGTACGGGATACTCGTATCCCTATTGCTTTTACTTCGCGATCCGCCTAAAGTTCGCTGTGAGACAGCGTTAATGAAAAGTTCGTTAAACCTGAATAAAAATAAAGTGTTAAGATGGAATCTGAAATACTCACTGCGATCTTATCTAGTAATTATTTTCCGATATATATAATATCCGATGTATATAATAAAATTCCGAAAAAAAATATAAAAGGATACATATTTATTCAAGTTTTCACAATTAATTTATCTATAGTTATGAGGTCTAATTGAAGTACTTAGGTAGGTAGTATAAAATTTAATGTTTGTTTTTAATGTAAGTATCTGCATAATAGATATGTGGCACGTCGCTACACGTTCGTCACGGTACTTGGCCAGCGAGGGGTCTCGGTGCCAACGGGCTGTCTCTATGTTGTTTTTATTACTCTGTAACCATTTCAATGTTTACAAACTATACGTAAAAGGACAAAAATTGAGTGGTTTTCTACGAATGAGGAAGTATCCACCTACCTGCATTAGCAACTTATAAAAGTTTAATAGCATTTAAAATAAATGTACGTAAATTAACATATCAGACCAACAGACCGACTACACTGAGAATATTGCTATGAAACATCTATGGATGGGTCAATCAACATTGAATAATTTAAACTTTTTTCTTCCATATATCTTTGCATTTGTAGAGTGTGTAAAATGTAACGAATTATCGAGTGTTTGAAATATCAAATAGTTTGAAGGGTTTTAGAGAAAAAGTTCCAATTATTTAGTCATAATCAATACTGAGTGAATGACAAACACAAATACAAGTTTGAATTTGTCCCAACACGTACGTGGAGGCATTGCGTGATGAGTGGCTGAACTCAACACCGCGTTTTGCCTCGACACTAGAGAGAAGAAATGAAACTATAAATTTAAATAAATATTTCCTTTCCTCGAATAGGGATCGAACCCACAACCACTCGATTTTTTCAAAATATGTATTTAGGACCAAGTATAGGACCTTCCTTAATTTTATTAAATTTTAATCAAAGTGCAGCGTCGGGATCGCCACTCAACACACAATGCCTCCGAAATTCCGAGGAAACTGGGAAACGGAGTGCCTTAACACTAGGTTCCCTATGCCTACCCTGCTGTGTGAGGGATACAGCGTGAAACTGATTTTTTTTATGAATTTTATAGACTTTTCATATAAAATAACATCATAAAATTAATGAAATGAGTACCAATAATATTAATTATTTTAAATTGAAACATATCCTGTGGGCATTTCGTTGCCGCAACTAATAAATCGCCTCCACTCATATCCCACTAAAATAAAACATTGTTAAAGCTAAAGAATGGCCGCCAGAAATAGGTGACGCGTGCAGCTTTATTTATCTGAGTGGAGAAGAGTGCACCGGGCAGCGGACGAGGGACGAGAGACTCGAGAGACTGGAGTGAGCCATTCGACATGCAAATCAGCCGACGTTAAATTAGCAGTTCCGTCTCCGAGCCGATACGTGCGCTGCAGCTGAACTGCCTCATCAAACAATTAGGAGCGCTACAATGTAACTTTGATTGTTCAACCAATGATCTGACCGTGTAAGATAAAAGAGACAAGCGATCCTTACGTGCGTACTCGTAGGTAGGTGTATCAAAACGAACAGGGATAAACATACCTCTATAGCTATTTGTTAAAATTCTTTTATTATTATAATATTTATTTACTTATTAATTTATTAGGCAAGCCAACGTAACATAAAAAAATTGAAAAATTTTAAAAAAAGATACAAATATTCAAAAATGTTTTACATTGCACGTCACACTTACTGGCTAGCTCAACATCATTATAACTAAAAACAGGTACTCTTAAACCTAATATTCTACACCTAAATTAAAAACAATTAAAGAATATTCAACCAACCACTAACAAAATTTAAAAAATAAAAAAGATGTATATAGATATGACATTAGTTAAATAAATAAAAACCAAATGACATATAACAAAAACAGTTCTCTAATTATTTTGTAACAAATATTCTTAATATTTTTCTATAAAATAGCTTTGTAATCATAGGTGCATTTGTACCCAAGTTAGATTTTACTTTTCTTCTTAGAAAAGTATATTTTTTGTTTGTTCGTCCTCTTGCATTTTGTCTCGGTATAGCAGTCATATGTTTGTGCAAAAAACAAATATCTAGTATGACTCTACGGCTGTTTAGGGAAAGCGTTTTATAAAATTTTAACATATCCTTGTATCTTTTAATTTCGTATCCCATTATCCTTATAATTTACGTATTTTAAAAATTTCTTCTTTACTCTCTCTACACTCCAAACAGTGGCACAATATTCTAGTTTACTTTTCACCGTTAAATTAATTAATTGTCTTTGATCTTTTAAATTTTTTACTTATGATAAATCCTACTGTTCTTAATGCTGTTTTTAGTAAATTATCAATGTGAGATACAAAGCTTAACTTATCATCTATTGTGATGCCCAAGTCTTTGATTTGTTTTGTCTTTTCCGTGATCGTGATCGCAAAACACTTCTGATAGTTCAGTTTTAATTGACTTTAATTACACCAAACAGCTAAATTATCCAGGTCTTGTTGCATTAACACGGAGTCATTTACATCATTTATTTACCTTGCCTTGTGGTACCGCTATACGTAACGCACAGGCCACGAAGCAGTCTCTCGGTACGGACGGTAGACTCGACTAATAGAGACGGAGCCGGCTAATTATACGTAATAGACACTTTGTCGGCGCCCACCGCCGCCGTCAACACTCCATTAGCATAAATAAGTGTGACAAATTTACTCGAGACCAGTCTGTTTGTTTTACGATTTATTTATTTGTGTCGGAAGCGCGGAGAGCGGAATGTGCCCCAAAACGCCGATAGCCGACGTACGGTAGGCACCCTGTACCTTGGAGACGCGCCGTGTTTACAAACAGCGGGTGGGGGAGGGCGGTGGAGGGCGGCTAATGGCGCTATTTGCGGCCGACTTCTAATTCTCAGCTTTGTAATGGCATCCATTGTTTATTTCTATCGCGCGCCGTGACGTGATTGATGCGCTTTACAAATAGCTCGTTTTAATCCACAGCTTTATCGACGTGGAGACCATTTTGATCATTTAAGTTTTAGTGAAGAACTCCTTAAGCTATTAGTTTAAACCTGGTCTCGCAATCCACGAGGCACTCTGTTACATCTGTCCGCGGCCGCGACAGCTGCTGCTAACATCTTGTAGTTGAGTGCTCAGTACGACATTGTTTGCGTCAGTATTATCGGATGTTGTACTCCTTGACGGGGACACTTGCGGGGACAAATAAAATGCAGTTAAATATTTTATAAGTAATATTTATTTGGAGCCGGTCTTGAAGCTATTCACAATAAACTATAGATACGAGTACATTACACGAGGCGCGCGAGGCGCACGCAAATAACACGTGACCTCGCCCGCGGACACCTCAGGGCTACTCACTCTTACACTCGATATTCCGTCTGTACAATATAAAGCGAATTATTTTCTAAATATTCAAAATTTTAAGCATTCTACTTCTCTTATAGAAAGGTACACATAATGTACGCACTGTCCATAATTACAAATAATAAAATGATTTATGTATTATGCTTTAAATGTTGGCTGCGTTTCGGAAAGTGCATGGAAAATTAACACGAGTCCAGTAAGCTGTCAGTTTGATACTCCGTGAAGCACTTCTTGCGATGCTTCGCGTGTGAGCAACGAACGGAGAGCGGAGAGCGGAGAGCGACAACATTACACATGACTCTCTATAAATTATATTAAATTAAGTACTTTTATAATTTACCATAGGTATTTATTTTATAGATATGGTTGTAACATTTACAGAAATATGTAGGATATGTACGGTTCGGCTATCTAATATACAAGAGTATGTACCTAGTTATTAGTTTTAATCAGTAACAATGTATTTTGTAATTATTGTGAGATTTTTTATACAAGTTGTATAGACGCATGTCTCGTGCCTCACGAGCCTCACGGGCCTCACACGCGGGGCATCAGCCAGTTCTATGACAATACAATGTCTATCTATATGTACAATTGTCTTACGCTAGCACTAACATACGGTACGTATTTACACACGGCGCGGCCTTGTCCTCGTCCGCGGCTGTAACTCGCCACCACCCACCACCCACCACCACCAGGCAGCGGCGGGTGCAGCCGCGGGAACCAAACCTTACACTATATTCTACTTACTAAGGGTACCTGTCGCCGTCGGTAGAGTGCACATTGACTCAAACAGAATTATCACAGACAATTTTTACGCAAATTATATAATACGGGAGTCTTCTTTGACCTACAATAGTATATACACAGCTATTGGATTCACGTGGAAACATGGGGTACTCTTTGTGTGTTTAACGATTCGTGCGCTCTCTGCCTTAACGCTTTAAAATAAACAAAATTTAACAAGATTCATTTACAAGCGTTTCGTATTATTTTATATATTAATTAAAAATTTATTACATTTTGCATATTGGAATTTTACTGGCCATTACATATAGTCGGACAACTAATAAGTGAATTTGCGTCTCGACACTTCGTTTAGCTGCTACTTGCACAGCGGAGGCGCTTCTCGGAACTCTACGTAATTACAAATAAAAATTTTCTCTTTTTACAAAAATAATTATAATAATGACAAACCGAGTCTCTCCGCTGGCTTTATTACAAAGACTTCATGTACCCACAAACAATTACAGTTATTGAATTGTATTCGGTGAGTATTATAATTATCATAACGGTAATGAGGCCGCCGCAGCGTAACCAGCGACGGTCGTGGGTACGATTCCCACTAGGATAGTGGGGACGGGGACCCGCATTTACACTTGAATCCTCATGCCTACCCTGATGATACATGATCCTTATTGCGTAAAGTAATAAACAAATAAGGTAACAAGTACGTCACGTCGACGTCAACAAGGTGATCTCTGAACTGAGCTGCGGTCGGCGTCACGCTGACGACTTCATTAAATTATCTTTGTTAACAGTGAGAAAGTCATTCGTTGCAAATTTGTACCGAATGAATAAAGAGATATATATTTCTTATTCTGAATATTCTTTCAAGCGGAATATATATTTTTTGTACTTTGACTTTACATAGTTAATCGTAATTTCCAATGCTCCTTATTTAACTTCTATATTAACATCATTCATTTTATTGTGTCATATTAAATAGGTAGGAGTGGGTAGACACTCACATTATATTACGTCACTAATATATTGCATGTTATACTGAATGTAGTTTTCAACTAAATTCCACCAATAATCTGTACCTATTTAAATGTACACTAACAAACATACAACTCATGACTCACTACGAGCGAGTCAAGGTACCCGCTGAGTCTACATCTAGGATAGAGTGTTTCTCAACAGCCAGCTCAGAACCAGTACAGGTCCTTGGACGTGTCCTGCACCTGCGCCTCCAGACCTGTAGACAAATACAGCAATAAGCGTTACAATCAATTAATTTTAATGGAAAGAAAAAAAACTTACTTAAGCCAACTTGAATAAGACTCCGATTGTATACAAAATTTATGGAATAGGTTAGAAGTACACGTAAGGTGTACGTTTACGCCCTATGTGTAATAATGTAGTGTCAGATACGTCAAACTTCAGGAACATGTCGAATAAAGAAATATTTGGTAAGATGCGCGGCGCTGGTCGAGAGGACGTATGGGCTGTATGGGCTATTGTCCATAAGAGGACTTGAGGAAAACTTTCTAAATAATATAAGAATAAATATTTTAAAAGGCAGAATGACAAAGAAAACAGCCACATAGTAAAATGGCATTTTTATGTAACAGTAGATAAAATTATTTAGGCCAGTTTGTATTTAATTAATAATAGATATGTACGTAACATAGAAATGGATAAGCAACGACTAAGTAGATATGCTCTTTATATTTTTATATCGTGTAAAAAACGTGAATTATTGTTTTCAATTCCAATAATATTTTTTATAATATAATTCTCGTTTGTTGTGATTGATATAAATGACCGCGCTCCTATCGCGGCGCCGCATCTGCCGTCGGAGGAGCCCGGACTCCGGACTCCGGACTCCGGAGTGCCAGACCTGCTCGCAGAGCACCTACTTGTTCGAGTTGCTGCTATTCATTTATCACTAGTTACACGCACCTTCGGGTACCTACGTACTAACAAACAATGTCGTTCTTTCTTATAAATCACGTAGATACTTATACCTACGTTGGTACTTGTGTATTAAAACTGATGACGTAGCGTACAGGAATATATTGACGTAATTGTAAAAATAATATTTCAATAAGTGGCGTCTAATGTTAACATTTTAATTTCAATACACATCTAGAGGTAGGTGTTTATTGACGTTTGAAAAGTGTCAACTTGTAATGGCATAAGTATTTAAACCATGTAAGTAACACAAAAAATAAAGCTTTATTTACTTTAACATTAATTTGAGACACATTTTACCAATTTATGGTTATTTAAATAGGTAAGTAAAGAGTAGGTACTTAAGTAGGTAGTTCGTATGAAATATAAAGGTGACGGAGAATTGCGTCACCGCCCGCCCGTCCGTGTGGGTGTGGGCAGTGCAGCATTGTGCCGGGGGCACTTGAACTATAGCTGTTAAGTGTGTAGAAGTTCCCTTTTATTTGCGGAGAGGAATACACTACGATAGAGGCACTCATTGAGGCGGCGGTCGTCGTAATTGACATCGTGCGTGATTTACTACGCCACCCCCCGGCCGCGGGACGGCACGGGGGAGGGGGAGGCGGTCAGTGGTCATCGCGGTGCTATTGGCTCGCCAGCCGCCGGGCCCCGCCCCTCCCACTCCGGCCACACGCCATCGCTGCGCCTCCCACCGCCCGCTGCAAACCTGGTACTTCCTGTGTTTGCGTTCAGTCTATACAATATGCTGTGTAGGGTGTAGTAACCGGGGTAAATGCGACACTTTTAGAAATAGTCTCCTATTTTCTAAAATATAACTTTTTTATAAATAATTTCTTTGAATCTAGTTAGTTTAATCCTTTACGTTGAATTATTAATTACTTGACCTATCAATTACTTTTACTTTATTTGGGAATAGGTGCCTCCCAACATGGATAGATAGAACACTGAGACGGATAGAGGCCTGCACCGCGGGATGTTGTAGGTATAAACGGAAAGTCCAATCAAATATTTGAGGACAAGTGTCCGATTACTTCAAGTCATTTAGAAGTTTTTTCAGGGTTCCGTACCTTTTAAATAAAAGAGGAACCCTTATAAGATCACTAAGTTGTCCGTCCGTCGGTCCGTCCGCCTGTCCGTCTGTCTGTTTATAAAGACCCTTTATCGCAGGAAGGCGTGGAGATATCGGGTTGAAATTCAACCCATATACTTAAATCTACGGCCGTATTTCTATATTCACTTACAAAAGAGTTTTTATCGCAAAAATCAAAATTAATAGGGTACTTCTGGTTACCCTAAATCAGGAAGTACATTTGTCGTGAAATCTTAAAAGATTATAGCCTTTCAAGGGGGGCAAGACTTGGACTTCTTAATGCCGCTCTAGTTCAAGTTAGGTTTCAGATGAAAAGGCTTTGGCTAAGTTAGAGCTGAAATTCAGAAAATGTTCGAGACCTCCAAATTTTGTACGAAACCCTCGATGTGCATGCCTGACTCGCGCTTGTCCGGTTTCTTTTATATATTTTTTTAATATCCTTAATATAATTATTATATTAAGGATATTAAAATAATAGAAAAATATTTAGTCTTTTTTTAATGATTTGTATTGAACTAGATTTGGAAAATTAAGATTTAGCATACAAAATGGAGTTTATGTTTTGAATTATGAGTCTACGAAAATAGTAGTAACAAATATCTACGAAAATTGAAAATCATAGCTGTACTTGCATCTGCCGACGAGCCGACTGGCGAAGAAGGGCTTATTATAAGAAGACATTCATGAAGACGATCTCCAAAGTGTTCACAATTAAGAAGGACTTCTGTCTCATCTCTGCTTAAATACTTTGTAAATGGAAGTAGAAAAAAATATTTTAAAATGACTGAGAAACTAAAAGTTCCCTAAGAATTTAAAATTTTTCTTGTCATAATTGTGAGGAAAAAGGTCTATTATTTTTTTTTACTATATAATTTATTAAAGTTAGCCAGGTTAAGGGCGATATATAGTATTCTAAGAAAATAAACTTAGTAATTTATTTTGTTATAAAAAAGAATACATTATGTCCCATCTCGTATAGTCAGACATTCAAGTCATATTTTAAAAAATTATTTTTCTTAAGTTTTTTTATCAAAAATTATACAAATGACTGCACATATTAAAAAAGGTCCAAATTACCTGTTAACAGTAGGTTGCTTATAATTTCTTACTTTTTACTTTTAAGAATAAGGTGTTAAGGTGTTGGGTTAGGTTAGGTTAGGTTAGGTTAGTCCATTATAGTCTTAAGGGTTAACCACAAATGTATAGTTTACAAATTTTTTCATGAACTGCTACTACCTGTAGTTGCTGGCGACCAAATTTTATAATTGTAGGTTATTCGGTAGTACCCTATTAACTTTGATTTCTTCTATAGTGTCAAATGACGCGTTTTTGCTATTGAAGGCTCTGGCTATTTTTTATACCTACTTTTTGACTTTTCTATTGACTTTTCTATCCTTTTATTGATCTTTTAAAGAGATTTAATGCAAAAACAACACGGTAAATAATTCTTGTATTGGTACAGGAATTGTTCAATTACGCGAGCGAATATTGGCATCGAGCGACGCACGACGCATAAGCGAGGGTCCTCGGAGGGCAGAGCTCAGCGCCTACACCCGCATGTGTGCGACGAGCGCGACACACCCTCCGCCCGCCCTATAGGCCTATACAAATATAGCGCCATCTTTGTTCACTTCCCATACATATAATATATATACCTACATATCACGTTCAGTAACGTGGTCACCCCTCGGGAGGTCACTCACAAGGGGTCCTCCCTTGGACTAACTAACTATCTTGGAAAAAAATATTATCTTCATACCAATTATAAACATTATTACAAAACTAACTACTGACTATTTTAAGAAGTCTTCTGTATTTAGTTTCAGATGTAAAATTGATTTGTATAATTATTAGTTACAGTGTACAATATATATATATATATATTGTACACGGGTATATATATATATACCCGTTTGTTTGTAATTTATTAGTAACTTGAATTAGGAAGATTCTCCCCTATTCGTTGAAGACGGAAGATAAATTGCAACGACGCATAGGCGAGCCCAACCCGATGTCGGTGGATATCAATCAAGTGCGGGGTAGCAGCGATGGGGGGGAGGGGTTGTGAATGCGGACGCGCGAGGGGCTCGTGGGGAATTGAGGGAAGCGGAGGATCGTAAGAATTTAATTTGGCAGACCCTCACCGAGGAAATTAATTTTAATCGTCGTCATTAGAGAAGGAGCCGCCATCGCTCGCCTCTCAGCTCTTTCAACTCGCCGCTGCACTTTTTGCGGCACTCGTAATAGGTCCTCGCTTCGTCCGATCGCGGACGCGCCTATGCGCTCCTAGCGCACAACTCTCGGCCGTCAAGCATATTTTTTCACGAGAGCGATGTCCGCAGATAGCATTAAACACAAAGGGGCCGCCGAGGAAATTATACTATCAGTGATCGTCGATCGTCAGCGACTGGCGAACAAGAGACCGAGTCTCTCTGATAAGTACCAAATCACCGACTCAACAATCGACGGGCGCCTCCACAATGTAGGAAGCGCTATATTTATATCTATATCTGGAATTAAGATGAAATACGTAACAGACGCGGTGTTCTGTTTTGTCACCGGATTCCGAAATAAAGCGTTTAAATCATCACAATTAAAATATCTACGCTCGGCGTCCGTGGAATGTCTTTGAAAATCAAAATACATAAAAGACCGTGGCGGGAGAGAGGGGGGAGAGGGTGTGAGGTGGGGGTGTGGGTGGAGTGTTCGAACAACAGTGTCGCCGTCGGCAGGAGACGGCGGGAGAACGTGACCACTCACTGGCTATAACATATTGAAGGCGGTCGTAATTCACATTCAAGTCATATTCGCATTCAAGTGACGACGGTGATGCTCCCGGGACACTCTTACACTCTTATACACACACATGAACTTAAACGCTTATTATAATATATTTAAAGACATAAACTCAATCTAGCTTAAATACAATTCTATTATTTGTAGATATTAGGATTTATTTGAGGCTCTCGCAACTATGATTGACATATTTTTTATGATACTTAGATACTCTACTACATATCGTAAACTCAATATTTATTTTATTTGGTTTTGCATAGGTAACTATGCTACTTACGCAGAGAATCTCACATATATGAGTTACTGATATGTATTTTTTTTACGCACACCAATAAAGTTTTCTATAGATTGTTAATAGTTTTAGTCAAAAATTACATATCGACGACAATAGAATGGAAAAAAATATCTTCCTACAGTAAAATAACCAAATGAATCAAAATTTAAGATATATTTAAATGATAAACTAAGAGAATGTTTGAAGGACTGACCGTGCGGCGCAGGGTAGGAGTAGGGCGCGCAGGCGGCGGGGTCGTGGGCGTACTGCGCGTGCGCGTGCGCGTGCAGTCCACCGCGGCCCAGCAGCAGCCCGCCGTAGCTGGCCGCCATGTTGTGGTGCGCCGCCGCCGCGTGGTACTCTGCGGCGTGCCGGTGCGCGTGCGCGTGCCCGTACCTGCGACAGACTCTCGTTGAGGATCCGTTTCAAATCAAATCAAAAAACACTTTATTGCTCAAACAAGATTGGAAGTTGGTAAATCATATAAATCAGTTTCGGTCAACATTGATGTTGACCGCTTCAATCTTGTTGAAACTCTTCTTTTACCTATTTTTCTATAATCATGCGACTGAGTCATAGACCATACGGGAAACGGAAAAGAAGAAGGTCGATGCCCTGGAGGTATGGTGCTGGAGAAAGATGCTCGGGATATGGTGGACAGAATTCCGTCCAAATGTGTCCATACTCCAAGAACTTATCATCAAAGAGCGACTATCATCTACTGCAGAAACCCCCATTCTTAAGTTTTTCGGTCACATCTCCAGAAAAGGAGTGGCAAGAATAACGAAAGCCAAAAACGGGACTACATGATGGCCACGACTGCTCTGTCAGGAACGTAACGGCTGAGAAGAGTATTTTTATACCAGTAGTATATAAATAAAGAAATAAAATAAAAACAAAAAGGCGGCCTCATCATTATAGGTGATCTCTTACAGGCAATATGATTAAAAGAACTATAAAAACTAATAGTAAGAAACTATTCTTGGCTTTAAAGAAGAAATTTTTTTTCAAAAACTTTTAAGGGCTGTAGCGAAAGAAAATTACTCCTAATTGTTTCGGCTAACTCTATCAAGACTATTAGTATTAGTTTATAATATTCTCCTAAGGTTTTATAGATGCAGCTCAATGACAACATTTTCCAAAAGTTAATCGAATCATGAAACAGTAAAAAATTGTTATTCTACTATAATTATAATAATTTACTACTGCTTTAAAGGAATTTTTAATATATTTACATAAGTATTTGCACTTTTTACCAGTCTACTATAACCAGACAATATTCCTCAACTCAACTACTACTAAAGATCTGTGATCTGTCTCTTAGTACTTATGTGAAGAAGGAGGAGTTAAGACTCAATCTTGCAATCATCAAGCAATACGGAAGGAAGACGGCAGCCGTCAAATTTCGAGAGCTGATTTGCGTTACCGAGGATGCACAGCTGAAACTTGCTAAAATTTAAAGACAGACATAATCATCAACCGATGTAGTTGCTTAATTCTGCAAGTCATCAGCGTAAAGATGAAAGAAAAATTTCAGCACTGGAATTAAAAAGCTTGTAAAGATGGCCGTGTGATCCTGGCTTAGAATAGGATCACCCTAGTACTGTCGGTGTCGCAAGAGACGAGTAAAGTACGTATGGTAGAGTCACGTCGCTAGTAATGGCAACACGCGTAGGCAGACTCGACTGAATTAATACCACCCCCGGCATTTAAAACCGGCATGAAGTAGTGGCTCTTACGTCTGTGTTTTGCATTAGGTAATGCCGGGCCCCGGCGCCCAACAGCATCAACCTTAAAGGCCGGCAACGCACCTGTAGCTCCTCTGATGTTACACGGGGTCATGTACGGCAGTGATCACTTACCATTAGGTGACTCGAACGCTCGTTTGCCTTGTACTCTCCCATAAAAAAAAAGATGGAAAAAACTAAGGGATAAAGTGCACTATCCTGAGATACCTCACCCGAGATAACTCAGCACTGAGTCGATAGTACTAGGACTGTTTATCCTTAGCACATATGTATTGTTCACGGTCGTTCACGTAAGAATAAAACCATTCAATGGTCTTTGGTAAATATATTAATAGATTTAAGTACAGCTAAAAGCAATCATCGAAGATATCATCGCATACTGTATTGAGTGTTGTAACGGAAAAAGAAGAATAAAAATAAATGTATAGAATGTTAAAGATGTAGGATTGGTAGTTTTAGGTGTGGGGATCACAGAAGCACATCTCCAACGACTAGGGAAGGCGTCAGTGTAAAGGGAATTCGTAAGTTATAAGAGATGTCGTGCTGTTTCTAGAAGAGCGATTGGAACATTATTAGTGATATCGTGTTTTCAATTGATTAAAATGAAATATTGTTAATTCAAAGTATTTTTATGTACGTCGTCACTTCCTACTATCTACCATTCAAAATTTCTAAAAATATATTACTTTTACACAAAATGCAAGGTTATATTCTACCACCTGGTATGAAGTAATTTAGTATATTTTTAGATTATTCCGAAGTAGGTTGATTGATATTTAATTACAACGAAATGAATCAGCTCCACGCTTTATCCCGTTCACAGCAGAGTAGGTAGAGAGAAGCTATTGATATGACAGTAACGTACTTGTGCCACTGCGCCGCGACTAGCCTCTAGTATTTCAGTACGTGGAGAACAAATTAAGTAAAAAGCTAAAATTACAACAAAACAATTAATTATCTGCTGCAGTCTTTTCTAATTTCCACACAAGGTTCCCATCTCTCCCGCCGAGAAGTAAAAAGCACCTAATTAGTTTTTTACTTCTCGTATTTGTAGTGTATAAGCGGTTCGAGCAATCCGATTAGTTGTAATATGTAACATTTACGTGATCAAGTCAACGCGCATATAATTATACAGTTCTTTACAAATATGTATTTCTCATAAATAACGTCGGCACATAGTTATCGCATTCCTTCATCATATATGGAACTGCATTTCAATAAAAGGAAAATAACACAGCAAATAGGTACAGACGGCGATGATACGGACAAGCTTACTCTACTCGCCATTTAGCTGTACTCGCTACATACGAGTATAGTACTCTATTGTAATAAATACTCACCCGGCGTAGTGCTGGTGCCAGGGGTCGTAGTCGTAGAGGTCGAGGCCGGCGCAGGCGGGCGCCGCCGCCGCGTTGAAGAACGACGCCGGGAGGTTGCGCGACGACATTGGCACGCCCTCTGCGCACACAGACAGACACTACATTAAACAAATAACAATACACAGCACAGCACAGCACAGCACAGCAAAGCGTAGCACAGAGTAATCGAAGGGATCAGCTTGATGTAATATATCTTTAGCCTTATGCTTAGTGGTGCCGGTAAATAGATGTAATGTCCCTTTTATATTAATAGGGACAATTAATGGCATTGCCATTTCTAAATATTGTTTGAACTATTGACAATATGTAGTAACTATGACGTATAATGTAAAAAGACAGCTGGAAGCCTGAAATGTAATTGATACGTGGCGCCACGAGATACCGTTTTGATGATGACAATATTTACGTATACTATGTATATGTGTCACAGACACATGTCGGTAGTAGTAGGTGATAGATTTTTATCAAAACACGCAAGCGCTTATAGACTACAACTAGGTATAAGTAGATATCACAGAGCTCAACGCCGGTCAGGTTAAAAAATAGTTGAATAATTAATAAGAGCAGAGGCAGGCCCCTCTTCCCCACTGGGCACTATGGGCACGCGATCAACTAGGGCCCCCTAGTTCCTTCCAGATTACCAAATGATAACCGATATTTAGGTATCCTATTTTTTATAGTTAGTGACTAAATAAAAATAAATTTAAAACCTTGTTTGTCTAATTTCTTTATCTATCATAACTAAATAGAGTTGGCAGGGCCTCAAATAGTTTAAAGACGGCACTGAGCAGAGGCATCCCGGAGGCGCTACCATTCCTCGCCGCCTGGACGGTGGACGGCCGCGAAAGAGTCTATTTGTTTCTCTATAGACATTTGCTGCGTGCCAGATGTCAGAAAAACGTGTTAAAAGTACTGTTGGGGACTTTACATAAATAATGGACACGAAAATAATATTTTGCAAATTTTCCCCCGTCATTCCGTTGTTTGCTATTGCAATAAGCCTACACGGCGTTTGGGATAGTCGGAACTGTAGCCGCCCTGCGCCCGGCTACCGAAACCTTAACAATAGTGAAATACGTACAGTGAATACCGACCGCTACGTAATTATTAAAAATGTTGATCTTAATAATTTAACATGATATTTCAAACAAAATATATTCTTACATTACTAAAATAGGTTATTTTAAAGTATAGTGATAAAACGTAGAAGCACGGCAACTGACAAGCGGATTAATTCCACGCTAACAATCTTGCGAGAGGCGATTTCACAAATCCGCTTTAAACTATTCTATATACGTAGATAGATAGATAGATAGATAGATAGATAGATAGATAGATAGATAG
>JBAIZZ010000207.1:0-45601 GCA_037355905.1 Heliconius aoede | reverse complement strand
GTGGTGCGCGTGCTGCGGCAGCGCGTGAGCGTGCGGCGGCGAGCCTGGCGACTGCGCGCCCGACGAAGCTGAGCCGGAGCTGAGCGCCGCTGCGCTACTCGCGGCGCCCGCACCGCTCCCGCCGCCGTATTCACCCGCATTGCCCGCGCTCTGCACGTTCAGCTGTGGGCACGTCATAATCGGCATCAGAATATGTCCTAAGTATTTTTATTATTACATGGAACATTTTGCATACAAAGATAAATCGTTATTGAACATAAACATAAAAAAGACCGTGACTATATCTTCGTGAGATGTTCTTTACCATTAAAGAACATCTCTTTCACGAAAATGTAGTAGATATCCATATATCTAGAAGATATTACCTATTAACTTCAGGCTTCTGATTTGAAATTAGATAATAAAATATGGAAAATAGGTTCCATGTCCGGGATGCCATATAAGCATGTAGGGTAGTGTCACCATTTACGGACAAAAATAAATGATCGATTTTTTTTTATCTTCCTAAAGTAACGATTTATAGATATAAATTTCTTAAACTGTGAACACCCAACTAAACTAAACGCATGTTTGTATATATATAGTTACTTAATGATGACATTCACTATAATATGATTTTTCCCATCTTCCCCTGTCCCATCTTTTAAATAACTTTGTTATGAAACTTTTCAATGTTAGGTTGGTTTTTTCCAAAAAACCAACAACTGGTCAACTCAACAACTGGATCGTACCTGAAAAGGAAAGAACGAAACTCTTATAGGAGCAATCGTGGTCCATCTGTCTGTCTGTCAAGAGCATTTATCTCGAGATCGCGCGGCGGTATCAAACTGAAGCTTCGAGTAATCACAATTAAAATATTCCATGAGTGTTCAAAATGTATATATATTACTTGTAGAATATTTCTCCCTACGTTTGGCACAAAATGAGAACTTAAAAACCAATACAATCTTATATTTATACTTCATTTCATATTATAATTACAATTTTTAACAAAAAAAAACCGACTTCCGCCGGATCCCGTAATCAGAAATTAAGCAAATTTTCATCAAACTACCCTTGAAATTGAATTGTCAGAAATGGATGTCAATGACTAAAATGTTGTGATCTTTTTTTTTTTTTTATGGGAGAAGACAAGGCAAACGAGCGTTCGGGTCACCTGATGGTAAGTGATCACCGCCGCCCACGACCCCATGCAACACCAGAGGAGCTACAGGTGCGTTGCCGGCCTTTAAGGTGGAGGATGTTGGGCGCCGGGGCCCGGCATTACCTAATGCGAAACGCAGTGGCAAGGGCTACTACTTCACGCCGGTTTAAGATGCCGGGGGTGATATTAAATCCGGTCGAGTCTGCCCATGCGTGTTGCCATTACTGGCGACGTGACTCTACCACACGTACTTTAGTCGCCTCTTACGACACCGACAGTACCAGGGTGATCCTATTCTAAGCCGGGACCACACGGCTGACTTCACCAGAGCGAAGAAATGAAAACATAAATAAATATTTTCTTTCCTCGAGTGGGAATCGAACCCGCAACCAGTCGATTGTGCAGCACAATTTGTACCACTGCGCCACGACCAGCCTCAAAAATCAACAAGGGAAGCAACAAGTTTCGGTTGAGCCACTCAAAAGTTCTGAGGTAACACCATAAAAAATACAATCGATTCGCTTACCGCCTTCTTGCGGAAGTCTGGCGTACATAGCACATTTAAATTTCAAATAAATCATTTACAAAACCAAGTTTCACATTTAAATTTGATAAAAAAAGTATTTTACATATGTAGAACATATGTACTAAGATAAATTACACGTGAGCCGGACGACTTGATAGAGAAATCATTTTTAGGGTTCCGTACCTCAAACGGTAAGGCCGGAACTCTTATATGATCTCTTTGCATATAGCTCGTATTCATGTTGCGTAGTCGCAACTACATATAAAAGTGAAATATTGGACGTATTCCCGACGTGCGATACCTACTACCTACTCGTACAGGTGTTGTTTACATCTGCTGAGATGTAGGTCAGTGAGGCGGAGATGAAACCAGTGACACGTCGCAGATACGTGTCATAAGAGATGGCTTTAAGATATATCTGTCATATACTTATACATAATAAATAAGAAACCACCACACACTATGTCATTTAGGAGCAATGAATACAAAAACTTTAAAAAATTATAAATGTTGATATGTTGTTGAATTTTAAACACTGGGAATGGAAAATTTGTAGTTTTTCTGTAAGATTATCCTCCCTGTTAAATATAGTTTTAAAAACAATCTATAATAATAAATATCGCTTACAGCGGAACTGTGGTACTGCGGAACGCGACGGCCGCGGTGTACGACGCAGGTGTACACTGTGATTTACTTTGGTCCTTTAACATATATTTTTCATCACACTCAATTATTTAAATAATATATTCTTACTGTGTCTCTAAATGTTGCATACAATATAAATTGCATGTTGAGTGACAATGCTTGTTGAGTGACGGGATTCAACGGCGGACTTCTAGGTTGGTCCCAGAAGGAAGGTATTAATAAATTATCGAACCAACAAAGGCCATGGTGCATTCCCACAATTGTATTTTAAAACATATTTATGTAAGGTAACGTTTGTAAATATACTATTTCTCTAATTAACACTATTTATATTATCACTCCTTATAATTAAATAACATAATAACAAATAATATAAAGTGCAATATAAGTATATGAATTTATAATTCAATAAATATAATAAAAAATAATAAATTACATAATATAATATAAGAATGAAATGAAATTAAATAAGTTTATAATTGCTTGGCTGTGGGCTGAGGGACGTTCGCGCTAATATCTCGGAACTATCGCGGGCCTCATCGCTTTTATTACTTCGATATGAGTTCGAATGGAAAATATTTCTCATTATTTTACCATAAAAAGAGACTAATCAATAAATATTCATGAAATATATCAATAGTAATGCAAAAGTAATATATTGTGTCATTTAGAAACATGATCGACGCAGTTCTGACAGTTGCTTGTCATTGCTAGCGATAACGCAACATAAAGCACTATTTATATCACAAACGATCGATTAATTACATATAAATACGTCTGTAGTCGTCTGTGAGGCGATTCGAGGCGAGTCTATTACCGCGTACAGGCGCAAATAGGCGCAAACAGGCGCAAATAGGCGCGAACAGGCGCGAACAGGCGCGAACAGGCGCGAGGAGGCGCGAGGAGGCGCGAGGAGGCGCGAGGAGGCGCGAACAGGCGCGAACAGGCGGGAACAGGCGTGTAGATGTAGATGCGCGCGCCCGCCGTAAACGGGCAAATTAAATATTATTGGTTAGTGGAAGCGGTCTCGACGGTCTCGGGAGCGGGTTTATTAAATACCTCTTAGAATTGAATCAAAGATAAAAATCAGTAGTCGATGCGGTCGTGAGCCCTCGACGACGACTCTACTCTGTGTTTTTTGTAATTAACGAAAACTCGAAGGTATATTGCTCGTTGCTGTTATGTCCCGTTTATTAGGTATTATTGAGTTATGATAATAATACAAATATATTATGCAAAAGAGATACCGAGCCCACTGTCCACAGGCACCAACTTATAAATGAATCGAGACTCGCTCTGATGACTCCAAGAGTGTTGTTGAAGTAGTGGTGATAACGAATGTGCCGCGCTAAAAGGACAATACCATTTTGACATGGAGAGATATCATTATAATAATATTGTTATCATGAAGTCTAGCTATGAAGTCTATGAAGTCCATTTCTCATATGCAATCGACAATGATCTTTATTAAGTTTACTCTACGAACATTCCGTTCTCTCTTGGGCTGCAGCAGTGTATGTCATCGGTCACCAGCTACCACTAGCTGACGCATCCGGCATGAGGCATCTATTTGGTTGATACCTGTTCCAGTTCAGCACAAGTGGCAACATATCATAAAACATTTAAATTTTTAGTTTATACTAATTTAATTCACCGTCGACAGTAAATATGTTGTGTGCTTTTGCTCATTACATACATTTCTCTTCAGTTGGAAGCACTTACAATAATAAGCTATTTAATATTTATATGTCACGAGCTCTATCAGCTCGTAAGCCTCAAGTTACCATCAAAGATGACGCAGAGACTGAGTTGATGTCAGACATTATGATTCAGTTTCACCTAAATACATTCAGATACATAAAAAATCGAAGCTTTTAATTGAATTTGATAAGAATTCACTATCAGTACCGAACATTATCGAGCGATCTTTAGTACGAGCGGCCAGCACGCATCGTATGGAAAGTGAACAAACGTCCAATTAATTACAGCGACCGGCAATAAAGATAACGTTGCTCATCTGCACCTGTCGGCGACGATCGAGGTCTCCCCGTGGTCCCCGAGGCCTCCGCGAGACCACGTGAAAAACTTGTTTTATTTCTAAAGTACCAACTCCTGTAACGCCAACTTATCGCTTTCAAAAAAGCAAATAATTCTTAAAGATCTTAGTATTCGCGTATACAATAAGAAAAAATATACAATATTTCAATTGAATCTCATGCACGATGCTCTGCCAGTCTATGTAATATTTACAATATAACATTGACATTGTAAATAGCTCTCTCTTCAGCAGACCTGCCTTCCGAGCCGACGTGTTGCAGCGATGTGTGTGTGTATGTA
Source organism: Heliconius aoede (assembly GCA_037355905.1). Classification (NCBI taxonomy): domain Eukaryota; kingdom Metazoa; phylum Arthropoda; class Insecta; order Lepidoptera; family Nymphalidae; genus Heliconius; species Heliconius aoede. The sequence goes on along the minus strand of JBAIZZ010000207.1, from coordinate 40,949 downwards.
TATAAATGAATACCTGAGATAAGTCACTTAGATGGTAATGTGTTTCGTCAGTGAACACTGCTCTGCCAATAGGAGGTTAAAATTATTTTTTTAATTTTCATTTATGTCAAGTAACATATGACTTCCTTGCTAATACATTAATATAAATGATATAAATTAGTGTAAATTATTTATATAATTGTTTGTGTGGGTGAGTTCGGTCGGGAGCCTTCGTAATTGATAGTTCTACTAAACTATAAGTTACCTTAAACGTCGTATGTATTCCACGTACCAGCGTGCAAACGGTACAGGGCTCCAGTGCTTCGACTTGTAGCCCCTGTCACTCCCCGTCGGCTCGCGGCGGAGAGCGACGGAGAGCGACAGAGAGCCACCTACGTTTGTACATAACTTTGCAAGGTAAAATAACAAGTTTAGGGGTATGGAAAGTGAAGTAATTGAATATTCATGATTTTGAAAGAATTTTATATGATAATTAAATATTAAAATTTCCACGCTGCATATGCTGACCTATCGAGTTACTGATTGCTCATATAATATAGAGGCTGTCGTGGCGCAGGCACGCAGGCACAAACGTGCGACTGGAAACGCGATGATTGTAGGTTCGATTCCGTCAGTCAATTACAATTCAATTCCAATCATTTCATTCCCAGGGCGTGTTATACCTTTAACACGCAAACGTCATTTCACAACTCTTTTAAATTGTGATATTATATAGATATCTGTTAAACAGATACTTACTCGCAGTACATTCTCTGACGTTTTCTGGGATCTTGTTGTATAAGCGTACACATTGTATACATATTGTATACAAGAATTACGGACTCGATGTAATCGGGTTACAGGTGTGATAATTTAACTCCTATTTCTAGTGTTGACATTATGTACATCACCAGATAACGGGAATCACAGTCGTGGTAGCTTGTAGGTTATAATACCACGAATAGCAGCAGGTTAAATATTATAACCCAAAAATATGTGTTAGAGTATGTGCTTAGGTAAATAATCATATACTTACATAGCAATTACCTATCTACACTGGGTTACTTATAAAAATGAAACAGAGATGTGACACTGACCCGGTCGTACTGGAAGTGCGGCGCGTGGTGGAACGAGCGCGCAGCGCCGCGGCCGTACAGGTAGGGGTAGTAGGCGCCGTACATCACCTCGGGGCAGCTCACCGCCATCCCGCCCGCCGCCGCGCGCGCCCCATCGCCGCCCCGACCGCCCTGACCGTCCCCGATAGGTACCTGTAGGTATATTAAAGCTATGTATCAGTATCGATGACGAAAAATAACCGGTATCATGTTAATCTTCAATTTTATAGGCTTTTTTAATCGCCGAAGCTTCGCCAATCACTTCTTTCAAAGCAAAAACACCAATTAGAAAAGTACTCATATTGGCGCTGACTCCAATAATAACGAATTTCAAAATGTGACAGCAATCCAGATTCGTAAAAAATATCGTGTAAATATCGTTAGCTAGTTATTTGTGTAGGACGGGGAGCATGTGCCTTATATTGCTGTACGACAACGCGATGTATAACTGTAAGGAGACGGTTGTGGGTTCAGTTCAGTTCACGCACATAATAAGCAAACTATCCTGGTACTCGTGGGTGCGAGACGCTAAAAAACATTATCATACTATTAGTATAAACCAAACGAATGAAAATTCAGGCAATTAATTTTAATTGAAGCTAAATTTTTTTTTTTTGGCACTCAAGTCAAGAATGTAAACTAGCAATATCGTGAAGCCAGTATTACTGTAAAGTACTTTGCGTACATATGATTTAATATTAATTTTAGTTACATCTGAATACAGGTAATGTTACCTGTATTCAAATATAAGGGTATGTACCTACCTACTGCCGTGACAATTGCCGGCCGCGACGTTTTTGGCCGCGGCCCTGTTAAAATTTTTCTAAATATTACAGTGTTTTAACATAAATTATTTAACATTTTAGGGCGTCGTTCTTATACCTAAGATATATAAACCTAGATTACAGGCAATATATACCTATATATACGCCATTACTAGCGGATCCGAACGCAGCTTTGCCCGCTTGAGCTATACGTATATTTATTGAATATATAAAGAAATACAACTCTGTTATCATAAGCTCTTAACTTATCTTAGCTTCACGCTTTATCCCTAGCGGGGTAGTCAAAGAGAACGGAGCGCCAAACACTACAGTCATAAGCTTTTAATTTTTATTATAAAATTAAACTTAACATAACTAAGATTAAAACTTTATTATAAAACTAAAAATATCATCATTACCATTCCCAATTTTTTTATATTTCTGTCAATTACAGTCTTTTATCTTATAACGATATTTACAAACAGCGTTTCTTTACAATTTGGTAATATTTTTTAAAACTTTAAACGACTCTGTTACTTTTTCTATTTAAATAATATTAATTGAGTAGAATACCTAAATATTTCTTTACGTTTATATTTCCATTTTTCTTCGCTCTGGTGTCGAGGCGAAGCGCGGCGTTGAGATCTGCCACTCAACACGCAATGCCTCCAGAATTCGGCAGAAAGTGGGGAACGGAGTATCTTAACACTGAGGTTCCCTCTGCTGTGTGCTGAATACAGACATATTGTTCATTTACGTTTAGTTTCTCAAAAATCTTTAGTAAGTATATCATTTCAATACTTGGAGCGTGGCTGTTTCTTTTTCTTACTTGATATAATTTCTCAAATATGCTTGAAGCAGCATCAAAACGACAGTATATTCTTTCACCTTTATAGATTTTTTTGGATTCAATAGAAATAGCAAATAAATTATCAAAAAAAAAGATCAGATCACCAACTCAGCAATTTTCTGTAATAATGTTTTTGAAGTTTATAGTTTTTGAAATATACACATTATATTCATACTTATTTTAACTCTAACAAAAACGACTTTCATGAAAAATATCGCTGGATACATAAAATCTAGTCCAATTTAACTCTGTTACTACGCAGCAGTAACACAGTTGCGCAGTAACAGAGTAGTATATAAGTTATAAAATAAAGAGTAAAGTACACTATTTTTATTTAGAATGTTTGCCTCTTTAACAACATAATGAATAATGATTAATTAAGTTACATAAATAGGTAAGTAACAGAGGACATGCATAATAGAAATACGCAGCCTGTTCAAAGCCGGCTGTCGGCTCCGGATCTAACGGTTAACCACGATCAATGCAGTCATCTCGTCTAAGATTCACTCGTACTATCTCTATCAGCTTTTTTATTGTGATTTGCTCATTAACATAATATTCCAAGTAGTTTCACATAGTAAACGGGACAAAGAATTAAGATTTATCTTATAAATATTAACAATACAGAGTATTGTTAATGTCATACTTTATTGAGTATTTAGTATATAAAAAGTAGTAGCATAAAAATAACATAGTTGTATGTAAGTATGAGGGACTTGATTGTTTACCGGCGGAAAATTTGACGCAATTATGGATTTTATTTTTTTGTTTTCGATAGAATTAGTAAGAAAATATAAAACTAATTAATCAAAATAAGCTGAAAAAGAATAATAAGTGGAGAATTATTATTAGAAAAGATATCTAAGTAGTTGAATTAACCAACCAAATTAAGTAAAATTAACTAAAGGTAATTTTTATTATTCGAGAAAATAGCTAACTAATTAAAAAAAAAGAACAATATTCATCAAGCAAACGAAACAAAACCAGCTGCATTATGTAAAAGTAGCATATACTGAAGAGACATGCTCGTACTTGTGCGTGTCTTGTCGCCGACATTTAGATTTTTGAAAGGATTACAATATTATGTTCATAATTATCCATTCTTTATTATAAAACACAAAAATGGGTCATCCTTAAGAGATAGACATATTATGTGCTGTGGCTGTGCCGTGCAATCTCACGTAACCCTATATATATATTCCTTTATTAAGTGTGGAACGGAGTGTCTGACACGAGGTGTGTGCGAGATACAGTGTCAACCTGATTTTTTTTATTTATTTTTTCTTTCCTAAATACACATAAATAACATTTGATAAATAAAAAGTAGCGCAGGGACAAAACCCAGAAATGTAAAAAATGCAACTAATCTACTACTTGAATAAGCTAAGAGAACCAAAGCAAAATATAAAATAATTTTAAACAGCAAATCATTAATATAAATCAAAAGTAAATCGAAAATATATGAAATTTTACAAAACCCTCAACGTCGTCTGCACGTTCGCGTCGGTCACACTGTGCGCGCAGGCGGTCATTTTGAATCAGAGATATCTCCTTAAGTATTTGTTAGATAGTCATACAGTAAACTATAATCTCAATCTGGATGAAATGCTTAACGTGACTATTATATTTGTTTTGATACGGACGAGTACCAAATTATAGAAAATACATTAACAACAAACCGATAAACCTTCAGAGATAAACATATACCATCGCGGACTTTTAAGTAGATTTTTTAAAGAACAATATGCTTGTAAAACATTGTCTTTATGTGTTTCACAAGGTTGGGTCAGCTCTCCCCATGGAAGCGTTTAAACACCAAAACAAAACAAAACTGGATTCAAACAACTTCAACTATAAAACTGCATTACGTTTCGTTTTCCGTACTTCAAGTGATTGAGTTGCCAAATATTGTAAAAACTGAGGGATAGTAAGTTTGTATTCCTGTTAGTTACAAGAAACTCGCACTAATTGAAATAAATCAGTATTGCAGATAGAAACCTGCATTTTATTATACCCGAGGCCCGAGGTGCCCGGACCTAACCTACCTACCACCTACTAACGTCATCAACATAAAAGTGGAATTAGTGAGTGACTCCGCACCCGCCGTAGTCAGCCGTGACCTCTGCGGAACAACAGCGACGTCCTTCACAGGCCTCGACCACACACCACACACCACCACCACACACAGTCGTGTGATTAGAACAGTAGGTACGCAATAACCTTTGTGAGAAACAGCCTTCCCAAAGAAAAGCGTTTAAACGGGATTCCTGTTCGGACTCGAAGCAGCCAGAGATCACACGCGCGACGGTAGCCGCACCGAGTTCATCGTCAATTAGCCATGGAATGGATAAGGAGCTACACGAGACTATGGGTTATTATTGAAAATATAATATATATCAGGTATATCATGTTTTTAAAAAAAATGATTAACACAATTTTACATTATTTTTTGTCATTTGAAAATTTATATTAAGTTTTGAATGTCTTATGTAAATTTTGAACGGAGTGTCTTAACACTAGGTTTCCTCTGCCTACCCTGCTAATGCCTCATTGCCCATAAAATCGGCCTGATTTTGTAAAAGTTATTCAAATTCTAATTCAGTCTATGAGGCGAACATTTGTAGAGCCACAAATACGGCAACTGATAAAAGATAAGACCTTTGAAGAAAAACTGAATGATCGGGAATAACTCCCTGTTATGCCTGGAAATGTTTTGTGAACGTTTCTTACAACTTTCTAGAAAACCATAAATCAGAAAACTACAAAGATTTAATAAATGTACTTATAATGACATATAAAGCTTTGGGGTGTAACATGTCCTTAAATATATATATATATATATATATATATATATATATATATATACTGCACTCTCATCTGAATTTCCGGAAAATTTGGATGGTGTGAGTGACGAGAGGCGAGGAGAACAAGGCGAGAGGTTTCATGAGGTCATTTCCTTAATAGAGGTGGTGACTTTGAAAACACCTTCCAGAAGCCAAACATTCACGGAAATCATCAGTATTTTTTCTTTATTAATCAATAATTTCTCTAAATGTCAGCTACATTTAGAGAAATTATATACTTTTTACAAAAATATATATTTTGATGTCATAAGGAAACATAACGTGTCAATTTTTTTATTTACATAAATAATATTGTTTATATATATTGGCCCTCGTACTTACATTCAAAATTAAATTTAGTATAAGTTAAGTTCATGTAACTTAAACAAGTTAAAATTTAGTTAACCAGTGTAACCAGTGTAATGTTACCACAGTGAGAATTTGTTTAAAATTAAGCTTACCTGTGTAAGCTTTTTTCAACTGATAGTTATTTTACATAGTTTTAATTTGATTTGATCAGTTATTTTTTTTCAAATATAATATACGTAATATATGATACCTACTTATATGTAATGATATTAAATCACGTATATTAAATATATATCATAATATAGGTACAAGTAGTCACAAAATTTAAGCTCATACCAAGTTTGAAATCAGATGCCGCTCTGTTTGCGCGGTGGTGGGACAACGAGGTAGTTCCGGAAACGAGCACGCGCACTAGCACTGACACCGCACTGGGCACTGGGGCACTGGGCACCGCACACACTCGTGGTCACTGGGCGCACGACGTCTCGCGCTCGGGACATACGTTCTAGGTGGCGCGCCGCACGGTACTGGCGCGCTCGCGCCTGTGTCCGTAGCGCGTCACCGCCGCCATTGGCAAGCCACGCCCACGCCACCAGCCCCGCCCTCGGGCACGCCCTCGCGCGCCCGTGCCGGGAGCTGACGCTACACCAGGCATTACGCACCGAAATGATCTCTGTTCATAATATCATAATAAATACCTACTTACGTGGCAGGCGGAGTGTCTGTCCACTAGCTTGTTTAATTTTGATTAATTCTTAATTCAAAACATATAAATTTCGCACAATGAGGAACAATAATTAAACAAATATAATCCAATAAAACAAATATTTATAACTTATTGTAGGATTTTATTTTTGGTAACTTTGGAGGGTTTCGGTCTTGATCTTCCTCGTTGACCAGCCGGATTGGAAGTATTGATTCGTTAATTATTTTTTGTGATTTTTTTCTATGGGAGAAGGGGATGTTAATGGCTACAAGAAGACTGCATCTTTAAGCTTCTTCGAGGTATAGTTTGAATTTTTTGCACTTAAGAAAATATATAACCTGTTTCACTCAGTGCCATCTTTAAACTATTTGAGGCCCTGAGCACGTTAAGATCATGGGGCCCCTTTGACCTTGAGAAAACTCTATTTAGTTATAATAGATAAAGAAATTAGACAAACAAAGTTTTAAATTTATTTTTATTTAGTTACTCACTATTAGATAGGATACCTAAATATCGGTTATCATTTGGTAATCGGGCAGGAACTAGGGGGCCCCAGTCGACCCATAGTGCCCAGTGGGGAAGAGGGGCCTGATTTCACTGTCCCCTCAGAAAAATCTTGTTCTTTTTATTGAACTGTATATTTGGTTCGTTGCTGTGTCTATTTTGTGAGTTGGAAAGGATTCTTTTGTTTTTTGAAGGAACCTTCGGATTATGGTTAAGGATCTTAATTTATCGTAGATAATGATGACTGAGTTTTCTTTTTCAATCTTCACTTGCTCTTGTAATTCATTCCGTGTTCTTCAAAATATGCTCTGGGTAGTCTTCTTTTATATAGTATAATATTTTTAAGTTCTTTCTTTTGTTGAAGTATATTTATTTTAATGTCACGTGTGAAAAGTGTGATTTTTATTGGTCTAGATTTATCCCTTTTTTGCCTGTTCGTCTAGCTTCCTGTATCTATCTTCCTGTCACTCTGATCATGTGAGTGAGTCGTTCACATTGAAGAGCTTATTAATATTGCGTATATATAACTTCCAATAGTGACAGTTTCGTGAGTTAGATCACGTTAAATGTTGCATTGTTTTCAAAATGTAACCGGAGAAAAACAAACGATTAGTACTTTGTTTTTTTTGTTTTCACTATGTAACGTCTTTCACTGATTATTTGATCGTATCCACAATGTATGTCGCGTATCATGGTATCTTCCAACGATTGTCTTCATTAAAACATACAATATTACAGAGAACTACGCAGCCCTTGGCACAGTGGCGCCGCTTCATCACTTCACTTTCGGAATCTACAGTAAAAGGATTTAAATAATGTTTAACAAAAAATTATAATGATATATACCACATCTTCCTCCGGATCCCATACTAAGACTCGCGGCACCCGTATGCATTGCACACCCTGCACTAGCTTTTAAATAAAATAAAAAAAATCATCAAAATCGGTTCACCCAGTCGAATCTTCCGAGGTAACAAACTGAGGTAATTCCGAGGTAACAAATACAATCGAATTATAACCTGCTGTTTAGGGAAGTCAGTTAAAGAATATTTGCGTTTTCTTTTTTAATAGAGCTTTGAATAGTTAATGGTGTGGGGATCATTTTACTTCCACATTGGAGATTGTTTTGGCCGCAGAGGTCGCAGAGACAAAATAATTAATGAAGTTATTCCAAGAGTAGTGAGAATTTACAGTTGCTAGATTTGTAGTTCAAATGAAATATATAACCCCTTATATATTTTAAGTTGAAGAAAAAGCTGCACACATTTATTTTATAGCTGTTTTCCCTTAGAGGGAGCGTTTTGTGCCCCCTTCCCCATAAAATAGGGGCAAAAGATTTGGTATCACGTCTAATAGATAGTTTGTTTTTTTAGCTTCACACTGCATCCCATATTATGTAGCAGACTAGGCAGAGACCCTAGGGACAATATATATATATTTTTTTTATGGAAAAGGACAAGGCAAACGAGCGCACGGGTCACCTGATGGTAAGTGATCACCGCCGCCCACGACCCCGTGCAACACCAGAGGAGCTGCAGGTGCGTTGCCGGCCTTTAAGGAGGAGGTAAACGCGCTTTTTGAAGGTACCCATGTCGTATCGACCCGGAAATACCGCCGCGGGTAGGCCATTCCACAGTTCCGTGGCCCGTGGAAGGAAGTTCCTACGAAACCGTACAGTAGTGGAGTGCCACGTATCCAGGTGGAGTGGATGATATTTCAGCTTATGACGTATTGTACGGTTAGAAAATTCGGCGGCGGGTAACAGGTCAAATAGTTCTTCAGAACACTCCCCATGATAAATGCGGTAGAGAACGCACAGCGAGGAGACGTCTCTACGCAGAGCCAAAGTATCAAGCCTTTCACAGCTCCTTGGGTCCCCAATAACTCGAACGGCTCTGCGTTGTATGCGATCAAATGGTTCAAGCTGATACTGGGGTGCACCAGCCCAGAGATGAGAACAGTACTCCATATGAGGCCTAACCTGGGCCCTATATAGGGCCAATCGGTGTTTTGGCGTGAAGTACCGTCTCGCTCTGCTGATAACCCCAAGTTTCTTCAAGGCCAACTTGGCCTTGCTGTCCAGATGACCCAGATGTCCAATAAAATCAATATAGATATACTCAATGTAGATAAACTCAATGTAGATATACCACTAGGGATAAAAAAAAATATATTTTTTAATTAATTTACAGGTATTTAATAAAGGTAAGATATCTTATATTAATCAAGTAAATCAAATATGGCCTGTACTATAGTGTCATAAATATAATAATTAAGGAATAACTTTAATGTATAATTTTTACAATTCCATATCCAAACTTTACCATTAATCTATACTATAATTTTGCATGCTATAGCCACTAATAATAATATGGTTCTTAATTATTTTAATCACTGATTATATTGTATCCCACAAGAGTCCAGGCCATAGGTAGCTGTGGCTCTCAACAAAGGGAGCTTCTCTCAATTTGCAGTATCATTGCTCTCTCCTTCAGGTGCCTCGTAATGTGTTAGTTGATGCTTTTTTCTATTTAATTAAAATAACTATTGACACTAGTTCATACAACTATGAGCATGAGCAGAGACATGCTACAGTAATCTTGTGGGTCAAGCCTAAATACATATTAGAAAACCTTTCTTTTTCTAACTTAAGCAGATTATCACATAATGATGACAATATTCATTATGGTAAGGCTCACAACTTATTTACTAGCACTATATCAATAGTATTGGCAAGGACATATCATAATTTATAAACTAGTCTATCTCATGTAGATGTTACTTTATCTATTATTTGTTCATAATATTATCTATATATTGATATTTATTGTTCAATTTATTATGAATTTCCAAAATATTTGTCAAGATATATACTTATTTTTTAAAAAGCAGTACTATAGTCAGGATAGAGAAAGAGGATAGAGTAAAAAATTATAATCATAAATTTTTTATTACTAATACATACAATCCTAAACTAACACAAATTGTAAGTGATTAAATAATAATTAAAAATATGCATGATTTTTAAATTCTGTCACAATTCCCTTTTCAACTAGAGGACCAGTAAATCTGTCAAACACTTTCCCACAACACACATACACTTGTCGGCCGAGAGCCAGAGTGAGGCGACGAGCGAGTCCTGAAGCATTTCCTTCTCCGAGTAAAGTGGTGGTGAGAGCTCCGTCACCAACTGCCATTGGCACTCCAAGTACCACTTCGTTTAATTGGGCTTCTCTACCACCCACCCACACAAGCACTGAGTCCTTCATTCGTAAAGCAACAACACGACAAATAAATTCCCCACTCCACACTTCAAACTCGTGTACTCTCCATGTGCTCTCACGATATTTAACTTCTCGCTTGCTCAGAACACTTTTAGGTAATGTTTTGGCTTCCATTATATATATATATAGAACAGACAAAGTTCTATGCATTCACTTTCATAGTTTTAGATACAAAATACAGATGTTGTTCTTTATTTATGGCATACCGAGCATGCCAGTTCAGTACTAATCACTTTCAATAATTCAGTACTAATTCACATTCGCCATTGTCACGTTGAATGCAAAACACACAAAAGATAATGTACGGTAAAGAGATCCAGTTAAGATACTGCTTTTACCTATAAGATAAAAAAATATTTATTACTTACAATTTATACATAATAAAGGGTTAGTATTAAGTAATATTTTTAGCTTATACTTTACTATTATTATATCTTATATATTTACATAAAAATGTACACAATGGAATAAATACAAGCATTAACAAACATTGAACATTTAGGGTACGAGGAACTATTTGAGGAAGAACATCATACAAAGAATGCATTTAGGACAGATGAAAAGGATGTAGGAAGGGGAACCTTCATCCAGGCCACATTCACACAGTGAGTGGTCTCTGACCCTGATTTTAGCTAGGTGCAGAGTGTACGTGCTACACAAAGCGCAAACGACAAATAGTTGATATAATCCTACTTTAGCAAACTTGAGAAAAAACCAAGGTCGCCTTGGAATATTGGGTTGGATAGCAGCATAATACTTACCTTTCTGAGACAAAACACAAATTTAGTTTTCGCCGGGAATGAATGACAATTCTGACATGCAATACCATAAGCAGCATAAGACGTCTTGACACATGACATTGATGAGACAGATTATAAATATAGCCACAAATTAATCAATTGTCTACGGCACGGTATGCCCTACTAAAAAACTGTTATAGTTATTATTTTGAAACAATAGTTTACTTAACTCGAAATATGGTTATTAGCTATGAGACGTGAATAATATTTTAAATTTGATTTTTATTCTACAGTTATCTTTTGAAGTTTTATAGGTATTCCAAATAAGAAGGAAAAAGAACACAAACATATAAAAATATTTTATTCTATAGGCTATTTTATCACCATGCATCAGCAATGTACTTTTAGAAGTATTTTCTTTTAATAAACTATCAAATTGAAAAAAGCCTTTAGACGTCTTAAAAGGAAGTCGAGAGCATTTAGTATCAATTCTTAAATTGTCATATAAAATATGTCTTGTCTATATTGATGGGAAAAATTATAATTGCAGTACGGAAGTAATAGGTAAAATTATTATAGAGAATATAAATTTATCACAGGAAATGTTGAAAAATATTATTTACGTAGATGAGAGTTACGTTAATTTGCCATACAAAATTAAAAATCAGCTTAACGTTGTATCCCGCACACAGCAGGGTCGGCAGAAGGCAGAGGGAACTTCGTGTTAAGATACTCCGTTCCCCACTTTCTGCCAAATTCTGGAGGCATTGTGATTTCGACACAATGCCTTTGGTGTCGACACCAGAGCGAAGAAATGAAAACATAAATGTAAAGAAATATTTCAATTCCTCGAGCTGGGATCGAACTGCGGCACGACCAGCCTCTTTTTTTTTACTAACACTAATTCGAATTTTTAAAAAAATATGTAAATGTTTATACAAATGCGTATTATTTTGTTTTTTTTTCATTTTATATTTTTTTAAATGTCGTAAAATATCGATATTTTTTTAAGAAAATGTTGTCGTGCTGTGAAGTGTATATGTTGTCTCGTTTCATTATAGCCAATAGCATTTAGACATTTGTATTTTACCTCCTCTTATTTGCTGGAGTCCTGGCGTGTTTGCATTTCATTGGACATCGTCACACTTTTTCTTCAATTACACCCAATCACTGCTGGCATTATCTGTTATCGTATCCATAAAGTGTCTGTGAATCTCGACTTTGGAATAACTTATCTGGAAAACTTCGTTCGTCCTATTTGAGCACTGAAACGTTGCGAACTCGCGGCGTCTGACGCCGGTAATTTGTTAATAGTGAATTAATTTTAACAAAAAACACGTCATAAGTGAACTAAAATGAAGTACTTTATTTTACTGGGAGCGGGCATCCTGCTACTTTCAGGTAATATTCAGATTTAATGTCATTAAATTTGCAATTGCTTGTGATTTTGTTTTTAAGCGTTTATTTAAATTAACATATCAGATGCTTTTGTACACGTATGTCAATCGATAACATGAAAACTCAATAATATTGAAATAATTTATTAAAATTATATTTATTCTAAATTGTCTAGAACTTTCTAGTTTCGTCATGCCATGTCTTCGTCTTGTTGTGTGTTAAGAATCAGAACTATCAGATGTCATTGGTGTAATATTCGTATATATGATAAACTTATCCACAGGATGGTGTCAAGCTCAGGAAGGCGTCGGGTCTGTGGAGGAGGTGACGGTAGACGCAGACCTGGGAGCGTCCCGTGAAGGTTCCCGCACCGGTATGTATACTTGTACAGTAAACTTTACGTAGCCGGTTTTGTATGTGCTCCTGATGTAGGCAATCACTTATTAATATCATTGAATTTAAAGAATAAATGAGATTATACTTCGTTTTTCATAGCTACTATTCTCGCCTTTAATAATAGATTATTTTTTATTTTATTATTGATTTTATTTTATTAGATCTTGAATAATAGATAAGAATAGATAATTATAGGGAGATAGGTATGGAATTTTTATATTAATGTTAATGTGTTAAATTATATTGTTTAAGTAAAACACTTTTACGCTTGTTCAATCTATGTTATGGCCTATTAAGCTCATTAATTTCAGTAACTCCACACTTTATCTCTAGTGGGGTAGTCAGAGAGAAGGGAGCATCAAGTGCTTCGGTCTCTACATACCTCTTTCGCCAATTTAATATATTGACAGTTGCATCTCATTCATTCTCAATCTTGATTAAAAAAAAAAGTCTACTTAGTTTCTTGCGCCAGTTCTTCCTAGGTCTGAGGCATTAACATTAGTGAACTGGCGGTAGATTATTTGACGTTCAAAAAATGAAGTATGTAATGTTTATATATTTCATATTATCTCTATTAAATTCCTACAATGTTTTTTGTCTCTATATGTTTGTTATAGTGTCTATTATTGTCGATTTGCCACTAAATGTGTTCTTTACTAGAATCCACCATATGCTGTGTCTGGCGGGTGGAGCTGAGTGATACTATGTTGCACGTTATATAAATTTTCCATCATTTTCTGTTCTGTCCGCACACACTGGATTAGGTTAGCAAAGGTTTAATCAGTGCGCGTGAATTTGAAAACCTTCCACAGTTTAACTCTATGGAACACATTTTGACCATTTACTCCTACCTACAATCACAATTATTACCAAACTACTTCACTGGAATCACCATGTCGTCCACGGTGTTCCTGAAACATCTCCGAGCTGTAGTGTGTTCAGGGTTTATGGGTAAGTAGGAGGAGTAGCGTTACAACGACTTTTGATCAGTAAGTTGTTCAGCTCAATAAATTTTATATGATGATTTGTGGTTTTAAAACAATTGTTTTAGGGTTTTGAAAAGATTTAAAAGATGTGTTCACTGTACCCACTATGGGTTATAAATAAATATGTAGTATTTATTTATTACGTATTACGTTATGTATTTATGTGTATGTTAAACTAGATATCAACTCTAACTCTCTCTCTGTCAGTCTCTTTCACACAATGTATTCTCTCTCTCTCTTTCTCTCTCTCTACACAAAGCCTGCCTGGAAGAGATCACTCTTTTAGAGATAAGGCTGCCTATTGTATTGTTCTAAATATTAATACATGTATATGTGTATTGTGTTTTTATAGTACAATAAAGAGAGTAAAAATAAATTTTGATTTAAAGCTTTGTTATGTTAACTTTACTCAACACATAGTTCAGAGAATTTCTCCAACTTATGATAATAACAACACATGGAACTAGTTACTACGTAAATAACACAATTTAAATAATTATCATTGTATGAGACATATCATCATGTTTATTGTGCAACATTTGCACATCATCGTCTTTTAAGGCTAATATCTGTAGCGAGTACTCTTAATCTCTCCTTAAGCCATTCGGAGTCCTGTATGTGATGCTGAAGTCGTCTGTCACCACAGGAATGTTCTCTGTGTTTGTCCCACCACCATCCATACCTGTATGCAATGCTGAGACAATTAAAAGGTACAAGAATCTAAGCGGGTCCATTATTCAATAATCATAAAAATTCATGATAACAATGTGATAAATTAATTTTAAATTTGTCAATAAAGTAGTGACACTGACATGATTATAAAAGTGAAGTGTTATAGTTGATAAGTCAATATAAAATGAACTTGGCCAATTAGGCTAAAGTGCAATAGATGGTGTTGTGATGGAGGTGAGTCGGTACGTACTCGTGCGAGATGGTGACGGGGGCGTCGTAGGTGTCGCGCGGCCCGCGCCGGAGCAGAGCGGCCACGCGCACCGTCAGCGCCTCCTGATCCTCGGCGCACGACGAGCGCTGGTAGAACTTGGCTCGCACCACCGCCGCTGTGCATTCCAAATTAATACTTGTCATGGTTTGAATAGCCATTACATTGATTATTGAATTTAGTAATTTCGAAAAAAAAAACATATTTGTTTAAAGATGTGCAGAGATTAGTCACATGTTAAAAGATTAGTTGAAGCGACCGGAAGTCGTCAACATCTCATTAATTATATATTTCTCTATAATTCTTTGTCCTGCGTTTGATTGGATCAACCTTAATATCAAGCGTATTCTACGATATCACTTGCATGTCTAGAAAATAGTCTTACTGTTTTTAAAGACCCTTGGGCGAGCAGGACAGAAGAAACAGAAGTAACTCAGTGTTCAGATTTCAGCAGGAATTTACCTTCTCTAATAGTTAAAATAAGACAGGAGGAATTAGATTGTGCAATTCTACATCCACATTATTGAATAGTAGTGTCTCAACACAATACTCACGCAGCGTGAGCGGCTGGACTGCGGACACGTAGGAGCGCCCGAGCTCGCGCTGCGCCGCGAACCGCAGCTTGAAGGAGCGCGCGTGGAGCGGCGCCTCGTGCGCCTCCGAGCGCGCCTCGTCCTCCATCACCGCCGACATCTCCACGTCTGCAGCCGCTATAGTTGAATCGATATAATCAGCTGCACGGCTCCTAGCAACAATGTGTCAATAAAGTCGACACAAGTAATCTAAGAGTCTCTAAATTGTGAATGAGTAATGTCATTTAAAGGTGTATTACACCCAATATGAATTATATCATAATTCGACTCAAAGATCCTCAATGTGCAATTACAACATAGACATTCTTTGGTGTTTTTTGTTAGGTAAATTTACTTAATCAAAATTTCACCCAATTTTGAGAGAAACGCTGGATGCCATATTGCTTTGCTGTGAGGGCCTCGGTTGGTTGGCCTTGTAAGCAAATGTACAAATAGTAATGCACACATATATAAAAAATAACATGTGCAACTTTGCGGTTATCATATCGCGATGGCTGACATACATAGTTGACATTAATTTTGTTGTGACGCAATGCGTGCAGATGCGGAGGCGGTGCTGCGCGAGGAGGAGGCCATTTCTCCGGACGGGCTTAGCGTGGCGCAGCAGCGCGAGATGCGTGAGCACGCACAGAACTACACCTTCCAGACCGAGGTCAATCGCATGATGAAACTCATCATCAACTCTCTCTACAGGAATAAGGAGGTAACCTTAGTTTGCTATAATATAACAATTACAACAGTAAATACAAAATGTATGTAAAACTACAATCTAACAATATTTATCTAAATTTGAAATGTCGAAAACGCCATCACATGATATGACGTAATTTCCAGATTTTCTTGCGTGAGCTGATCTCGAACGGTTCGGACGCGCTGGACAAGATCCGGCTGCTGTCGCTGACGGAGCGCGAAGCTTTGGCAGCCGACGCGGACCTCAGCGTGCGCATCAAGGCGGAGCCCGAGCGCCGCCTGCTGCACATTATCGACTCCGGCGTGGGCATGACGCGTCAGGACCTCGTGCACAACCTGGGCACCATCGCCAAATCCGGCACTGCTGACTTCCTATCCAAGATGCAGGACGGCCAAGGCGGCGCGCAGGACACTAACGACATGATCGGCCAGTTTGGCGTGGGCTTCTACTCCGCATTCTTGGTGGCAGACCGCGTGACCGTGGCCTCCAAGCACAACGACGACGCGCAACACGTGTGGGACTCGGACGCCAGCTCCTTCAGCGTGGCACTCGACCCGCGCGGCGACACGCTGCGCCGTGGCACGCACATCACGTTGCACATCAAGGAGGAGGCGGCCGACTTCCTGCAGCCCGACACCATCCGCGGGCTCGTCAAGAAATACTCGCAGTTCATCAACTTCCCCATCTACCTGTGGGCCTCGCGCACCGAGACGGTTGAGGAGGCGCCCGAGGACGACGAGGCGGGCGACGGGGACGACGATGAGGACGCCAAGGTGGAGGACGCGGCTGAGGACAAGGCGGCGCCCAAGAAGACGGAGAAGACGGTTTGGGACTGGGAGCTGATGAACGACAACAAGCCCATCTGGACTCGCAAGCCCGCCGACGTGGCCGACGACGAGTACACGCAGTTCTACAAGTCCCTCACCAAGGACACCACCGCACCTCTCGCCAAGTAAGTCATTCCAAATACACGCCTGTGTGTAATGAAAAAATTAATCATAGTTTTAAAGTAAATATTAAAAATTTTGTGAAATAAAAAATGATATGAAAAAAAATGGGCCAGCCTAATTTTTTTCTATACTGTTATGTGGGTTTCATAAATGATGTCATGTATCGTCCACAGGGCGCACTTCGTGGCAGAGGGCGAGGTGACTTTCCGTGCGCTGCTGTTCGTGCCGCGCGCACAGCCCGCGGACTCCTTCAACCGCTATGGCACCAAGACCGACCATATCAAGCTGTACGTGCGCCGCGTGTTCATCACGGACGAGTTCAACGAACTCATGCCCAACTACCTGGCCTTCATCCAGGGCATCGTGGACTCCGACGACCTGCCGCTCAATGTCAGCCGCGAGACCCTGCAGCAGCACAAGCTCATCAAGATCATCAAGAAGAAGCTCGTCCGCAAGGCCCTCGACATGCTGCGCAAGATCCCCGATGACGAATACGCACACTTCTGGCGCGAGTATTCCACCAATGTAAAGCTGGGCGTCATCGAGGACCCCTCCAACCGCTCGCGCCTCGCTAAGCTGCTGCGATTCCACTCCTCGCGCATCTCCGACGACGATGAGCGCACCTCGCTGGAGCAGTATGTGGCTCGCATGCGGCCAGGCCAGGCGCACATCTACTATATCGCGGGCGCTGGCCTCGCCGAGGTGCGCCGCTCGCCCTTCGCCGAACGCCTCGTGCGCGCTGGCTACGAGGTGCTCTACCTCACCGAGGCCGTCGACGAGTACTGCCTGTCCTCGCTGCCCGAGTTCGACGGTAAGAAATTCCAGAATATCGCCAAGGAAGTGTTCGATCTAGACGAGAGCGAGCCGCAGAAGGAGCGCATGGAAGTGTACAAGAAGGAGTTCGAGCCGCTAACGCGCTGGCTGGGCGACAAGCTAGGCGCATGGATCACGCGCGCGACCGTGTCGCGCCGGCTCTCGCGCTCTCCCGCCGCGCTCGTGGCCACGGCCTTCGGCTGGACCGGTAACATGGAGCGCCTCGCCATGTCTAACGCTCACCAGAAAGCGGACGACGCGCAGCGCAAGCACCACCTGTCGCAGAAGAAGGCGCTGGAGATCAACCCACGCCACCCCGTGGTGCGCGAGCTGCTGCGCCGGGTGCGCGCCGACCCCGACGACGCAGCCGCGCTGCGCGTAGCCACGGCGCTGCACCGCGTGGCTGCGCTGCGCTCCGGGTACATGTTGCAGGAGGGACAGGCCGTCGAATTCGCCGAGAGCGTGGAGGCCATGCTCCAGGCCGCGCTGGGCCTGCCCGAGGACGCGCGCGTCGAGGACGAGCCGATCGAAGACGAGCCCATCCCGGACGAGGACGAAGAGGTCGTCCCCGACGACCATGACGAGCTGTAATGCGACGGGAGTGCAGTGCGCGGACAGACTACTGTGTAGTGCGAGGGGGGAGAGAGGGTGCACCGAGAGTACTATTAAGACTGCATTTTTTTTACATTTTCTTGTAATTGAGTTTGTGGCGAGTGATGTAAATACATTATAATATTTAATTCATTGTGACTCCTTATTTAAATCTCCTTTAGTTTATGACATCGACTTTCAGACAGCAACTTAAGGTTTCGTACTTTGAATATCCTATATCACGTTATAAATAAATATTGTAGCAGATCTTTTCAGCCTAAATGTTATGTATTGATTAATTTGTTTAAAATAAATTTTATTATGTATTTAGGGCCAGGGCTTGTTCTCAGGTCCAATATGAAGTTACTTCTGTCATCAATATGACAATCTAATTTATGGTACATTAACAGAATATATTTAATTTTTAAATCCCTGAAATGAAGTGTAAGAGTCAATAAAAATGTACACATTTTGTTAAAAAATATATTAAACACTTCATAATATACAAAGTTTGATGATACCACAAAACTGTTCAGTTATAAATTATTTCTTAAAGAAATTGCTAGAATACATAATATTTACATCATCAATTTAATACTATATTCATTCTATACCATAAACAAATACTAATTAAATGTTATTACTATATACAAATTGTAGGTTAGTACCTAAAAATTGGAGAAATGTAAGGGACCAAAGATACTCTCCATTGGTTGGTACCATATTGGTACATATATAATATGAAATTTTACTCACTTAAAACTATAAGAATGGTGAATAAAGAATAAATTGAAATATGTTATAGACTAGATCTAAAATTGAAATTGGAAGAGGCCTTTGTCAAAATAGGGCAAACAGATTTATATACGGAGCAAAAAAAAAATATTATTGTAAATTAACTTGTTTATAATCTGAATAAAGGCTGATATCATTATTATTATTATAGACTAAATCATTAGCATCATTGTAATGCAACATTATAAGTATCACTTTTTTAGTCATAGTATTTTAGTTATTTAATCATACAAAAGACCTGATGAAAACATTTTCATTGATAGATATGATACTTGACACACATACAAAAAATATTTTCAATATGATTCCTACCAAAATCATAAAATAAGTGGCAAAAATTAACTTTCTTTTTTGAAGAGTGCCCATATACAATATATATTTAATGAAATAAAAAATCCTGTCATTTTACAAATTAATAAGAAAGAAATTTCCTCAAAAGCTTTTGAGTGATTAATAAATGGTCAACATTGTAACTATCACAATATTTATAGAAACAAAGTGGTTGTTATGGTGTCATTTATTTGGCAAATTGTCTAATACTTAATGCTTACTAAAATAACAATTAAATTCAATGCATAGCCTTCGATTTTCATCATACGGGCAGCAGCGGGGCGCGGTCGCGGGCGGCGGCGGCGGGCGTTGCCTTGGCACGGTTGTAGGCCAGAACGCCGAGCAGCGCCAGCGCCATGCCGGCCAGGTTGAGCGGCGGCGCGGGGTTACGCAGCAGCAGCAACGACGCCGCCACCACGACACCGCGCTTGGCCGCCGACGCCACCGCGTACGCCAGTGGCGAGACACGCCCCAGCACGCTAAAGGCCGCCACGGCCTGCAGCCAGGCCAGCGCGCCGTCCGCCGCCAGCAGCGCACCAGCGCGCGCCCAGTCGGCCTCGCGCAGCGCGGCTCCCTCGACCCACAGCCAGGCTGGGGCCAGCGGCGCCAGCGCCAAAGCGCTCAGCGTCTGCAATAGGCGCAGCGGGTGGGCGCCAGCGTCGCGCATGGCGCGCTTTGAGTAGAGGTGTTGCAGGCCCAGCAGCGCGGCGGCGGCCAGCGCGGCGCCCAGGCCGAGCGCGTCGAAGTGCAGCTCAGTCGCGGAGGCCAGCGCAACGCCGGCCGCGATAAGCAGCAACGCCGCCTGCACGCGCGCCGTCTGGCGCTCGCCGAGCAGCAGGCGCGCCAAGCCCGCCGTCCATAACGGCGTGGTCGCCTTCACTGCACAGAGACACGCATGAGACACGAACCTCGGCGGTGTGATCTGCTCTCGCGTCGGTCGCTATTCCTCACCTGTGTGTGCGTACGAGATTGGAACCTTCCAAATTGAAATTTGCGATAACATTGTTGTGAAGAACTTGGCTATGGCCAGCGGAATGAGCACTTTTAAGTAATATAACCGTGGAAATTTTGGAGCTCGCCGGACCTTGCAGGCGGCGAAGGCGGGGGCGCTGTACGCCACAGTAGACAGCAGCTGCACCATAGTGACAGTCATGGGGAACGGGAACTCCGTCATCACCAGTTTTCCCACGACGTTGCTGGCCGAGCTCAGCGAGTACCACGCAGCGCAGAGCAGTCCGATGGTTACGGTTTCTCGAGTGGAGCCCATAATAAATATATTACTTGTCTAAATCTAAAAAATACAATTTCGTTTCGCCGAAATATATAATTATTTCTACGAACACTATAACATATGATGAAAAAAATTATAAAGTATTAATAGATTTTCGTTTTCCATTTTTTTCTAGGTTGAAGCCAACTCGTGGCTATCATTTCACTCGTCATACTTGGCAACAGGCGACAATTATAAGAAATAATCTGAAAAACTGAACATCATGATAACGACACCAGTCTTCAGTATCTCCACTAAATAGTAAATACCCTGTCTTTTCAAAGACCGTCAGTTAGCATCACGTTTATGTAAAAGCAACTCTATTCATTCATATCAACACACGTCCATCTCTATCACTAAATCTGTCACTGAATATCTAGGATCCGACATTTTACTATTTTTGACAACTGTTGTCCACTTGCGACCAGTACAGATAAACGTAATGTACACATTTAGCACCGTAATACGATTGCGGGAAGCAAATATATCTGTTTGTTGTAAAGACGAGACAAAGATATTGGTTTTGATAGTATAAGTGACATCCTGCTAGTGGACTACTAAAAGGAGTTCAAATCCCTAAGGAATTAACCTCTTCAATGAAATAAATGAACTGAAATATTGTAGGTGGCTCCGGAAGGGTCTACTCGAAGCCGCATGAGAAGGCTGCACGGGCTTCTGTTGAATTGATTATTAATACTTTTGGTTCAAATAGCGATACATTAATTTTTCTACAACTCTTAACATTAAAGTTTATTTTCTCAAAATCTGTTGACAATATAATTATGAAATTAGACTGCAAAAACGAGTTCAAACCCTAAGAAATTAACCTCTTCAATGAAAACTTAATAACGTGGTTCCGTTTCTTTCCTAAATGTGGCATTCACGAAGGTTATTTTTATATATTTTCTTGATTTCTTGGGTTATTATAATATATTTATATTATAATTTGTAAAAAATTTTTAAATCTTTTTTTTTGAGGGCTCTGTTATATACCATCTCGTAAGTTAGCTATGTTATAAGTTAAAAGAAGCTATGCTATAAGTAGCAGAACAAATTTCAAAATATAAAACAACATCAAGAATACGTGCAGGCGAAATCTCTACACATAAACTTGTATAGAGATGTATCTATCATCATACATATAATCTTATAGTAATTCAAGTTTGTATTTTTAGTGTACATCAAAACAGTATAAAAAACACGATTAAAATGTTTTAAAGCAATATAATTAACAAAATATAATAAGAAAAATAATTATGGGGCCAGTCGTGGCGCAGGGATACAAGTGCATTGACTATAAACATGATAGGTTGTGGGTTCCATTGTCACTCGAGGAAATGAAATATTTAATATTTTCATTTCTTCGCTCTGATGTCAAGGCAAACCGCGCCATTGAGCTCGGCCATTCAACATGCAAAGTCTCCAGAATTTGGCGGAAAATAGGAAAGGAAGTGTCTTAACCACAGGACATATACACCCAAAGGGTAGGACTAGGTTTTCAGGTTCTGTAGTTAGCATTTGGTTGCATTATGGTTAGAATTTGAGGAGATAGTTGCTTGTCTATGATTCGAATGATGTCAATTTACTCAATTGTCAAAAACAACAGAGAAAGTTTTGTTATACCTAATTTTACTAGTAAAAAGTGATATTTTTATATATTCAATTAATTTTCTTATTGAGACTGAGTATTTTAAAAGCGGCTTTATTTTATTGAAAAGTAATACAAAACTTTAAAAGTTATTTAAAAGTTTAAAAGAAAAAGTTTTATTGAGAAGAATTTTGGTCTATATCTGATACAGTATATTTTCTATATGGATCAAAATAAGAAAATTTGCATCAATTGATCCCGACTTGTCTGTTAGGTAAGTGTGATTTATTGTGTATAAATATCCAAAACGTCGCAGATGCGCCCGCGCCTATCGCCAACAGTTGTCATTGGCCCAATTATTTAATTAATAACATCTTAATTTGTTGGAGCAAGAGACGGAAAAGAGGAGAGGAGAGTTCATAATATGTCTTGCTGATATTGCCTCATTGTGACATCGGGATGTTATCTTCCTTCTGATTATCAGAGATAAAACTGTAAATGATAACATTTTTGTATGTTATCTGGTATTTATATTTAATTTGATATATTACTATATCTAACATCCCTTATGACCCAGTGGGATAAAAAACCGCCAAATAATTTGTCTTTTTTAGTTTATGTAATTATCATATCATTGTTATAGTTCTTTGTTTATGGTGTTTGTCAATATCACATTGATTGGAGAACACATAAAAGAGAATATACCACAAAAAGAGATACAAAACAAGTCATGATAGAAGAATTCATATTAAAAAAGGTCCAACTAAAATCATAATATGTATCACATCACTTCATGCAGGATATTTGACTTGACACACTCCCACAATTGATTGTGTGAATATTATCAATAGTAAGAGCAATCATTAAGTCTTAAGTTACATTTCATATGAAATATAAATTTTAAACAAGATTGCTTTTATATTGAATGTATATAGTTTAGTTTTTTGTAATATACTTTTGAAATCTGATGCCGTCGTGGCGCAGTGCCACAAGGGTGCCACCTGCCGAGGTTACCTCTGCCTACCCTGCTGTGTGCGGGATACAGTGTGAAGCTGAAAAAAAAATTTATTACAAATGAGTAAAGTAACACTGGAATTGCATAAGTATTTATACCTTTTATTATATTTCTCGAGTTCAAATGTGTGTTTAGTAACTTTTGAGTTCTCTTAAAGTAATCTTTTGTTCTATTTTTCCTGATTCATGTATTCCTAAATATTTATGTCTTTCCTATTCCTAACTGTTCAAATGTGTCCGCCTTATTTCCTGTTTCATTTTTCATTTTTATTGTATTTTATGGGCTTAGACAGTATCAATTTCCAAAATTCTTCATTAATTTTACTCGGCAGTTTTATATCATAAGTGGCACTATTATTTCCTAAGCTTCTATATATTCTATATATGTTAATTTTCATAGAATAATTTATTTTGATCTTTTCTATTATTAATTTCTTCATATCTTTTGACTCTACCAGCAAGTGCTTTGACCTTTTGCTTCAGAATCTCTACTGTGTTGCTTCTATCATTTTCATTTTTTATATTGTATTTACTGTATAATTTATTTCTTATATTGATCATTCTACTTGTATTTATGCCTCTACCTATTTCTAAAAGCTGTCCTAATTTCCAAGGTAGATCTCATATTTTCTTATCTTGTTTTTAGGTTTGAAAGATATTTCCTTATTATTTATAATTATTATTGTATGCCTTTAATATAATTAAATTATTGTTATTATAACTTCATTATTGAACCCCTAATTAGTGATCAATGAATCCATTGAATCTTAGGTCAGTCATGGCACAGGGGCACAAGTTTGTGACTGTAGACATGACTGGGTGTGGGTTCAACCCCCAGTCAAAGAAATTAAATATTTATTTAAATTTATATTTTCATTTCTTAGCTCTGGTATCAAGGAATAGTGTGGCATTGAATTTCGTCACTCAACCTGCAATGCTTTGAGATTTCGGCAATAAATGGGGAATGGAGTGTTGTAACATTAGATCCCCTCTGCCAACACTGCACCCTGCAGTGTGCTGGATACCTTGGAAAACTTGTTCTAATTCTTACCTAAAAGTAATTAGTGTAATTAATTCAACAAAAAACTAAAGCAATATAAGTGTTTGAAAATATTTTCTTCTCTTAAGTAGTAAATGATGTTCCTCAAAGATAATTTGCTGCAAACAATACATAAGTATTGTATAAACAATTAGCAATTGACAAATAAGTAAACTTGCAATGACCATTATTATTCAAGTGGATATGGTCTCATATTTAGGTTCTGTCCTTGGTCCCTGCATTACCCTGCATTACCCTGCATTACCGTGGAATACTGCCTGCCGTGAATACTAAGATAATTTGTTCAAAGCAAAAGTCCAGTTCAAGATCTTATCAACTCCAAAAAATATGAGTCTGTCATAAATTCTATAAAAGTAACTATCAAATTTTAGGCCGTGTGATCCCGGCCTAGTATAGGATCACCCTAGTACTGTCGTAGGTGTCGTAAGAGGCGACTAAAGTATGTGTGGTAGAGTCACGTCGCCAGTAATAGCAACACGCATGGGCAGACTCGATCGGATTAATACCACCTCAAAATTCAAAACCGGCGTGAAGTAGTGACTTTTGTTTGTGTATATGTGATTGCTAGTTTCTTATAATTTAGTTGTCCTATTACTATATAAATCGATTGCAGTGCCTTGGGAGGACTCGAGTCCAGTTAGATTTCCAAATAATTAAGGAACTCTACAAAATATGTATAAAACATCTATTCAAATTGGTCCATGTTTATGAGTTCTCCGGATTTTCTGTGGGGACGAAATGCCAATTCATTTGTTATTTGCATGACTTACTGTTGTAATAATTCAATTACTGTTTGTGGTTTCCCACAGGATGGTGTAAAACAATTTAATAATGAAGGTGATGAGTGTCATTTTAATCTTTTAAACAATTTTTAAAATGGATTTTGATTTAAGAATAGATTTTAATATTAGAAATTCATCTATCATAGACAGTTCTGAAATGCTATATAGACATAGTAAAATACTCGTATATATGGGTGTTTTTTTTTTCCTGATACATTGAATTTACCATTAATATGGAAATATTATAAAAAAATTGTCATCAATCATGTTATTTGATGCCAGTCGTGGCGCACGGCAGGTGGGAGTTGGGGTGGGGGTGATGCGGGCATGGCGTCGCGGCGCGTGACGCGCAAGTGGGAGGTGTTCGCGGGCCGCAACCGCTTCTGGTGCGACGGGCGCCTCATGACGGCGCCGCACCCCGGCGTGTTCGCGCTCACGCTGGCGCTCATCTGCGGCACGTGTGCGCTGCACTTCGCCTTCGACTGCCCCTTCTTGGCAGCGCGCGTGTCGGCAGCCGTGCCCGCCGCCGGCGCGGCGCTGGCCGCGCTCACGCTGGCCGCGCTGCTGCGCACCGCGCTCTCAGACCCCGGCATCATACCACGCGCGGCGCCGGCCGAGGCGGCGGCGCTGGGCGCGCTGGCGGGCGAGGGCGAGGGTGCGCGCCCACCGCCGCGCGCGCGCGAGGTGCTGGTGCGCGGCCGAGCCGTCAAGCTCAAGTACTGCTTCACCTGCAAGATGTTCCGGCCGCCGCGCGCCTCGCACTGCTCACTGTGCGACAACTGCGTGGAGCGCTTCGACCACCACTGCCCTTGGGTGGGCAACTGCGTGGGGAAGCGCAACTACCGCTACTTCTACGCCTTCGTGGTGTCACTGTCCTTCCTGGCCGTATTTGTGTTTGCGTGCGCGGTGGCGCACCTGGCGCTGCTGGCTCGTGGCGCGGGGCTGGCGGCGGCACTGCGGGCCAGCCCCGCCTCCGCCGTGGTGGCGGCCGTGTGCTTCCTGTCCGTGTGGTCCGTGCTGGGCTTGGCTGGCTTTCACACCTACCTCGCCTCCACCGACCAGACCACTAACGAAGACGTGAGTGTCACGCACGAGAGAATCTTGTATAATATACAAATTTAAGTTACATACTTACAATTCCCTGAATTTTTGAGTAGCGTAAAGTAAGAAATATCTTAATATCATTTTTTTTATTAATCCGATGTACCGTGTCTTTGTGATAAACTGTTAAGAAAAATGAAAAATAGAAAAATTTAAAATGGAAACATATGACTTATATATGTATGTGAAGATAGATAGTTCAATTAATATGTAATTTAAAATAAAGATATGTTTTGATATCCGCTCTAGATAAAAGGCTCATTTTCGACGCGCCGCGGCGTCGCCAACCCCAACCCCTATTCGCGCGGCAACGCCTGCGCCAACTGCTGGCACGTGCTGTGCGCACCGCTCGCGCCCAGCCTCATCGACCGCCGTGGCGTACTCGCGCCCGACCACGACCTGCCGCCGCAATTTCGCACCACCCCCGTCTCCGCGCCCGCCCCCATGGTGTCCGCCCCCATTTCCGGCAGCTACACTAACCTGTTCGTGGGAGAGGCTCGCCACGCTTACATGAACCACAGCCTCGACCTGGACCCCGTACCGCTGCAAGGTATGCACTATACACTAGCGCCACGATGAGGCGCGTTACGATGTACCGTTTCTTTGTGAAATTATTTGATTCCACGTTTCATTCCGCAGAAGTATGTATCGCGGCGTCGCCGGGCGCTTGCGTGGGGGCGGGCGCGGGAACGGGAGCTGGGGAGGGCGTGGTGACGGGCGGGGGCGCGCTCAGCGCCTCGCGCCTGCGCCTGCTGCACGACACCACTATGATCGACGCCGCGCTCGACCTCGACGAGCCGGAGCCGCCACCGCACCATGCGGCGCGCCACGGGCCACACCACGCGCCGCATCATGCGCCGCATCACGCGCCGCCACTGGCGCTGGCGCTGTGACACCGAACAGTGGCCTCCCCTTGTACATAACTGCCCAATAAAGTAACCCCGCCAGTGCTGTGTGTTTTAATTTATTGTATCCAACCACCCGCCTCCGTACGGCGTACTAGTGAAAACTCAAAACTATAGGTTTTTGTTAAAAGATTGAAATGAAACTTATTTATTTTCGATAGCACCATATTATTATCTGCCTCATTCCTCTTCATGTAATAAAATTAAAGGCACTGGTCTATATATTGGTAATCTATATGAACCGCAAATTTTTTTCACCACATGGTTAGCGACCGTTCATGTCCTAGAAGTATGTGTGTGTAAGTTTACATATTTATCATTATTTTTTTCTTTTATTTTTACGTTACTTAATACACTTTTTATGGTTCTTGTACAAGTTTTCGTATAAAAAATTTATTTTTAATAACGCACATATTATTAGTACCCGGGTACCTGAGACTAATTATTATAATTATGATGGGGGAGTGCTGACATTCAGTGTTTGTGGCCGCACTTGTACACATGTACCTTATCTTATCCACAGGAAGTCAACGAAGTACTAACATATTATACGTCGACCGACCGTTACCGTTTATGATTCACTATCCACACATGTATACTACATTAGGATGTAACAGTCTGTGCATTATATATAGCTTGCGGTTTACATGACGTCTGCAGTTGTTAGTCTCACGTCTCACGTCTCACGTCTCTCTCTAGACTTGGTTTCTCGTCGCGCGCTAAACATGTGAGTCCTTCTAATTTCTATAAAATTTTTTGAGACTTTAATAAAGATATAATACAGGTGACATAATTAAGCCTGCGTCTCCTAAACTTATTTAAATCTTTTAATATGTTTAATATTTTCTCTGAAGCAACTCGTATAACGAATACGTCAGCTACTTGTATAGATAATGTTTTTTGTCATTGTGAGATTGTAGAAAAACAAATTTTGACCATGAAACTCTCTTATTGAAACTATATCATTATGGTATACAGGATACTGCCCTTGATCTTATTGCCTCATACCTAAACGGAAGAATCCAGAAGGTTAGTATAAATGATGTAAAATCATCTGGATCTCCTCTAAAGATGGGCGTTCTACAAGTTTCCACAAGGATCTATTCTTGGTCCCCTTTTATTTCTTATTTATATTAACGATCTGCCTTTTTATGTGAAGAACCTATGTGATATTGTACTTTTCGCGGATGATACCTCTTTAATATTTAAGGTTGACAGAAACAAAATAAACTATGACGAAGTGAATAGTGCATTATCGCATATTCTTCTTTAGTTTGATGTTAATAATCTAATGTTAAATGCTACAAAAACTATTTAGTGTTTGTAGCACTACATAACACAATACATTTGTATTGAGTTTGCTTTACAAAATGTTAAAAAACATAATTTTAGTCTAGTAATTAAAGGAGAAACTCTCAATTTGTCGGAATCAGCTACTTTCTTAGGTGTAACTTTAGATTCCAAACTCCAGTGGAACGCTCATCTGGAAGCACTTGCGGATAAACTCAGCTCTGCCGCGTTCGCAATTAAAAAAGTAAGACAAATGACGGACGTTGAAACTGCCCGACTAGTGTACTATAGCTATTTTCATAGTATTTTATCTTATGGAATGCTGCTATGGGGCAGTGCCTCAGATATAAATTCAATATTTATAATGCAAAAAAGAGCCGTGAGATATATTTATAAACTAAGAGCGCGAGATTCTCTGCGAGATGTTTTCAAAGAGGCAGGTATTCTTACAGTTGCTTCCCAATTTATATATTACAATATTCTCTTTGTCCGACAAAATATACATTGTCATAATAAGAATAGTGACCGCCATACGATAGGAACGAGAAATAAGAATAAGATTGTTACACCAATTTTTCGCCTCCAAAAAGTTAATAAATCATTTATGGGTCTGAGCATACGTGTATATAATAAAATTCCGCAGTGTATTTTAGGTTTGCCACTTCCAAAATTTAAAATATCTGTAAAAAAATGTCTAACAAGTAAAGCTTATTACACTGTTCAAGAATATTTAGAGGATAAGCATGTATGGAATTAATGTCTATTGAATGTAATGCAGGATAGCTGCCTTGCTGGCATGTATATGTAATAGATTGTACCATTGACTGTTGAGTTTCTTGCCGGCTCTTCTCAGCAGAACTGCCTTATACATATTTATTTATAAGTGCCGTTAGCGATGCGTAGGTAGATGTAGCATGTTTGAAGTAAACCAGAGGTATTTTTTTTTACGGGAGAGGACAAGGCAAACGAGTGTTCGAGTCACCTGATGGTAAGTGATCACCGCCGCTCACGACCCCGTATAACACCAGAGGAGCTACAGGTGCGTTGCCGGCCTTTAAGGTGGAGGATGTTGGACGCTGGGGCCCGGCATTACCTAATGCGAAACGCAGTGGCAAGAGCCATTACTTCACGCCGGTTTTAAATGCCGGGGGTGGTATCAATCCGGTCGAGTCTGTCCATGCGTGTTGCCATTACTGGCGACGTGAATCTACCACACGTACTTTAGTCGCCTCTTACGACACCGACAGTACCAGGGTGATCCTATTCTAAGCCGGGAACACACGGCTAGCGTTCTGCGTTGTTTATTATTCTCTCGAATTAGTGTATAAATAGATTATTGACATAGATGCGCCTCGTGAACGATTTCGCTGAATGCCTATGTATATATTGTAATTTATGTACTTTATAAAGTGGTATTTGTTTAATATTTGTTCAAATAAGTAACATATTTAAACATAATTTGATGATCGATCTAACTACTACCGCGCTCAGTCACACATTATTTCCCAATTGTTCCATAGTACTGACATTAAGTTAATCTCCTTTACTGATAATTTTATTTTTTATTACTGATAACCTGTAGGTATTCGTTATTAAAATGAGGTGATAGTGGACATTTATTTAATTTTATATCTTTACATAAAATATTCTACATAATATGTCTATCAGAATATGGTGTAATATGAGAACTTAAAATAAATCTAATAAATGGAAGTATCAGCGACCCTTTTACGAAAACCGTATATGTTCAAATATTTCAAACCAATACTTAAAGAAATTAATCACGATACCTCAACAGTTTAGACGTGTTTTTTTTCCATTTCACGATTTTTATCCATACTGTATTTCGTGTGACGCACACATACACGTAATACTACAAAAATACTACTAAGCGTTAGTGTGCGTGTTTATGTCATACTTTACAAATGGCGTTTTGTTTGAAATCGACATTTTTTTTTTTGTTTGTAAAAATCACTTTTTCGTTTATTATATTAAGGATAGGGATTTTTTAAAATTCTTAATTATATAAGGCTATTATAAAGTAGTTAAAAGTGTGGTTTCATTTAAAGTGTTGCTTGCCGTTCCATACTGTATTGGTCGCATGTGTGTACTACTTGTGTAGTAAATAGTATCATAGTCTAAATTTAGTAACCAGTTGTAATTCTTTATTTATATTATTATATAATATGGGACTAAGGTAATAAAATTGGCGATTTGAAGAGACGGTATGTCGTGACTATAAAGGGAATCAAAATTCATAGGATACTTCATGGTACCTTAGAATTATGAAATTTGGCAGCTCGTATCTGCATAGTACTACTTCAGGAAAAAATCTGAATACCATACATTTGCCTTTAAATCCTAAAAAATAATAGCCTTAAATAGCAAAAACGCGTATTTAGATACTATAAAAAAATCAAAAATGAACAGGGTATTTCCAGTTGAAGTAGAATTATGAAATTTGACAGCCAGCATCTACAGAGTACTAGTTCAGGAAAAAAATCTGTAAACTACGCTTGTGGTTAAATCTTAAAAAATAATAGCCTTAAATGAGGGGCAAAATTTGATATTAAAATCGCTAGTTCAATTGAGACCTCCCATTTTTGTACGTAACCCTCGGTGGGTGAGCCGGACTCGCTCGCTTTGCCTCGTCACCAGAGTGATGAAATGGAAATATAAACGTTAATAAATATTTCACTTCCTTGAGTGGAGATCGAAACCACAAACTCGCCACGAAGAAGCGTATACTTCATGATTGAGAATTCCAGTACATACTTATTCATTACTATTATATACATCATTATTCATACTATATAAACAAAGAACCTATTATGGGCAGGAAAATAAATACCAGATCTGACTATTAATCTTTCTATTATGTAAAAAACTTTATAATATACTTTGCTATGACTTTATAATATATTATTATAAATTATATGATACTGCTGGTAAAGTAAGTTTTTGAGAACATTTGGAGTTGACCAAATTAAATTTTCAAAAAAAAAGAAGATAATTTTATAAGATGTACGTACATTTTCATAGTACAGTTTAGATCACTGATTCGTCTTAATTACGATTTTTTTAATCCTCCTTATTAATTTATTAACATGCTTATTTTTTGTTTTCATTTAGGTTTTCATTAGAGTGAGAGATGGATATGTACAGACAACATTTAAAGAAGATCGTTGAGAAATTGGTGCTTTTCGAAAGAACGCCCAAAGAAATAAAGGGAAGACACATTAATGAATGGTTTAAAATTGGAGAGGATATATTTCTAGAATTATATAATTTAGGTGTAAACATTAATTGGAATTTATCTTTTATCAAGATTAATACTGAAGTTTCCGATGTAATTGATAATGTTGAGAAGAACCAGGAGTGGATACAAGCATTTATTAATATTTATCCCAATTTGCGTATTGACTTGGATCTCACAGGGTCTGCTAGTGATATATGTAAAATTCGGTCTGGGATTGAAGTGCTGTTAAAAGGCTTCGCGGCCGTTGACCCGCAGTTTAATAAAATTTTGGCAGATTTAGAAGAATTTGGGGAGGTGGATGAACTGGATAGATCATTAAAAATTTGGAAAAATACTGGTCATAGACCCGATTTCGCTCCATGTGATAACCCTTCTGCTGCACCTGCCAGTCATTGGTGGTGGAAATAAATAAAAAATATATATTATTATTACAAAAAAATATTTAGATAAAAAAATTGTTTCAATAATGGATTTGAATGAAAATGAATGGCTGAGCAAGGCAGTTGAGAACATAACAAAATACCTACATAGAGGTGGGGAATGCAAGGGGGATGAGCCACAGCTAATCGGCGGCACAGACTTATTGAATACTATTGGTATAGCCATGGGGTTGCCTACAAGTAATCCAGAAAAGTGGACAAATTATCAATTAGAAAAAGCCTTAAAAGGAGAGCTTGTTTTCTTTGAAGATAAAGCACGTGAAGCGATTGATGTCGTCGCTAATGAAATCCGATATTGTTGTGACGGAGACGATAAAAATTATGTTACCGTACTACCTGTAGAACTTTACTATGAAGGTAAACTATATGAATTGCCAATTTTCAGAGCGCAAAGATACTCAGATTCAAAAAAATACTATATAGATAACGTTGGAAGACATTATGGCTCCTTTAAAGATTGGTTCGAGTTTAATAAGCTTCCTCCTGGCAAAATGGCTTATCCGTATCAATTAACGCTATCCCAAAGATCTAACAGTAAAAATGCTCTGGTGTATCACGCTTCTACTCCCGCTTCGAGGCTTGGTACAAAAGCAGCACGATCATTAGATACCGTTGCAGCAGTAGCGGGACTCGGTTCTAGTGCCGCATTACTTTTTGTTACGGGTGGCCTCGCTGCTCCGTTAGTGGGTACTGCTCTAGTGACCGCAGGATGGGGAACTGGCAGAGCAGGATATCAATTAATTGAGAAAGCTGCACATGGAGAGAATATCAACCCATTGAAAAGTTCTGAGTCACGAATGTTGTGGCTCGGCATTGCAGCAAATTTAACTAGTTTCGGAGCTATGGGAGCTTCTATGCGATTGACATCGTTGGCTGCCCGTGGTCGTGAAATATCATCTGCATTCAAATTGGTCGCTGATATAGCATGTGGAACTAACTTAGCTGTAAGTGGCCTTGCTGTTTTAAATTCTACTATATTTATGATACAAAACTTCGAAGATTTGTCTGCTGTAGATATTCTCATGCATGGCGCATCCATAGCATTTTGGACTAAAGGCGTTTATTCCTATAAAACTGCAAATACTATGATTAAGGAAGCACAAAGTCGTGCATTTGCTCATATTGATAAACAATTGAGTAATGAGGAGGCTGCAGAATTGTCAGAGTTGAGAAACCGTGTTAAGAATGACAGACAATTGCTACAAAGGTATCATGCTGCAATGAACTCTAATATTCCAATAAAAGCTTACACTCAATTATTGTTAGATGGCATGCGCTACTATGATACAGTTGCAAATTTAAATCCTGAACAAATCGAAGCCTTTTATAGTATTAGAAGTTTTATAAAAGATGATTTAAACTTAATATCAGGTCTACGGGGTGTTTCTGAACATTACAATTTGAATCCATCGCAAACTGTGGAAAAAGTAATCAACATGTGGCAAAAAATGAACACATTAAATCTACCTGCTGAATCAGGTGTTTTTCTCAAAGAGGGTAATTTAATATTGGGTCGAGCTCCACCAATTAAAATCGCACAGTTACCAAATTTATCCCCGCCACTAATAAGATTTTTTGGAGAACATTTAAGTCAAATCGACGTTGTAACCAGCGCTCAATGGGCTACTTCGGTTGATACTCTTTTAAGATTACAAAACAGGGGCTTGTTCAGTTGTCTTATAACGAGACTTGTAACTAGCAGTGGTTGTGCTGTCATAGAATTGAATGGTCACCTTCAAATAAGTATTTACAAGCTTCATGCAATATCAGAAAATCAGTGTCAAAACCTATTTGAATTAATAAGTAAATTGTCCTCGGCAGATTGTAGTTCCAGTTTATCTTCGGAACTTGTCAAATTGTGTGTACAAGATCTCAGGTTGCGTCTAGAGTGTCACCGGTCTGAGAGCGTCCAGCAAACATTGAAATACATTGGAAATAATAATAACCTCTGCGAACTTTTAAGAACAGACATTAAAAGCTTCGAAAAAGACAGATTATTCACGTTTGTAAATGAAGTTAGTTTATATAAAGCGGACAATTATTTGGAAGCAATGATGCAATTTGTCTCAGATATGCAACCGAGGAATATTAGTCAAATGGTAGCGTATTGCGAATTTACGATAGCATGTATCGAAGAAGAAGCTATTTCTCTGAAAAGTCAAATCAAGAGAAAACAAATATTTTTGCCTCACAACACAAGATTATCTGTTTTCACTAGTAAGTTATACTCGTAGACACATCTACCTACTTACGTAAATAAATAACAATTATTTTATATAAAAACTAGCCGCACTTTCAACCACTATCCCTATCCACAGAGCAGAGTCGACAGTGAAACCTGGAGACAGAGTGTTAAGATACTGCGCTTCCATTGGGATACTTAGTTCCGTTCGCCACTTTCCGCCGAATTCAAAAACATTGCGTATTGAGTGGCGGAACTCAACGCCGCACTTTGCTTCTTTTCTAGGGCGAGGAATGGAATATGCTACATATTTCAGTTACTCAAGTAGGAATCGATCCAAAATCTGTTGCGTTTACAACCACGACTTCCCTTTATCTTAGTATATTTTATTTTTTCTTTTATTATTTCTAAAAAATAAATTAAAATTTCCAGGACAGCAAGCGGCCATCAATGTCTTCCAAGATATCAATGCATTAAAAGTCAAATTTAACAACGTTGCTGCTATAGTGGAACAAAACGACATGGTCGGGGTGGCGACAGTGCCGGGGAATCTGAACAACGACCAGTTGGTGGCGGCGATCCAGAAGGAGAACATTCGCTTCGGCAGCAAGCCATCGGCCGTGTATCACCTCTTGAAGCACCCCACGTCGCCGCCCTCCGCCTTCGTGCGCCTCGCGAACGCCACGCTGCGCGCGAGCGACGCCGACGCGGTCGTGGGTGTGGGGCAGGACGGCGACGTGCGCCTCGTGACCGTGCGCGCCGCTAGCGGTTGCGCCATCGTGCTCGAGCGCGACGGCCGCGTCTTCCTGTGTACCTTCATGCCTAACCATTAATCATTATTATGTGGTGCCCACATACCCACATTTTTTAAAAATTATACATACATTTACTTTTAAATTTTTTTCGTTATTATAAAAATAATGTATATCATTTTATTACATACTAGCGATATTTTATGAAACGGCAATTCATCTTTTGTAATAATTAACAAAATATAATATACTACTTTTTATCATTAATTTGCAATGTCATAAAAGTGAAGCAGTGAGTGGAGTATGAAATATTAACATTAGATTCCCTTGACTTACCCCGTTATATGCCCCGTTATATAACCTCGGAGATGAAGTACATTTCTAGACAGCCATGTCTAATATTAGCTAACTCTTTTCTCTAACATAAACTATTGGTTTTTACTTAAATGTGGAAGTTGCATTAGTACTGGTGTAAGCTACAACCGTTAATCTGAACACCGCCTACCAAATGAATAACGTAATTACAATGCTTGAAGTTACTCGCAATAACGAGTATGAATTTTGAGTCTAAAACATATCATAAAATAATTTTCATTACTTCAGCTTCATGATGCATCTCGCACGCAGCAGGGTAGGCAGAGGGACCTCCTCGGTGTTAAGACACTCCCTGTTCTCCACTTTCTGCCGAATTCTGGAGGCATGCGTGTTGAGTGGCAGAACTCAACGCCGCGTTTTGCCTCGACACCAGAGTGAAGAAAAATGGAAATATAAACGTAAAGAAATATTTCACTTCTTCGAGTGGGAATCGTAACCACAACCGTCGCATTTACGGGCGGCACAATTGACTACTGCGCCACGACGGCCTCAATTTTCATTACTTACTTTATAATATTTATACACTTACTTTACTGTTTTAGAAAACATGTAAAGACGATCGTCATATTTACAGTACGTGTTTTAAAAAACAGTATTGGAAAACTATATTAATACTATAATAGTTCAATTTACTGTATAATTCTTTTTGTAATATTATTCTTCAGCAGATAAATTTAATTCATCATCATTAAGATGCCTGTGTTAGCATTTAAGTTGTAGCTCTATGAATAAAAATAATTATATGTAAGTACTTAATACTTTATATTGTATATAGTAAAAGGAGGCAATAATAAGAATAATATATTACTGAAAAGTTGATAGGTTTGTTATAACTACTTTCTATGGAATGGTTAAAAAAAAACAACAAACGCAAATTCAAAACTAAATATTCTTTATTCAAATAGACTAGTGCAAGTACTTTGAATCGTCTAGTGAACATATAAACAAAAGCTACCAACAGCCACACCCGGTTCGGAATGCAGTTCTGCAGAGAAGAACCGGTAAGAAACTCAACAGTTGCTCTTTTCAAAGTAAATGGTATAATTTAGTTATTACATTAACTGGCAGCTATCCAAATACATAATTATATATTTAGCTTATATGAATAATAAATAAAAGAATACATAGAAGCTAGCACTTACGTTAGTCCGGCTGGCCGTCCGTCGCTAAAAAGGTCACGTTATGACGGAGCCTTCTTGCTTCCGGAAGTTTGTTTGTCCCGGGAAACGGTGCCTGGGCGTAAGCCCACTTGTCCGTGGTTTCTAGCGGCGGTTTTTACTAAGTACCGCGTCATTTGGTTGTGGCATTAGAGCCAAGGGGGAAGGGGGAAAGCTGTGATTACAGTTTTCAGGTGTTACGTAGGGAGAGTGAAGGAAAGATGAGCTAAATGCCCCCTGGACGGTTCAACCCAGCCGGGTGAGACCCAGCTTAGGTCACCAGCGGCCGAGGGAGCAGCTCAGGAGTCGGAGAGGTCAGGTTACAAAGCACTGTCACTCATTTAGTATAGTATATAGTCTATCGCCATAGTTCCCCACCGTCGTAGTTTCAGTCAAAATAGTTCTAATAAACATCAATGCCTATGATCGCGACAAATGTTGCATTCGTTTTTACCCGACTATCGCGAAGCAAAAAGGAGGGTTATGTGTTCATTTGTTCCCTCACAACTTGCAAGCTAGTAGTTATCGTAATTAGACAAATGATGGGTCGTTAGAAGCCTCTTATGATTAGAAATCAAAATAATCCCTGTGTGCGTGTGTGTGTTTGTGGTATCACATGAAAGAGCTTTCTTAGCATATTTTTATTTTTTTTTATTATTTAAAACAACATCCATGGGCTCACTGATGCCCGAGCCCTTTTTACTTTCATTTATTTTGATTTTGTCAATTGGCGTACATGCTTTGGGACTTTAAATACTATGGACTTTACTTCTAGTAACTAATTCTAGAGTGGGTTTGATAAGAACCCTACCGACATTTTTTTAAATTTTCCTATTAAGTGTATATATCGATCTTATGTATTATTATTTGGTATAGTACTTTAACTTTATTGCTTAGATCTAATTATTTTTCTCAGACAATTTCAAGTATTGGTTATTATTTCAAAATTCTTAACATATTTCAAATATTGGTTAAATATCATAATTGGACAAAAAAGGAAATTAATTAAATACTTAGATGGCCACCTACTGAACTTGTAGGAAATCAAATTTCTCAGATTTCACTTTCATGTTTGGTACATTAAGTGTTCTCCTTAATTATTATTCCCCCCCTTCATTAATTACTTCTCCTGAAGTTCCGACTAGAAATTACTTATAACTACAGAAGGGAGATAACTACAGAAGCTTATTTGTTAATTTCCAATATTGTAAGAGAATATTGTGCCGCTCACGTATTTGTACTGAAGGACATGATCCTTTGATGTACCGGCGTCGTGGCTCCTCAACGGTAAACGTCCATTAACCACGTCTGTGCACACTTACTTACACACTAACCTTACTTACCCAGCGCGTGCGGACAAAACAGAATTTTCGGAAAATTTTGCGCAACATAGCTTCGCTCAGCTCCATCCGTCGTGAGCAGCATGTGGCGGATCTTAGTCTAATCTAAAAGCCAAAGCTGAGTGGTGATATATGTACAAATTATAAAAAAATATTTTAATAAGGAAAAAAAGAGAAACCTTCGTTATTCCAAGAAAAACCGGTACAATCACAGTCGTGTTATTATATACAACAATACCACATATTTTTTATAAAATTGATAATTTATCGAAAAACGTAAATTTCAATGAACGCCTTTGTACATAGATAATTTAAATTAATTATAATTTAGTGATAATAATTAAATTTAATTAGCTTCAAGTTTTCATTATCCCTTTCCGACCGATGTTAAATAAATTGGTTGTCTGTATAGCCGCTTTACGACTTTAGACCTATGTTTTTTCCATAGACTTATATACACTTAAATTATTAAAATTATTTAATAATTTTGAAAATTATTTAGAAACACAAAATCTATTGATATTCACGCGTTTATATTATTAATGAAAATACTAAATGTAATTAAAGATATATATGTACGATTAGAAAAATTTGCAAGGCTAAAGACTTCCTATAAGTGTGTTGTTAAAAACAATATTATGTTATGTAAAACAAGTATAATTAATAATTTCGAAACTTTAAAATAATAATTATTATTATATATCTAAGCACCACGCATGGATAATAACACTACATGAAATCGTGCGTAGCTCCATAGACAATACACTCTTTTTATTCGACACTCTGTAACCTATCTCAATAGAGACAATTCCCAAAGACTAAAGAGTTCTACAGATGTCGCTACTCGCGAATAATTTGACATTTGTTTGTAGTTGTTGTTGTAGGTAAATAAAAGACCAATATTTTGAAAATTTATTTCGAGATATAAAAGATAAACTAGATGTCTTAGTACTAAATAAAACCAAAAGCTTAAAACTTTTTTACATAAACATACATGAAAATACAAAACAAAATGAAATACACAATTGTGTGACAATATTCCTTGTTCAATGAATCATAATTTGATTCTTGCATACAAATAAGTAAATAAAAAGCATTTAAGTAGTAAATAAAGAATACTAAACGCAAGTTTTTTTTGTTATATTTATTGTCCTTTGCATGGAAGAGGTTTATTAAACTATATTGTTGTACCACTATTTACAGTCAACTGAAAATAGCTGGATTTTATTCTAATAAATTAATTCATAAATTTATAAAGATGTAGTTTCATTAAAACATTTTTGATTTTGCAAATTTTTATATCATCATAGGGTATAAAGAAAATGTATATATCTCTCTTCATGTATTAAGGCAAATTATTTTTATTAATATAATAATACAAGCTGTAAGAAATCCTTGATTGGTATTATTTTAATAGAAAATCTGAAACAAAATAAATATTTTTTAATAATTGATGTCTTTAATATTCCAGAAAAGAAAGTCAATTACAGGCAAGAAGAAATAAGAAAAGACTACTTAGTTGTCATACCTCAGTGACGCTAATGTTTGTACTTTCATTTACATATTTGAACACTGCTCGTGCTAGGACCACTGCTCCTCGTGACAAAAATTACATAAATTGTTAATTTTTGAAAACAAAAAAAATATATAAGATTTATATTACAAAGTATATTATATGTTTCATTGCTTGTAAGTAACTACCTTAAATTATATTCTTATAAAATAATAATTTGGATAAAATGGATAATAAATAAGTGGGCATATTTGTATTTAACAGCTTTAAAGTACTCATAAATTATAAACACACAAGCAATACTTGTTCACAAAACTTAAGTAAAATGAGATAGGCATGGAGGGACTTACATTGTTTCTAATTTATAAATTATTTATGAAATATAAATCTTTAAGGTTACTTACCATACTTTTTACCATAATTTTAATGTTATCACATTAAAATAAGTTTCTATGCGTAATGAGTGTTTTTTTAGCCATTGCTTTATAACATTTACATAATATAGAATTAACATCTTGCGCTAGTCACATATGTTTTTTTATTTAGGTACTTCTATTCTCGTATAAAAAATATTTCCGTATCCGTTGTATAAACAATACTAATCTAGTATATGATTTTCTAGTAAAATTATTAACAATAAAATAATGATTACAAAAGTTAATATATCACTAACATATGTAAAACACTATTTAAGAATCATTAATTGTAGCAAAAATACAATTTTTTATCGTTATATCGTGTAGTATAAAACTAAATATTAAAACCACCACGCCATTATCATTTGTTTTTAATAAATTCTACTATATTTTTCAAACGTAACATAAACATTGTCATCTATTTAATGTTTTCACATGTAGCTGAGGTTTACGTCACCTCTAAACTGTCAAACTCGGATATCTTAACTGAAAATGTTAACGCCAGACTAAAATATTTAAGTTTTTTTTTTCAGAAAATACGTATACAATTTCTTGGACCTTTTCAATATATATATGTATATTTTATATTATTTTTTGAAACGTTAGTAAAAATATTATTAATTATTATTATTTTATTATTTAAAAAAAAAACTTCAAAGTAGTGCCACTGGATTACAGTAATACATAAAATTGTATATATTTTTTTTGTTTTTTTTTAAGGTATATTTTTAATTGGGTTAGGTTTGGGTTAGGTTTGGGTTAGGTTTGGGTTAGGTTTGGGTTAGGTTTGGGTTAGGTTTGGGTTAGGTTTGGGTTAGGTTTGGGTTAGGTTTGGGTTAGGTTTGGGTTAGGTTTGGGTTAGGTTTGGGTTAGGTTTGGGTTAGGTTTGGGTTAGGTTTGGGTTAGGTTTGGGTTAGGTTTGGGTTAG